>JAMPIV010005900.1:0-234489 GCA_024509875.1 Oreohelix idahoensis
CTATAAATTTTCAAGCAGTTGTTGCCCTTGCGTTATAAAATAGATATTGTAATAAAACGATGTTGCGAGAATTTATCACGCAACATATCACCACCTCCTCCCGATAAAAAAAAATGTGGAACATATTTTTTTTTTTCTAAATCAAAGAGCATGCGATAAGCGGCTCAAAACGCACGAATTATGCGCTGATAATTAACTAAATTGCCAAACAATAGGCTAATTATAGAGTGTCTGGTGAGGATATACCTCAACAGAAAAATAAATATGTCTCAAAAAATATTCACATCGGGGAGGTGTCACCAACACACATCACGTTAGCATGTAAACACAATATACGTATGCAAGTTACTATAATCATCATTAAACAGCATACTCTAATATTGTCTTTAAAAATGGATGTACAAATCTGATAGGAAAATTTAAATAGTACATTCTTTGACATGTAATGACATAAGTACATAGTAAAGTTAAACTACATGACGATCCAGGACATATGCTCTGGTATTCCGAGGGTAAGTACACAATCTAGAAACATGCTTGATACTAGTAAGGTAAGTCCTCAGCTCAACAATGACATTCTGAGAAAGTACAAGCAATATAATGCTAATTAATAACTAATATGCTTCATAAGGTACAATACATTATTAATAATTGTGGCTGTTTAGTAAACTAACGGCCCTTATATTAACTACTCAGTCCTCCTCTATCATCTTAAAAAACGAACAGAAGAAGATGACAACAAAGCACGATAGTGTGTACATATAAAGTAAGTACAGATGTGCTAATCTATTGTAGAAATATAGGTGTGTTATGACTCTGTAATATATGGAAATATAGGACAGAAGTATTAGTTGGAGTCATGTGGGCATCTAGACAAAATGTCAGCCATCACATTATCCGCACCACGGATAGCTCGTACCGTGAAGTGAAAAGGTTGAAGAGCTATAGCATATCGAGTGGATCTCGAACTCTTCAAATTCTTAGTCTGAATAGCTGTAAGAGCTTTCTGATCAGTCTCTAGAATGAAATGTGCGCCCAGGAGGAATCTTTGTAGCTTTAGAATTGACCAAACCATCGCTAACAACTCACGGTCTAAAACCGAGTAGTTCCTCTCTGCCGCATTTAGTTTTCTAGAAATGTACATAACAGGATGCAGAGTATTTGCATATTCTTGCATCAGTGCTGCTCCAATCCCAGTGGATGAAGCATCACTCCGAAGAACAAAAGTCCTATCAAGAGTAGGTAATCTTAAGATGGGAGGAGAAGAAAATATATTCTTGATTTGGTCTAGTGAAGATTGGCATTCTTCAGACCAACGGACCAGATTAGGCGAACCTTTCTTCAACAATGTTGATAGAGGTGCCATGATCGAAGATAAATTTGGAATAAATCTCCCATAAAATTGAATTAAACCTAAGAGACTCCTAACTTGTTTCTTCGTTTTAGGAACAGAGATGTTCAGTATTTTGGAAGTATTGTGGTCTTCTGTCTTCAAGAGACCATGACCAACACGATGACCCAGGAAAGAGATTTCACCAAAACCAACAAAAGCTTTAGAAGGTTTTGCTGTCAAATTATTCTCACGTAGAGTGGACAGTAAGTCATATAACCCTAAATAGTGATCTTCCCAGGTATCACTGAAGAGACAGATGTCATCTAAGTATGCGATGACATCCGAACGATGTGACAGAATTCGACGCATCATGCGAACGAAAGTGGCAGGGGCGTTCATGAGACCAAAAGGCATAACATTCCATTGAAATAGACCCCTAGGTGTAGAAAAAGCAGTAAGAGGTTTGGCATGCTCTGCTAAAGGCACTTGCCAATAACCTTTAGACAAGTCAAGTTTAGTGAAGAATCTAGAATTAGAAAGTCTAATCAGTAGATCTTCTAACAAAGGCATCGGTTCAGCGTCGAACTTTGTGACCTGATTCAATTTGCGATAATCAACGCAAATTCGTATGTTCTTATCCTTCTTCCGGACAATAACCATGGAAGAAGAATATGGTGAAGTCGATGGTTCAATTATATTTAATTGAATCATTTCATCCAATTCCTTTTCCACTTGCGACTGAAAGTGTATAGGAATAGGATAAGGCCTAACCCTAATTGGATTATTGTCGGTAAGAATTATGTCATGTTCTATGACATCTGTGTGTCCAGGAATGTCAGTGAGAACATCCTGAAATGTTTGTAACATCGACAAGTCTCGTCGATGTTCGTCACCAGAAAGATTAGGAGAAACAGAAACGTTTTTCCAAGATTCCGTGGAATGTAATGGAACCACTGGAAGGGGAAGGTTGACATCAGAGAAGGTAGCTTCCTCATCCTGTATGACAGACAGGGATGAATAATGACCGTGAGGTGCAGGAGCATCATCCGTTGCCTGGAAAATAGGCAGCAAATAGTCCGGACGTTCGTGAAATTCCGAAAGCATGTTTATGTGGAAAGTTTTATGCTTTCCATCAATATCGACCACATAGTCAACATCGGAAATCCGAGAGACTATTGCATACGGACCTTTCCATGCAATAAGAAGTCTATTTTCCCTACTGGGGAGTAGGACGAATGCTTTGTCACCTGGACAAAGTTGTCGTAGACATCTATTCTTGTTAGCAAACTGCCTTGCCTTCTCTTTAGCAATTTCTGATGAAGCAGTTGCTAGCTTACATGCCTCAATGATCTTTTGTCTAAGAGCAATGACATACTCATATGAGGATTGAGTTTCATCGCTAATATCATCGGCAGTGATGAGATCGTGTAATAAAGACATAGGGCCGCGTGGACGCGCGCCAAAGACAAGTTCGAAGGGAGAAAATCCTGTGTGTTCATTAGGGACTTCTCTATAGGCAAAGAGAGCCGCGGGTAAAACCCTGTCCCAATCTTGAGGATGATCTTCAGTTATCTTACCAAGCAAAGTCTTGAGCGTTCTATTCAGACGCTCAACTAACCCATTAGACATAGGATGGTAGATACTACTGAGAGATCGTTCAATATGTAAGGTAGACATTACCTGTGACATAGTGTCAGATATGAGTTGAGTGCCATGGTCTGACAATATTTCTCTGGGGAACCCAAGCGAGAAAATATCAACCAAAGAGCATCTGCGATATCTGTAGTAGATATGCTCTTAAGAGGAATAGCCTCTGGCCAACGTGTGCACATATCGACACATGTAAGGATAAACTGATGTCCTCTGGCCGACTTGACCTTAAAAGGGCCAATAATATCTATGGCCATTTTCTGAAACGGCCGAATAGGAATGTCAGCAGCCTGGATAGGCGCAGCATGTCGTGGTCCTCTAGATTTGACCTCCTGACATACCTTGCATGATCGGCAGTAAATACGAATGTCCTTATTGACAAAAGGCCAAAAGAAAGCCGCAAGGACTCTCGACTTCGTACGGGCAAAACCCATATGTCCAGCACATTGCGAGTCATGAGCATGTTGTAATATTTGGACTCTCATGCTCTTGGGAACAAGAATTTGCGAATGTGCCGACGTAGTCGAATCTTGTACCATACGTACAAGTACGCCGTTTCTCATTGCAATCCAAGATTTTCTATTTGTATCCTGATTCGGATCACCTTTCTTCGCAAGAACGAAGAATTTTTTTAAAGAAGGATCTTCTTCTTGCAATTTTATGAAAGAGTCACGAGTAATTACTAAGTGACTATCTTGGCTATCAACTTCATTATCACTATTCAGTGAAGTTTCGGGTGTTTGTAGAGCTTGTGCTCTTGTAACTACTGCATTTGTAGCTTGCATGTTATTATCTTCCCAAGCAGCAATCTGCTGTGGGGTACACTCCCTAACTCCGTGAATACGACCAATAATAAGGTCCGCAATAGGATTAGGTAAGAGACAAGCATGCACATCTCCAGTAAAAAAAGGAGTGGCAATGCGAATTACAGCAGTAGGATATTTTTCTAGAGTGCCGCCAAATGTGACACATTTAATAACCCTTCCTGTAGCACAAGATGGATCTACAAGCGATTGTCTAACACCAATAGTGGTGCATCCGGAATCGAAAAGTAGTGAGACCGGAGTATCATTAACAAGACCCTTATGTAGGATTAAAGAACCCCTCCCGTCATGCGCAACAGCAGCAGGAAGAGCGGGAAGTGGGTGACCACAACTCAAAGTCAACTGCATTCGATACCAACGCGAGAAGACAAATGCTTACCGAGAAAAGTGACTATAAATTTCAAGCAGTTGTTGCCCTTGCGTTATAAAATAGATATTGAAATAAAACGATGTTGCGAGAATTTATCACGCAACAATGACCTAATCGCTTCCTGTCCGACTTGTTATGACAAGATTACTTTAGATAGTAATAATTTGTTACATCTGAAACACATTGTCGCATGAGTTTACAGATGTGTTGATGAGTTCGCCTGCCAGGCATTCGGATGTTTTCATACCAGATATGGGAGAGGCGACCTCTACATCACACGCAGAATTATTCCATGTCAGAATATTTTGAAATTACCCCACGCAACATTTTTGTTTGAAATGATTGGAGCCCCGAGCAGCTGCATAATAAACAGATGCGGGGTAGGACAGGCCTGACACGTTTCAGTGTTATTTCACTGTGAGAATTGAGGGTAAATTCAGAATTAAATGGGATGGGAGAATGGGAAGATAGGAACCCATAACTATGGGTTGGAAAACGCAATACTCAGGACAGCGTTTTGTTTCTATTCTTTTACTATAGTTGTTGGTGGTACCAGGAGGGTACTAATCTCTGGAACAAAGTGAGGGTAGAAGTAGACAGACGTAGAAACGCGGGACCAGCTTGACAATTACTCCTTGACATTTCTGGAAACGTGCTGCACCGTTAATCTTGGCCAGAGACGCGAGAACTCCAGTGACCAATCTGCACAGAACCAACCCATCAGCGGGAGCAGAACATACCATAGGACGTTACGTAGCCCTATAAGCTACCAAGTGACCTCCTTTAAAACTAACTGCCCATCACAACAGTGATGAAAACTTTTTGCTTATAATTCATTATTCAAATTTTCGAAAACACTGTTAAACTTAAATGATTATTAAATCTGTTATTTGTAATTATAGAAATTTAAATTCGATTCAATCATTTTATATGTACTGCTGTGACAGTACGGACTGTTACGTCGGATTAACACTAAGGTGCTGCCACTTAATTATAGTTAGGGTAAGAATACTTAGCAAGATTAAACACTAAGTATTTGAGCGTGTCTAGTTAGTGTAATAACACTAGTCACAAATCCTATGAGTGATTTAATTAAAGGTTAAGAAATGACGTCATCGAATTTGGGGTAGAATTGCCCAGTAGTTAGGACGGAAGTGATGGTTTGAGAGAAGGGGGTTAAGTGAGTTGGTTTTAGGCACGAGACGAGCGAAACAGTGATTTTGGGGTTTTGACCATCTTGTAAGTTCGATGGCTGTGTGTTATTTCTTGGGATGACTGGTTTGTATACCACAGAAGCACATGTATTTATGAACTATTATGAAGTTCTCAGAGGTTACAGACACTTAATAAAGGTGTTCATTCATATTTAATCCAGCCTGATCTTATTTTCCTGAGCGTCAGTAGCCAGTGACCTTTGTTTACATCAGGTAATCAAGCATAGAGTGCTACCCTATTTACGACGATCATGCAGCCTAAAACATAAACACAGTTACGAGTCTCCAAAAGAACCACCTGGGTTATGTTCCAATTCATATCTGTAAGCACCACCTCTGGCAGTCGCCAGTAAAACAACAGATGAACATTGATAAAAGATTCCACCCCATTCTCACCCTGTCACATTAGACTTGATTTGTCACCGTGACCAAGCCCGGTCCCATCTAACTTGATTTGGTGCCGTTCCCGTCCACTCTCCCGGCCACATAACTTGATTTGGTGCCCGTGACCAGCTCGTAACTGCCTTTTTCCGATGGATTCAGCTATTTGATTTGATGCCCGTGACCAGCTCGTAACTGCCTTTTTACGATGGATTCAGCTACTTGATTTGATGCCCGTGACCAGCTCCTAACTGTTTTTTTATGATGGATTCACCCATTCAACAGCTAGAGCATCAAGTATTTTTGTTGCAAAAGAAAAACCACCTGCTTCAACAACAACTGTCACAGCAACAAACAGCTGCTGGAAGGGCACACTGGAACAGTCTCAATAAAAGACACTGTCGAATTACAGTGAGAAACGTTATCAATGTAATCAAACAAGGAAAGATATTTGAAATAAATAATGTTACCAGTGACAAAGAAAGATGTATGGTAACGACAGAAAATGGACTAAGAGCATATATAAAGCCAGTAACACAGTGGAGAAAAACCTTTAACAGACGTTATCATTCCTGTTCCACCGCTGAGGTTCATATCCCTCCACTTGAGCTGTACTCACGTATCCTCTCCCGTGATGCTCGCTTGGTTGAGTTACCCTCCGTTACTCCAGGCCCCTCTCATGCTTCGCCTCAGCATGATATTATTGTACCTCCTATTACTGCCGCAACTCCTGTCCATACCTCCCTTCCTCCCCCTGTTCACCTCTCTTCTGATTCCACTTTTCCTCCACCTCCCTCTGTTCACCTCTCTTCAGACCTCGCTTTTCCTCCCTCTGTTCACCTCCCTTCAGACCCCGCTTTTCTTCCCTCTGTTTATCTCTCTTCTGACACCGCTCTTTCTCCTTATGGTTATTTTCCTCCACCTCCCTCCGACCTTGATAAAGAACCTGAGTCTGACTTTTCAGATTTTGAACCTTCTCTTCCTCCTTATGGTTATTTTCCTCCGCCTCCCTCCGACCTTGATACAGAACATGAGTCTGACTCTTCAGATGTTGAATCTTCTCTTTCTCCTTATGGTTATTTTCCTCCGCCGCCCTCCGACCTTGATACAGAACATGAGACTGACTCTTCAGATGTTGAACCTTCTCTTTCTCCTTATGGTTATTTTCCTCCGCCTCCCTCCGACCTTGATACAGTACAAGAAAAGTACCAGCTTGACATAGAATCAGAATTCGATTCGTCAAGTGGGGAGGATAGAGTTATGGGCCCCGACGAAATTGGATACAGGTCGGATGAGCTCCAGCATATAACGGACGACGAAGGCCGTAGAATTTATTGGCCGAAAAATGAGATTAGTGATCTTGACTCTTCCCCCGATTATTCTTCTTTTGATATTGGACCTGATGTTTCTCTTCCCTCAGCTCGTTTTCTCTTTAGACGTCGTCATCCAAAATTCATTTACGATTCTGTTCCCTTTCCTAAGCCCCTTCACCAGCGGGCCGCCCATGTACGAACCCGTTTTCGTCGCTCCCGTGGTTCTGTTCATTCTCCTTACCGTAGTCCCTCTCCTCCGCCTCTCCCTCCCCCTGTCACACCTCCGTCCCGTAGATTACGTATTCCCCTCCGTTATCCTTCTGCCGTTCCACAGCCTCCACTCCGTCCTTCCCATCATGCCATTGTTCCTTCATCCCAACCTACACAGTACGATCCTCGCCTGTTATTGTAAGCCATTGAAAGATTGGAAACAATGAACATTTTTGCAAAGATGTTTACAAATTGAACTGCACTTACCTCCAGATGCCGTCTCCGGTCATGTTGACATTTCCTGCCCTGCTATTATTTTTAGCATGAAGTCGACCCTGCTTCTCGTGTCTTCCGATGCAGGTCTCCTACACAATACCCTACTGCTGAATTGCTTGATCCTGATGCTACCGTGAAGACCAATCGTTACGCATCCTTGAACATCTGGGTTACACACGTTACGCATTTCCAGTTCAGATAGGAAAGTCCAACAGCCGTTATTTATGGAGAGCTGTTACATTTTCGTCCGCAAGAAAGACATTGCTGAATCTACCGGTACGTGAACATTTCCCTCACGACATCCTTTCGACCACTGCTGATGGAGATCCACCAACTCAGAAGATCTCTGCAGTCCTGATATATTGTAGTTGATGTAGTTCCCTTTTACACGCGTTAGCGTCATTATGTCACATTATTTTGACTAATGTAATATTTTTTTAACCATCTTTTGTACCCCTATGATTTTTTTTTTGGTGTTTTTCTTTTTGCCATTTTTTTTTTGATGTAAGATTTTGCCTAGATTTTTTTTTGGGTGTTTACATTGTTCTGTTGTACCAAATAAAAGTGATTAACTAATGTACATCTTCACCCGCCACTAATGTTGGCATCATTCACGATTCATTATGATGATGACACCATATTGCATTATGATTGTTTGAATTTTCAGTCATTGTTACACCGACACTCATACATGTGATTTAACTATTTGCCCATTTATATATTCTATACCATTGTCCATTAATTACCATGTTTCCATTCCATTCATTGTTTCCGGTTATTGTTATACCGGCGTAGTCATATTTTTTATTATGAGACTTACCCATTTTGCCCATACTTTGCCACCAAGTTTTGTGGTTCTATGTCCATTTGTTCCATTCATATTTTTTTTCATCACCCACTTCAGTGAAGTGTAGGGTGACAGCCATTTTGGGCATCCGCTATATTTTATGTGCACCCGCCATATTTTTTGTTGCCAGTTTTTTTTTCCTTGCGACGTTAACTCGCTTGTCATGTTATTTCATGTTTTATGATTCGCACAAGTGTGAGAGATATTGATGACTATAAACCCATAAAGCGTTTTGTTAGTTCGTTGATGATTGTTAGTTACTGTTCTATTTTGCCCATATATTTTTTTTGCCACTTATTAGTACTATTTGTAGCTACCATAACCTCCATAGTTTTTTTTTCTTCCATGTGTCCCTCGTTTATGTTATGTCCATCAGTCCCTACCCCTTCATGATCGATTTTTTGTGTGTGAAATGTTAATGGTGTTATTTCATCCATTATTCCCATCTATTGTTTATTGTAGTCCTTCTGACATGATTTATGGTGGGATACATGAATCCCAATAATTTTGTTTTAGAGTTAGTAAATTTTTTTCTAGGGAATAAAGTGTCTCCTACGGGATACACTTTAGTGGCCCCGGGCGTATGTGACAGTACGGACTGTTACGTCGGATTAACACTAAGGTGCTGCCACTTAATTATAGTTAGGGTAAGAATACTTAGCAAGATTAAACACTAAGTATTTGAGCGTGTCTAGTTAGTGTAATAACACTAGTCACAAATCCTATGAGTGATTTAATTAAAGGTTAAGAAATGACGTCATCGAATTTGGGGTAGAATTGCCCAGTAGTTAGGACGGAAGTGATGGTTTGAGAGAAGGGGGTTAAGTGAGTTGGTTTTAGGCACGAGACGAGCGAAACAGTGATTTTGGGGTTTTGACCATCTTGTAAGTTCGATGGCTGTGTGTTATTTCTTGGGATGACTGGTTTGTATACCACAGAAGCACATGTATTTATGAACTATTATGAAGTTCTCAGAGGTTACAGGCACTTAATAAAGGTGTTCATTCATATTTAATCCAGCCTGATCTTATTTTCCTGAGCGTCAGTAGGAAGTGTCGTTTGTTTACATCAGGTAATTGCGAAACGAATGTTACCCTATTTACAACAATCATGCAGCCTAAAACATAAACACAGTTACGAGTCTCCAAAAGAACCCCCTGGGTTATCTTCCAACTCATATCTGTAAGCACCACCTCTGGCAGTCGCCAGTAAAACAACAGATCTCAGTCAATTTACTAAACACACTCTAAACAGAGCTATACCAGAATAATAAGAATTCCACTTAATAAATCAGAGGTGGAGTCTTGACGAGCTGAAAATAATAATTGCTTAATCCTTCACAAAAGTTGTCGGCAGATTATAAAATTAACGTGCTCAGCCAATGCAGCATTGTTTTCGCTTTTCGGAAAATATCTTGTGGAAACACCCTTGGGATAGAAGCGTCATTACCCTTCTGTCTACATCTCTGCCAAGAGTAATCTTTCGCGAAAGTAGACACCTTTGACGACTCACTTTAGATACTCTTAGTTTTGGCCAATATTGGACCACTACTGCAAAGTAGGGGAGGCAACCCGTGACAGTATCCAATCATAATCAAAATAATGAATGTTTAAAAAAGCACTGAAAAAGATAAAACAATCCAAACACTCCATACAGTATTTTAGACAAGGATTTAAAACGTAATCAGATTACGGTGGCATACAATCAGAGGAAAGAGAGAGAGAGAGAGAGAGAGAGAGAGAGAGAGAGAGAGAGAGAGAGAGAGAGAGAGAGAGAGAGAGAGAGAGAGAGAGAGAAAACAAAAGAACCAAAAGACAAACAAATCCAAACTCTCCACACAGTATATTAGTCAATGATTTGAAACAAAATCAGATTACGGTGGCATAAATCAGAGAGGCAGAGAGAGAAAAAGAGAAAGAGAGAAAAAGAGAGAGCACTTTTCAAACATCAGGTAAACGTTTATTGCAGAATCCAGAAACCATAACTAAACTAATATAACAAATCCTCTTCAACTCTCTCGCTCTCTCAGCAACTCACACATGTGTTCTCCGTAGTCAACAGAATTTCTTTAATGTCCACATGGAAACAAAGACACGAACGTTATTTGAACTTAAAAGTACAGAGCAGACTTCAGCCTCGCTGCTCACGTCTATTTAACTACCCCCAAAAAAAAAAAAAAAAAAATGACGTGTGAGAAATTCTACATTCGGCAGATTCACAGTTAAACAAATGCCATATCAGGACACCCTGACCTGTTCGCCAATGACGCAATCTGCGCGGGATCTTTCTATTTACCAGATTTCTAATAACAACACGAAACAACGCATTTCCCACCAGGTCCCAGGATTTAGTTAAGGATTGAAAAGGCTTCGTTGTGCGCGCGTGCATCTTTGTCAGAGCGCAGCAGATAAATTTTGTGTTTATTTTACGTGTCCCGGTTTACCAAAAGCGGGATGCTGTTGGAAAGTTTAATAATTACGGTACTCATAAACTTCTGTAGTTGTTTAAACAGTGGAGGAATTGGCATTCAGACCGATGCGGCATCTGTTTGTTCCAGGCTATATTGTTGCGATGTTTCTGTTGGGTGGTGAATGACCTGGTACAATGGAATGCTGACGGACAAACTGACAAAGAAACAGTGCCGCGGGTGTTGTTTCCCCTGATCTACAGTAGTAGTCCAACAATGGCCCAACTTTGAGTACAATGATGACGGTATTCAAAGGTATCAACCTTCGCTCAAGGTTACTCTTGACAGAGATATAAATGGAAGAATGGTGCTTCTATTTAAAGGAGTCTCACAGGAATTTTTGGAATAGCAAGGATAACAACTGAGTAATCTATGTTGCGTTATAATTCTAGAATTCTCCGCCCACTGCTACGAGAAAAGATTTCGACTCGTATGTTATAAACACTCCAACTGAAGGTTATTCAACAATAAATACTAGTTTAATAGCTCTATAAGGATAGGTATTTATAAAAAAAATATGAATCATTCAGGTGCAGACATATAATTCATTCAAAATTGATAATTTAAGTCTAGATTTATATGTACATATAACCAGGTTTATTAATCAAGTATTGGTTAACAAGGTCAAATAATTAAATGTGTTTTATCAAAACAAAACAATTAGATTTGTCTTCATCGGAAGACTTTAGTTGTCGGTGAATGAGAGAACAAAACAGTTCATTTGGTGTGCTAGTTTTCTACTTAGCTGACGTGGTGTGGTCATTTGGAGTCTGGTTCCGTCACTGCCAGTTCCCCGTAAAGTTCTGGAATGTTCCTTCTCATCAGGAGTCAAATTGTTGGCAGCAGCATGTCCCTTGCAGCATGGCTGGAGTAACTACTCAGTTGGCTTCGTCACGTGTCCTCAAGATCCGTATGTTGTAGGTGTTTGTCACGGATTGCCTTTCTGCTTTGCAGTAGTGGTCCAACAGTGGCCAAAACTCAAGAGTATCTAAAACGGATCGTCAAAGGTGTCTACCTTTGCTAAAAGATTACTCTTGGCACAGTTGCAGATAGACGGGTAATGACTCTTCTATCTCAAGGGAGATTCACAATATATTTTCAGAAGTCAAAAACAATGCTGCATATGGCAGCGCAATTGTTAACGTACATCTGATCCGTCGCCTTTTGTGAAGAATTAAGCAATGGTTTTAGCCCGTTCAAGCCCCCAGCTGGTGTAAATCTAGCGAAATTCTTTTTTATAAGTATTTGCTCTATACATGTAAATATATGTCTAGATTTATATATATTAAAGAGTCTTGCTCATGCGTTCTCTTTCATACCTATAATAACTGAATAAACAATGATTGTTATGTTTTAAAATAACATGTAACAAATTTAATAATCAGTTAGTTTTAACAGGATAAAATAGAGATGAAACGATGGTGAATTTTAGATGAAAGTTTTGTTTTCATGGAGACTTGGTTTGAGGATTTATATTAAAAAACAAGCTTCTGTCCTTTGTGCTGTTTCCTAGAACTTAACTGATCTAGGTGAGTCCTGCAGCCGTGGTTTCGTCAATTCTTCTGTGATGAGGGCCCTTTTTCACACAACTCATCCAATGTAAGCGGTCAGTGTGGATTCCCTGCTTCTAACTCACCACTAGTGGCGTAGAACTTTCGTCTTGAAGCTTCGCACCACAAACTTTAGACAAAAATAAAAAGAACAAATGCCCCTGCTAAGTACATATGTCTGCTGCAAATTAACAGGCGCATTGTCTCGCTGTTCACCCACCAATGTTAGCCTCTCTGAATAATTAAGTTCTTTTTTGAGTATACACAGCTTAACTCATGGAAGCTGATTAGAAATCACCAATATTCTTCTGGGTATTGAACCGGGACAATATGTGATTGGACAGCGCGAAAGCAATGATTTGCCTGAATTACAATTAACAAGGTACATATATCTCACAAAATGATATGATACACTTGAGGGACATGTGATATAATCATCACTCATCACTGCTCCAGTCGGAGTCTGGGGTTGCTGCTGCTTTCGCGTTTCTTCGCGAATTAGCATAAAACAAACACCAGCGCTGGCTGTAGTGGTTTATGAATATACTGTTTTCATATGTTGAGGTTGCCAGCCTCATATATAATCACGTAGCAAGGAAAATATGTCTAATTCACAACTGTAAAATAAATGTTTACACTTACCCCAAAGTAACATTTGGGAACACAATCTTCTAGCACAGGTTAGAATGGACACATCACTTAGGATGCTTTCGAATCACTTGGTCTGGAAATTTTGTATTCCTCTTATGACCGGTGATATGATTCCTTAGGTCTCCCGTCTTTGTATTTAAAATGCGGGTTTACTTTTTTAAGTTTTAAAGTTGCCTAAATACTTCGATCTTGGTCCTTTAAGTATCCAGTCTTCGTAATTAAAAATGCGGGTTTACTTTTAAGTTTAAAAGTTGCCCAAATACTCTGATCTGTCACTTATAATTTTGGAATCGTTTGTCCGATCCTTCTCTTTCTGGCTCTATTGAATTGCTAGCTTGACGCTGCGGTGTAGTCTGATTTTTGACTCCGATTTCGCTAAATTATATTTCCAATTCTAAGTTTAAAATCTCGGATTGTATTTCCGACGAATTTGCCAATGAGAACCATTGTGTATTCCGTCTCTCGAATCAAACCAATCGAAAGCTCTTTAGGCCTATCTGGGTTGGGGTGTTTAAATCATAATACCCCAGCGTATTTTAAAATATTACATTTAAAAATTCCATCGCATGACCTCTTTCTAATAATGCTGTAATACTTCCGCCCAGATTGTCTCCTCTGCCAGGTCATCTGTAATAAATACACATGGATGGTCCAGCGGAAGCGACTATCTACTTACCACCTGTGTCTTTGCCTATGCCTCAGACGGCTTTCTTTTCATCGATCATACGAGACCATATTGTACAAACGCAGATCGCCTCTATCAAAGGTGGCTAGGCGACTTACGTGATAAAAGTATTATCCGCTGCCCGGATAAAAAGCGGATGAAGGAGTGAGAGAGGGCTCACAAGTACATGTACAAACGTTTTGTCACAGGCTTAGCCTTGACGTCAGGAAACTGGTACTAAAAACTGAAAGGAGACTAATATCTCTTCTAAGTTTCGTGTCTCCTGATCGTGTCTCATCCGCTTGCAACCACCATTTCATCTTCCTCGAAGTTTTTGCCCCTATCCCTGAGCATTATATCTGAACCTGTCGAGTCAGATTAAAGTATTTTTGGATAGCGGAGGACGATAAATGAAACATGTTTTATATATATATATATATATATATATATATATATATATATATATATATATATATATATATATATATATATATATATATATATATATATATATATTTATATATATATATATATATATATATATATATATATATATATATATATAGTGACAGCTTCATCAGTACCACAATTCTTACTGTGTGGCAATCTGCCTTGGACGATAGCAATGTCAATACTGCATGAGGTTGCTCAGGGCACAACTTTGAATAATAATGTGGTCGCCTGCACTAACAGGTGGTTACATCACTCGGCCGCTGTATGTCCAGGTTCTTTGCCTCAGTAGCTAGCGATGACATGATAATGAATGATTACAACACTCACACACACAGCGAGCGACGACCTAACGCCAAGCAGATCTTCCATATAACTAGAGAACGCCACTGTCAACTGGAATAATGTTTATTTACAATGTGTGGACCACTGCTGTTACCTGGACCTCCAACAATCTTGGTCCATCACCTTTCCTTCTTCAACACTCGCTCAGCATTGAAAATTTACATTCAATATTATAATATCTAATCATCTATGGTTGTTCAGATGTTATTAATGTCTACCTCCTTTCTTCTTTCTAATCAAGTCCTTGTCTATTGATATATGTCGCTCTGGGTTCAGGTTATTGATGTGATACCGGACTCCTCCGGGGTTGTTCCTTTCCCTTTTATAGATGGTCACTATCTTAGACGAGGAATAGGACGACTGTATAGAAGTAAAAAATTTCACTATACGTATCCTTTTTTTCTGAATGGAACCTAACTCGCTCCATCGTTCTTCCGTCCTAGTCAAGAATTTATACTGCCAATATGTTGGGTTAATTACCACCCAATCTAGTCTCCTTGTCTGAGAATTTGTACAACACATTCTACTTGACTGTTGCCTTCAACATGGCTATCCTCGTCTCTATAGCGTATCTGCGATCTGTACTGCCCAACTCACGCTTCTGACTGTCGCTGAAAAGCGTGTCTAACGGGATTTCTGTTCACCTCTTTTTCGATTCTCCGTCTCACGCACATTCTTATTTGCGCATCTCCTTTTTCTACTCTATCTAGACTTTCCTATATCTGTTTCTCATTATTCGTATCTAATATACTGTATGGAGGCTCTGATGATCTAGTTTTCATAACAATATACTTATTCTTAATTTTGTGATCAGGTACCGTTAATGTATGCTGTTATACTACCTTGTAATGTTGTATTGCTCTTAAATTAATTCTTAAAGTACGCTGGAGAATGTTTGAGTAACAGTAACAAAAGATGAGCTAGAGGAAGGAAGAATGCAAGAGGGGACTGTGCCCGATTTTCAACCCTTGGCAAATTAATTGCTTTCGTATATGTCCATCTAACTATCTACCTAGTCTGATTCTGGTCTTGAGTTTGGGACGCAAAGACAGCGAGGAAAGTAACTGTTTACCCCACCTCATCTTGAAGAACCTAATATTGCATTCATTGCAGCAGTATCTGCTATGAGACTCAAAGCTGCTCACCTCTCGTAAAGTAGTTCGCGCGCACTGGAAAAAACACTGAGTCCCTGAGTCATTCAGTAGCAGACCGTTCGAATTTTTCACGAGTTCTTATAACACACCTCTGAATATGTCTCAAATCACTAATTTACTGTATGAGGAATTCGATTTTTATCAGTCTTGTTGTTTGTTTGTTTGTTTGTTTGTTTTCTTTTATATAGTTAATATTATTACTATTTTCATTTTCGTTAATTTTTGTTTGTTTGTTGTTGTTGTTGTTGTAATTCTTTATTTGTTTTTCTTTATTTTAAAAACATACTTTAATCATGATGATTATTGCAAATGTAATATTACTTTTGTAATGATAAATGCCTTAATAATGCTTAAAGTAAACGTGAGGATGAAAGGATACAGCATACATGACGAGAGAGAGAGGAAGGGCAGAATGTCAGACGGGCCTGCGTGCCCAATTCTTAACCCTTTGAAAATAAAGTTCGTTCGTTCGTTCGTTCGTTCCCTTATCTGCCACAATATATATACATATATAACTTACTAAAATATGGGCATAATGAATATATACACCATGATTTCATCATCCACTCCCTGCTCTCTATGGAGCCTGGGCTCACCTCTGCTGTTGGCTACTTGTCAGGAAACCTGCACGAAGCAGTCACCGGCTGTTACAGTGGTGGTTTATATGGCAAATTATCTTACGTGATGAGGTTGCCAGCCCCATTTGCAACTATACATCCTGAAGCAATTTATACACGTCAAATACAAATATAAAGTGATAAAATATGGATGTTACAACACACCTCTATAGATTTGGGATAACAATTTTATCCTGACTAGATGCAAAGAAAACGGCAGTAATATGTCGGGCAACCGTTTAAGATGCCGTAGACCATCAAGTGGGTTAGGTGTCTAACTGGGTGCACTTGAAGCAGGATCCAAGAACTTGGGGCGCTAAGTAATAATTATGGAGTTATTTCTTTCGAGTGTTAGAATTCACTTCCAGTCCGTTGGCCTGGCTTATCCTGTGGTCCTAGATAGTATGCGTTCCTGGCTGTCTATGATTTTCTCATTGACAAAAAGTGCTAAAATCTTACAATGTTCTAGGTTAAAAGGGTAATTATTGATCCTACACACATTGCTTTCCATAACGTTCCGTCAGAAAAAGGTTAAATCAAAAGTAGTTTCGTTTAGCATTCCAATACCAAACAAACCACAAGCAAGGCGTCTAATTTTGGTAGGGGTTTCCCTCACCGTCATGTTGAACATTACTACATGACACTACTATATCACAATGTAAGGTTTTGCCCCTTATATGTTATTTTCAAAATCATTATGTCAACGACCTGTCCTGATTATTACTTCTCATCAAAGATGCTGCTTTCTCATAGTTGTTTATTACAACACAGTCATGCGAAGTGTTACCTCGTGCTCAAATATTAAACTTGTCATCCTACATCTCTGTTTACCTAACAACTTGGCCCGGAAATATGTCTAGACATGGCACAGTCATGCTTGCAAAACTAACCCATTATCTTAAAATGTCATCTGTTGTCCAGATTGGAAAACCGGAGACAACATTGTTTTGTGGCAATTTTCTGCAGGTCATATCAACGAATCAAACGTTCGTTATCTTCATTCCCCGACACAAGTTGATTTTTGTCGCTATATGCCTGCGCGTGCAAAGATGATTCCTGCTTAATTCGTCTGTCTTGCTTAACAATAAGGATGTCGCTAAATGTAGACCTTTATCCATCTGGTTTTGACGATTAATGAAACAAGTCAATGTGGGTGTTATGGCATACTCACTAAACACCGACAGTCATAAAGAAAGACAAGCAGGTCAAACGGTCAGGTCAACCGTGTGGTATTGGCGAAGTGGGTCGAGGAAAAAATAACATCGAAAAATGAAAATGTAGAATTAAATAATGAGCGGCTGAAGCAAAAGGAAAGGATAGTTAAAAGCCAACGAGTAAACATAGCCACATAAAAATTAGTGACTTATATATGACTCGTCTCAGACAGACAGGAAGATAGATAGAGAGGAAGATAAACAGACAGACAGATGGATAGATAGATAGATAGATAGATAGATAGATAGATAGATAGATAGATAGATAGATAGATAGATAGATAGATAGATAGATAGATAGATAGATAGATAGATAGATAGATAGATAGATAGATAGATAGATAGATAGATAGATAGAACGAACGAACTTTATTTTCAAAGGGTTAAGAATTGGGCACACAAGCCCGTCTGACATTCTGCCCTTCCTCTCTCTCTCATCATGTATCCTTTCATCCTCATATTTACTTTAAACATTATTTAAGGCATTTATCATTATAAAAGTAATATAACATCATACATTTGCAATAATAATCATAATAAAAGTATGTTTTAAAAAAAAATTAAAGTAAAAAAATATAAAATAAAGAATTAAAAAAAAATAATTAAAAAAAAATAATGAAAAAAAAAAAAAAACCCCAAAAAACAAACAACAAGACTGATAAAAATCGAATTCCTCAAACAGTAAATTAGTGATTTGAGACATTTAGTGGTGTGTTTAAAGAACTCGTAAAAAATTCAAACTGTCTGCTACTGAATGACCAGGGACTCGGTGTTTTTTCCAGTGCACGAGAAAGACTACGAGAGGTGAGCAGCTTTGAGTCTCATAGCAGATACTGCTGCAATGAGTGCAATGATACCAGGTTCATCAAGATGAGGTGGGGTAAACAGTTACTTTCCTCGCTGTCTTTGCGTCCCAAACTCAAGACCAGAATCAGACTAGGTAGACAGTTAGATAGACATATACGAAAGCGATTAATTTGCCAAGGGTTGAAAATCGGGCATAGTCCCCTCTTGCATTCTTCCTTCCTCTAGCTCATCTTTTGTTACTGTTACTCAAACATTCTACAGCGTACTTAAAGTATTAATTTAAGGGCAATACAACATTACAAGGTAGTTTAACAGCATACATTAACAGTACCTGATCACAAAATTAAGAATAAATATATTGTAATGAAAAACTAGATCATCAGACTCCATACAGTATATTAGATAAAAGTACAACACAATCAGTTAGGGTGGCATATAATCAACACTCATAAAGTATTTGAACAGTAGACGGTTATATGAGTAAGGACTGCGTGTTTTTCAGGTCATTGGAAAGACTGTTCTAAAGATGAGCAGCTAAGCCAAACTAGTCTTAAATAGGTCTAGCCTGGGCTTGGGTACCTGTAATTTGTTTAAGCGCTGACTACGTCTTTCAATATATTTTAAAAGTGGCCAAAGATACTTTGGAGCATTCTGTGACAGGATTTTGTGAATAAATTTCCATTTGTTAAAGAGGAAGCGCTTCCTGATGGGTAATATATACTACTGGACAAAAGTTAAGGGACACCAAGAAAAACTCCACTATGGACCAAATAAATGCAACCAGGTGTAAACAATTTATTACAAACTAAAGTTGATTCATCAGTGGAAAAGATCAGTCAAGTTTATTTAATAATGTGTGACTTACTAACAAAAAGTAAATTCAACTCACTTTTTCACCTTTTGAACTAGTGGGGCGTGTTGCAAAAACCACGAGTTTTTGCAGCAACAATGGCAATTTTCACGTGCGGGTTAAAGTGACCCAGTTTTTTGACATTTAAAAAAAATTAACCTAGTGCACACAGAAATGTATACACATGGGAGCCGCGCTGGTGTAATGGCTACGACGTTGTACTGGCGACCATGTGTTCATGGTTCAAACCCGGCCGTCGGCGTTTGAAGAAATGTTTACGACCGGAAATTTGACTGAATAACCTGAACGGCTCCTGCACATAAATCCCGTGTGGATGGGAAGGAGCGAAGCTCCTGACCGGGTTGGAAGGAAAGTCCACTGACCCCCCAGCCTCGCAATGACATGTCATTGGGCCGAAAGAGCTCGAAAGCTCGAGTGCCGCTGGTTATAGAAAAAAAAAAAAAATGTATACACATTTCTCTGAGCTCAGTTTTAATGACATTCTCACTTGTCTTTACAGTTTGCCAATCAATTATATAAACCTTGTCTAAACTGAATGGTGGCCCTTAACTTTTGTCCAGTAGTATACTTGAAGATAATTATATAAATCTATACAATGTGATTGGTGTTTGTAAGCAACAAGGCGCATTGCGCATTTTTGAAGCGAGTGGAGCCTTTTTGTGTTGGAGACAGAACAACCATCCCAGATTGTGGAACAATAGTCTAGATGCGTTTGTATATGAGATATGTAGAACTTTTTCATTGTCTCCTCATCCAGGAAATGTTTAATTTTGGCTAATTGGTAAACATTTTGTGCTGTTTGCTTTGTGAGTGCATGTACATGTGAGTTCCAACTTAGGTGTTGGTCAACAGTGATACCTAGAGTTCTGTGTTCATTTACGTTTTCAATTCGTGATGTTCCAATGTAGAGCTGAAGTGTTGTTTTCTGCAAGTTTTGTAGTTTTTGTCTGGTTGATATTAACATACATTTTGTTTTACTAATATTTATTTGCAAGCCATTCTCGTTGCTCCACTTAATAAGATTATGTGAATTGTTTTGGAAAGATTGTTCTAGTGTTGTGCACCTTTTATCGTTTGTATAGACAGTACAGTCATCGGCAAACAGGTAGATAGATAGATAGATAGACAGACAGATAGATAGATAGATAGATAGATAGATAGATAGATAGATAGATAGATAGATAGATAGATAGGAAGATAAATAGACAGACAGATAGATGGACAGAAAAATGGACAAATAGATAGATAGATAGATAGATAGATAGATAGATAGATAGATAGACAGACAGACAGACAGACAGACAGACAGACAGACAGATAGATGGACAGATAGATAGATAGATAGATAGATAGATAGATAGATAGATAGATAGATAGATAGATGGACAGATAGATAGACAGATAGATGGATAGATAGATAGATAGATAGATAGATAGATAGATAGATAGATAGATAGATAGATAGATAGATAGATAGATAGATAGATAGATAGATAGATAGATAGATAGATAGATAGATAGATCGATAGATAGATAGATAGATAGATAGATAGTTAGATAGATAGATAGATAGATAGATAGATAGATAGATAGATAGATAGATAGATAGATAGATAGATAGATAGATAGATAGATAGATAGATAGATAGATAGATAGATAGATAGATAGATAGATCTAATAATGTTATTAATAATAATGTCATAATCTTCGTGCCACTGAAATCAAAAACAACAACAAAAACTTGAATGACACAGAATATTAGAATTGATGACTCTGTGGTTCTCACGTTATTGTATTTATTTGAATTGATGAAGCTATAGTAATGTTACCCTATTTATGTTAATTACGCATATAGCTGAAGTATTTGTTTCTAAAGGTTTCTGATTTGTTATTATTCACAGTTTCTTTAAATGCGGATAGGACTTGTTTTTTGTTGGTTCATTCATGCTCGTAAACGCGGCATGTTCTTGTAGAACGAACGAACGAACGAACGAACGAATGAATGAACTTTATTTTCAATGGGTTAAGAATTGGGCGCACAGGCCCGTCTAACATTCTGCCCTTCCACTCTCACTTATCTGGCATACTATACCCTTTCATTCCCACATGTTACTTTAAGCATTAAATTAAAAGCATACAACGTTATAAAGGTTATATAACAGCATACAATGACATTACCCAATCCAAATAAAGTTTTAAACAAACATGAACGTAATGAAAGACAGGAAAAAAACAACAAATGCAAAAAAAAAACAAACAAACAAATCCAAAACATTTGTACAGTAAATCAGACAATAATTCGAGTATGATCACATTAGGGTAGTATAGAGTCGGAACTCCTGAAATATTTGAACACTTTGCTATTGAGTGAGTAGGAACTTCGTGTTTTTTTTTTGCTCTCCCTAACTTAAGAGCAGAATCAGATATAACAAATGAACGAACGAACTTTATCTTCAAATGGTTTAGAATTGGGCACGCAGGCCTGTCTAACATTCTGCCCATCCTTTCTCTCGTCTCCCATACTGAATTCATTTATCCTTCACATGCATTGTCAATATTTAAAAAAAAAATAAAATTAAACAAAATACATGCAATAAAACAAAGTAAAATCCCAACATTGTAACAGTATACCAGTTATACACAATTACAGGACCTTATCATAATCAATAATGAACAGGGCAGAATAATCCTTAAAAAATACACATGATTGTCACATAATATTTGGGTCACTCTCTTGTCCACTACGGCCGTATTCTATAACCGTTGATGTACTGACTAATTACGTGCTTTTCAGTTGTCGGCACCCTTTTTCTTTCCCTGCTATGTAGCAGATATTTTGTATTTTCAAACATTGTTACACTCCTCTCAGTGATAAGTCGTCATGTCTGTTTGGTAACCCGTCCCTTCCTGCTGGGGAAGGAACGGATGAGATAATATTAACCGACAATCCTGTTGGTTAATCTCAGGTGTGGCCGACATCAGACTACAGATTAACACTAAAATCGCTCCAGCGACTTTGACGTGTCGCACTTACCAAGATAGTACAGAGACGAATTTTGTTTACCTAAGGCGTGCTGGGGGATAAATTACCCGTCTGTGGACGGATTACAGACACGCACTTATCAGTCGGACACGTCTGAGCGGAAATGTTGAAATAGTGCGGGCAAATGTAAGAAGTTAATTGTAAACATTGCCGAGAGAGGATCGGATGTTTTCATTCCATATTTGGGAGACATGGCCTATGCAGTAACGTGCAGAATTTTTCCTACATGGAAATGTTTGAATTACCCCACAAAAAACACGGATGTTTGAAACGATTGGCAGTCATTCGAAATGAAGGCACAATACCCCTTGCGATTGGAGCCCTGCTTAACATCGTAACAAACAAATGCGGAGGGAAGGCTTGGAATACGAGGGCTGTCCGGAAAAGAACCGACCATGTAATATAAATCAATAAACATTTTACATAGCACAATGATGGCTCAGTCCCCTTCAAAGTAGGCTCCTTGGGACATCACACAGTGCTCCCAGCGTTTCTTCCACTTTTTAAAACACTCTGCGAAGGCTTTTTTTGGAAGCGCCATCAGTTGCGTCGTCGTATTTTCTTTAATCTCATCGACGGTCTGAAATTTTCTACCTTTCAAACATGATTTCAATTTTGGAAAAAGCCAAAATGCAGGGTGCATTTCTCAACCGACGGAGAATTTTGAGGTAGTACTCCTTATTAATTGTTTGGCTGAAGGAGCGTACTCGCGATAGATAACACCTTCCCAATAAAAAAACACAGTCAACATGGTCTTGATCTTGCTACGGGTTTGCCGCGCCTTCTTCGGGCGTGGAGAACCAGGCGACTTCCACTGAGACGACTGAGCCTTCGTTTCAGGATCATAGCAGTAGATCCACGATTCATCTCCGGTTATGACTTTCCTCATGAAATCTGGGTTATTGGTTGCGGTTTGAAGCAAATCATTAACAACTGTGGCACGAAGTTTCTTCTGCTCTGGTAGCAGAATCCGCGGAACGAATTTTGCCACGACACGTTTCATACCCAGATCCTGGGACAGAATCTCGGACACAATAGTTTTTGGAATTCCCAGAACTTTTTCTAGTTCTCGCACTGCCAGTCGCCGATCTTTGTTGATTGCAGCCCGTACACGTGCAACATTTTCCGGTGTTCTGCTTGATGCAGGCCTTCCAGAAATGAGATCACATTCAATAGATTCTCGACCATTTTTGAAGCGTTTGTGCCACACCTTTATTTGTGTAGCACTCATTGCATAGTCTCCAAAAGCCTTCTGAATCATCATAATAGTTTCCTTGGAGGAATGTTGAAGCTTGACACAAAATTTGATGCAGATTCTTTGCTCTACTCGTTCAGCCATTTTGAATGCGACGACCACACAGTGCACGTGCTCACTAGACGGCTTTTAACGGTCGCACTGACTGGTGCAGCAACGTCAACATTGCACACGTATGTGCATAACAGGCCACTCTATGTGGCTGCCAAGTTACATCGATGTCGCGCAAACGGTTTTTCTAATATTAATTATGGCCGATTCTTTTCCGGACAGCCCTCGTATAATCTGACACTTTTTGCAAGTCTAGTTCACCGTGAGAATCGCTCGCCAAGACGACAACCAGACTGCCAGAGTTAAGACTAGAATCAACTCTATTTATCATACCTGACTTTGTTGAAGCATTTTGAAGGACTTAAACTGCCCAGGAAAACGCTACCATTTTAATAAGGAAAACCAGGATCTGAGGAAACTGAAAACACGCAGTCAAAGTGGGAATTTATTGTTAAAAAAACGACTGCTAAGAAACGAGTATGGCAGAAGAGGCAGCACTGAAAAATGAACAAAGCACAGTATACACAAAAACTAAAATCATCAGTGGAAAACGAGGTGCAAACAATATTACATTAGTAAGAGATAAGCACGGAAATCTCATCATGACAGTAGAGGGACAAGAAACAAGATGGGCAGAGCATTTAAGAGAAACTCTGAATAAGGAACCACCAGAGACACAATTGAATGTTCCTGAGGCTGAAAATGATCTAGATGTTAATACAGACATCCCACAAAAAGAAGAAATCACCACAGCAATCAAAGGGTTACAGAATGGAAAAGCTCCTGGTCATGATAACTTAAATGTAGAGCTATTTAAGACAGACCCAGAGCTAGCAGCAGTACTATTAGAACCACTATTTGCACAAGTCTGGAAAACGGGTGTAGCGGGAGGTTATTTAAAAGTATTTATTTATGTAAGAGTATGCCAGTAAAGAGTTCTGACCTTACAAGTAATACCCCAGTCTTAGAAATAAGCACTGGTGTATTGTTATCATAAAAATAGTCAGACTGTGAAAACCCTGGCCCAGTTGGTAAGAAGTAGTACCATGATTTAAGGTGTCTCCTCCCTGTGACTATCTTATGATTACTTATATTCTAGGGGATAATTAAAATGAACATTCACTTTAACCACACTGTAAGAAGTGAATAATTCCTCAGGTACAGTTAAAATATTTTAATATTTACACTAATATTCTATTACTGCTAGTTGGAACAGAGCATTGAAATATATATATATATATAAAATTAAGTCACACAATTCCTATTATTGTCTAGTTAGACTGCAAGATCTTGGATAAGAAAGTTACTGAAAACTGCTTTCATTTTAAATATATCACTGTTCTTAGTCCTCTGATAAATGTCATCACTTGACTATGTGTTTCATATATTGTGGTAGTCAGTGTCCTAAGTGACACTTATCTGACTCTTGATCCTGCTGACACGGACTGTCCGTTGCATATATCAGTATCGGTAGACCCAGCACTAGGGATGCCGAAGACCAGTTGAAGTTCACTCTTTGGGGTCCTGCACGTTTGTGGGATTGCCTCTGATGAACAACACAGGTTTCTGATACTGGACAGTCTGGTTTGAGTTATTTCATGGAACCTGAAACATCATATCAGCCTTGGCTAGTATCTGGCTAGACTTGTAGCTGACTAGCACAGATGTCAGACCAGTCAGTCATCAGATGTCACCGTTATACAATCATAGTAAGTAAGGACATCATTTCAGTGATATAGCATTAATATTAACATTTCAAATTAAGTGTAACTGACTAGCACATAAGTCAGACTAGTCAGTCATCAGGTGTCAAAGTTATACAGTCATAGCAAGTAACATCATTTCAATGATACAGAATTAATATTAACATATCAGTAATAAACATCATCTGGTTTACTCTGCTCCTATACATCCTTTTCTGATCTATAACTTGATCCTTCCAAATCATATCAAGTACAAATTCAAATACTGATGCTATCTTAGCATCTACCCAAAATTAATACATAAATAAATAAAGTGAGTGACCACGTGATCAGGTTGCTTTCTACTGAAACTGGCTGTAGAACACTCCAGTTTACCAGCTGTAAATGGGCACTCAGTTGCGCTCAAACTAGGGAAGGAAAAGGCAGCGAGGAAGGGGACTAGTCACCTTAACCTCGTAAAAGCGGTATCTTCCATGCTGAAGCTTCTAATAATTCATTTCCCTATGACAATCTCTGGTCACGGGACTGCCTTTATCTTCGTAAGCGATAAAGCATTTAATATCGACGAGATACATCATTTAATATAATAAATATTTTCTATTTGGCTGTGGGGCTAGTTTTGATACGTTTTTGTACAAGCAACCATCTTCCACTAAGCACATGAATAAATCATATTAAAATAATAATACGTTATATCAATGAATATTATACAGGCATATTTTGTGAATTCTATATGAACCTGAAATAAAAAATAATATACACGGTAGTTATCATAATTTCGCTTATCCTCAGACTTCAGATACTGGACTGAAAAATGTTTCTGGCGATCCGCTCACAATTCATGGGTAGTGGCGAAACTCTGCCTCCAGTCTGTCTCAAACCTCTTTCGATGTGTGTGTCTCCAGTTTACCGATACGCTTATTTATACGCATCATGCGGCCGTATTGGAGAGCAGTGACGTCACAGCTTAAGCCTCGGCTGAAAAACTTTCCCGAAACAGCGATTTCAGCCGATCTGTGCATTAACTGAAACTTCTCCTTTCTCATCCTCGGCTTACATATTATCCATACTGTTCCATCTTATCTTGTTTTATACAGTTGATAATTCTCTACCTTCCTATCCATGTAATTTCCCAAACTGTTATTTGTTGATTTTAATATTTAGAACAGAAGTGGGTTTACATGCTTTTCCGCGTAACTGTGGGCAGCCGAAATACGTATATATCTCCGTAAAGGATAACTTCCTACCGCTTCTTCTTATATGCAGTTATACACAATCCTTCCCTGGACTAAAATGTGAAATCCTTTTCATAATGATTCCCTTCTGCTTTTATTTATCCTTGGCGATTTCCTCTGTCTGATACACATTTCGCTGATACGCCGCCATTTTGACAGCGGTCGCGTTGTTGTCAATCGATCGTTGACAGGTTAGTAAATCTACATGAACACGTTTGCAATGACTTGAAACCAATTTTGCGACAACGGGGACAACACCAACAGAGTGAAGAAAAGGAATAATTTTAAAATTGCCCAAGAAGGGAGATCTTGCAGACTGCAATAATTGGAGAGGAATAACTCTTCTCTCAGTTCCCAGCAAAATACTAGGCAGGATAATTATACAGAGAATCTCAAAAGCAGTAGACCACGAACTGAGGAAGGAACAAGCAGGATTTAGAAAGAACAGAAGATGTGTAGATCATATATTTACCCCCAGGAACATTATAGAGCAGTACTCAGAATGGCAAAGACAGCTGTACATTAATTTCGTTGATTTTGAAAAGGCTTTTGACAGTATACATAGGGACAGTTTATGGAAAATACTGAGGGCTTATGGAATTCCAAGCTGCATAGTGTCAATCATAAAAAGCCTTTATGCCAACTTTACGTGTAGCATTGGGCAGAGCAACCTAACCTGTGAAGTGAAGACAGGAGTACGACAGGGATGCCCCTTATCAACCACTCTATTTTTAACAGTCACAGACTGGGTGATGCGCCAGACAACAGAGGCCAATCCAAGAGGAATAAGATGGACTACATTTTCTACATTGGAAGATCTGGAATATGCAGATGACATTGCACTGCTAGTACATTCACATCAACACATCCAAGAAAAAACGGATAGACTTAATAAGTATAGCCAGCAGGTGGGCTTGAACATCAACCTAAAGAAGACAGAGGTCATGACGCTCAATGTGAGCAGCCCTGAGCCCATATCAGTAAGGAATCAGCAACTGGAACAGGCAGATGCCTTCACATACCTAGGATGCATAGTAACACCAGACGGCGGAGCAAGCAAAGACATCAACAACAGAATGAACAAAGCAAGAACAGCCTTTTTTAGTCTAAACAACATCTGGAAGTCCTCTCAGTACAGCACAAGCACAAAATTAAGATTATATCAGAGCTGCTGTATGCTTTCCGTGCTTCTCTATGGCGAGGAGAGCTGGAGAGTTACAGAGAAGGAAATGTCGAAATTGTCCTCTTTTCACACAACATGCCTAAGAAAAATTCTCCGAATCTTTTGGCCGAATACCATCACCAACCAAGATCTGCTTACTCGGAGCAAGCAAGAGGACATGCACACCATCATAGCTGGCAGACTCTGGAGCTGGGTTGGCCATGTCCTCAGAAGAGACCCCGATGCCATCACAAGAACAGCTATGCTTTGACCCCTGAAGGAAAACGAAAGAGAGGCCGACCAAAAACAACTTGGCGGAGGACTGTGGAGGATGAGATGCAAAGAATGAACCAGAGTTAGGGCATTGTACGCAGGATGGCCGCCGACCGAGCAAAGTGGAATCAATTTGTTGTTGCCCTACAAGACGCCACCAGGCGTAATGGCCACTGACTTCTTTGACGGTCGGCGGCTAAGGATCAAAGAAGGAGAAGAACCTCAGCATATAGAATGATGATGTCATGAACCACCCTGCAAGGGCTGTTGACTGCTTTGTTGCTAGTTTCTTTAAGAGAACTAAAAGCATAGGTAGTCCCAAATTCTATATGGAACAGGGAGGGAAAGATGAAAGAAATGATGTACATTCTAATTATAATATTTACATTTTCAAACCAGTGTAAATGTCCATGTAAACATGTTCACTTTTAAAAAAATGAAAGTTTTCAAGCTTTTCAACCAGTGTTGATGTAAATGAAAACATATTCAACCTATATTGTGAACATTTTTCAGCCAGTGTAGATGCAAGTGTAAACATATTCAATCTATACTACTAACATGTTTATTTGAATGCAAAGTAAATATAACACTATTTAATTTAAATGAAAAGAAGTTTTCTATCGACGGATTAAGCTTAATTCTCATCGAGGGTAAGGTCTGAGGTAGATGGGATGGTGGAATAGGAAGATGGGGACACATAAGCAAGTGTAGGGAAACTCAATACTCAGAGGGTATTTGTTTCTCTACTTTTACCATACTAGTTGGTGTTACTAGTTGAGGGTACTATCTATGGAACAAGAAGGGTACAAGTGGCCTATAATCGAAGTTAGATACGATCATCAGACGGGGCTTTAAGACGCGGGACCAACTTCGTAGACACTCCTTGACACTTCTGGAACGTGCTGCGCCCTTACAACATTGACTAGTGACGAGCGGGATCAGCGATCTACTCTACCAAGAACGAAAACACGAGAAGGAGCAGAACCGTCACTGATAGCTAAGTAACACATAAAAGCTGCCAAGTGACCTCCTTTACAAACTATCATTTCATCACGCTGTGATGATAAATGTTCTGATAAATAATTATTCATCCTTTATTTAAAACGTTGTTAAAACTAAGTGATTATTAAATTTGTTATTTGTAAATATACAAATTTAACTTCGATTTAATCATTTTGAATGTACTGCATGTTTGTCTCAGTCAATTTACTAAATACACTCTAAACAGAGCTATACCATAATAATAAGAATTCCACTGAGTAAATCAGGGTGGGGGCTTGACGAGCTTACATTAATAATTGCTTAATTTTTCATAAAATGCGGCGGACCGATATAGGTTAACAATTGCCATGCCAATGCAGCATTGTTCTTGTCTTCGGAAATATCTAATGAAAACTGTCTTGAGATAGAAGCATCATTATCCTTCTATCTAAAACTCTGCCAAGAGTAATCTTGTGCGAAAGTAGACATATTTGAAGACCCAAACTAGATACTCTTGAGTTTTGGCTACTGGTGGACCACTACTGCAAAGCAGTGGAGGCAAATCCGTGACAATGATATTAGAAAATGGTTTGGGAATAAAACTAAATTAGGGTGTCATATAATCTGCACTCATGATGTATTTGAAAAGTCTGCGATTGCATGAATATGGACTAAACATGTTTTTTAGGTCGTGTGGAAGATTCTTCCACAGATGAGCAGCAGAAAATGCTAAATTTTTCTCGAATAAGTGAAGCCTTGGCTCTGGCACGTGTAATATGTTTAAGCGTTGGCTGTGTCTTCTGTTGTATTTGAAAATAGGCCGCATTGGAGCATTTTGTGATAGGATTTTGTGAATGAATTTGGCTTTGTTGAAGAGGAAGCGCTTTCTTAGAGGTAATATGTTAAGATGTTTATATAGATCTACTAACTGTGTTAGGTGTTTGTCAGAAACCAGGCGCACTGCACGTTTTTGTAATGAATGGAGTCTCTTTGTGTTGGACATGGAGCAGCCATCCCAGATTATGAAGCCAAAGTCTAGACGTGTGTGTATTTGGGATTGTAGCAAAGTTAGATTTTGCTGGGGAGGTTATGATGGTATCCTAAAAGAATGAAATCCGTGTATGTATTTACCGTGTGAGGTCAAGCACATGTAGGCCCCTGACTCTATAAATGATGATGAATTATGTGCAGGGAACCTAACGCTACCTCCCTATATCTCACACGGTCATTATTTTGGCTCTAGTGTCTGGTGTATGATGTACCTAGTGTCTAGGGGAGAAATGAAATGATGGTACACAACACAAAAAACACTTTAAGTTTCTATGAGGAATTGAATAAAACCTGTGGTTAAGTTTTTCTTTAAATTTGATAATTTTTTGTACAATTTATTTTGCCTGTCCAGTCATATCGTTTGGACAGGTCTTTGAAAATGAGGACAAGATAGTTTACATAAAAGATCAACTAAAATTGTGTGGACAATCTGCCCAAATAACTACAATGTTAATATCTGTCTTTCCTGTTGGAATGTTCACAGTTTACACTTTATTCTTCTAAGAGGGAGAGTCACTATGTATGAGGGGCTGTATTATCATCATACCCCATCAACTTCCTGAGTATGATGTGAAATACCAAGGTTTATTTAAACCGAAACTGTCAGATATACCCAGGTCCTTAACATATCACCTGGGGTTTCTTGTTGAATGATAAGATAGTGTGTAGTTGCAGAAATATGGATATCACCTCACACGCCCAAGCTCCTGCTGTTATCTATTGACAGCATACAAGAAGTGTCGGAGACTTCTTGGCGTTATCGTCACTCCTCAGGTTTCCTGTCACCAGCTGGCAACAGGAAACAAAACCTCTGCAACAAAAGGACACCCTGGCCTTTTACATCTGATCACTTATTCTTTTATTTACTTTCATACGTGGGTATGGGGTCAGCCTCGCGTGCATGTCAGGTGCACTCACCCCTAATTTTTCATGACTCCCACCTTGCTGTGACCACCCCTCAGGACCCTATGGCAGATACGCCACTGTACGTTTACATAGTTTTCCTCAATAATATAATGTGGGGTAACCACATTTCCTGTTATATATTTTTCTCATCTTTTTCTTTTTAAATATAAATGCTTCAGGCATGTTGAACAGTGTTCCTTGAACACGGAGGCTTACTAATATACTCTCTCTAATACAATAATATTCAAACATAATCATGACAACATACATTAGTTAGATACATTTCAACGTGAGGACTCAACAATGTCTGCTCCCGGCACGTCCTTCACTTTTTCCCAGTAGCAGTATCTAACTTTGGTAATGGGATTAAACATATTAAATTCATAAAGCATTCTTACCACAAATCAAGAAATATAAACAAATGACGCCGACTTTGCAAAGAAATGGCCTCAGTTTCTTCTGCTCCGTCCAGACTGTGAAATACTTATTTAGTTATTTAATTTACTTTTAAATTTATCACAGCTGTTCTCAGCGTATCTGAATAAAAAATACTGTTCAACTGGCAATGAATAGTGAAAGTTTTCTGCTAATATTTAATAGCACTGGCCAATCGAAAGCTTGCGACTACCAGAATTCAAATACAGTTTTTGAAAAATAAAAATAATTCCAAACATACTCTGCGTCTATTAGTCGATTGGCCAGTCTGCTTTAGTTATGCCAATACAAAACGATGTTAGTTTTTGGTAACAATTTTCCTACCGCTCCCCTCTCCTCCTATACTCTTGTTACCCAAGCGAATTTGAATTTACCTCAATGCCTCCCTTCTAAGCCGGTGTCCCCACTAACGTTATGAAAAAAACAAGCAGGAACAAGTCTGTCTGGTCGTGCGTCCGTAGACATTTAGTATTTTCTCAATAACTTGGCTAATACTGGGACTATTATATTATTTAAAACACATTCTTGCTCAGTGGACTCTAAGCTATACTACCATATAATTTTTATGTTCAGTTTCATTATGGTTTTAGATTTTCAATTTTGTCACCGGTCATCGTCAAATAAATATTTTACACAAGACCGCCATCTTCCCCTCTCTTTCATCTCGCTAGCATGTATTTTTCAAATAACTAACTTGTTTTTGTGACGTCAGAAACATTACCGCGAGGAGACAATAAAATTGTCTGCGTGTTTTGCCTCTGTTGGCTTTGCTCCAGCGTATATATATGCATGGCGGACTGTCAAGCGAAGCGGGGTGTTGGCGTGGCGGGTTAAGAATTGGCGTTAATAATTTGTATTGTATCGTGTAACACTAGCAAAAAATGTAAGGATTACTACTTATTACAAGCGTTAAAGTTGACAGAATACGTTAATTCAGATAGTTATTTTGCGGCACACTTTCGCAAAATCGTTAATTATAAGTCTTGGCTGCAGAATGTATGCAGCAGATCTGGCAAAATGTTAAATATTGGTAGTACGTTTTCGAAACCGAAACTAAAAAGCGTGTTAGATTTTTACCGTGGGATCGTTCTATAGGCTTTAGCACTGCACAAAAGGCAGCGTTGCTGGCGTGTGAGAGCATCACCGTCAGACACAATAGTGCGGGTTTATTTATTATCATTTTATGACTAAAATCTTACTGAAATGAGCGATTATTCTCGCAGATTTTACTACAGGGATATATAGAACATTTTCCTTGTCTTCTCATTTAGAAAATGTTTATCTTAGCTAACTTCCTGTGCCGTTTGTTTGGTCAATGCGAATTCCACCTTGAATGTTGGTCAACTATAAGTCCTAGTGTTTTGTGTTCATCTATATTATCACTTAGTGAGGTGCCAATATAGAGCTGAAGTGTTGTTTTCTGTGAGTTTTGTAATTTTTGCCTAGATATTATCATACATTTTGTTTTAATGATATTTATTTGCATACGATTTTTGTTGCTCCATTTGATAAGATTGTCTACATCAGTTTGTAATAATGCTTCTAGTGTGTTGCAACTGTTATCACTTGTGTAAATGGTACAGCCATCGGCAAATAGGTCGCAGGATGAGTGCTTGATGTGTAGTGGCAGGTCATTTATGTATACGGCAAAAAGTAAGGAACCTAGAATTGAACCCTGTGGAACATCAGTTTTGATCATGGTTGGGCTTGACCACAAATAATTGTAATACACTACTTGCTGTCTGTCGGACAGGAATGATTTAAATAATGACAGTAGTTTAAAGTTAACTTTCATTGTTTCTAATTTTCTTATTAAAATAACGAGATCTATCATATCGAATGCTTTTCTAAAGTCTACAAACGTTGCTCCACATATGTTATCGTTATTGATGTTTAGGTGCCAATTGTCTATCATCTTTGTTAAGGCTGTGTGGTATGAATGCTGTTGTCTAAATCCTGACTGACTGTCAATTAGCAAGTCATTGCTAACTAGGTACTGTAGTGTTTTATGTATGTGTTTTTCTAGTGGTTTAGATAGCGATGATAAAAGAGAAATTGGTCTATAGTTACAGAGATTACTATTATCTGATGAACCAGGTTTGAAAAGGAGATATACTTTGGCGATTTTAAAGGCCGAAGGAAAATAACTCTTAGCGATCATCATCATGTGACGTATTCTTTCCAGAACGTTGTCTCCATTACAGCTGCTCTGAACGCATCACGATTCTGGGCAAGTCGACCTGCATCAGCCAAAGACAAGTTCAGACTCTCTGTGATGTCCTGGGTCCACCGTCGTCTAGGTCGACCCCTTCCCCTTTTTCCAGGGACCATGCCTTCCATCACTGTTTTTTTCCAGACTATTATGTCTTTTTATATGACCGAAAAATTTCAGCTTCCTTATTGCGATGGTATTTAGGAGCCAATGTTCCTGTACGTTTAGTGAGTGCAGTACTTCTCTGTTGGTCTTTTTTTCTGTCCAGGGTATTCTCAACATCCTTCTGTAGCATTTCATTTCGAATGATGTAATCTGTTTTGCAACTGTTTTATTGAGTGTCCAAGTCTCGCAGCCGTATGTTGCTACTGGGAATATACATGCTCTGATCAGTTGTAACTTTGTTTCTTTGCTTGTGCCTTGCCATAGGTTTTTCATCTGTATTAGCTTATGTGAAGCAATTGCAAGTTTTCTTTTAATTTCTACTGCACAGTCGCCAGAGCTGTTAATGATTGATCCTAAGTATTCGAATTCATTGACACTTTCCAGTTCTTCGTTATCAATTTCAATTTCTGGTTTGGTCTTTACTTTGTCTGTTGTCAATACTTTGGTCTTCTTGGTGTTTAGGTATAGATTCTGGGCCTCGCTGTGTTTTTTGGTGGACAGAAGTAATTGTTCAAGTCCTTCTGGGTTGGTCGATAGGAGGACTGTGTCGTCAGCATATCTGATTTCCGGGATCTGGTACCCGCCGATGTTAAATGAGTCAAACTCTGTGTGTTCTTGGTCATCTCTTACGTTTCTCATGATATTCTCGGCATAAATGTTAAACAGGTAAGGGGAAAGGGTACAGCCTTGTCTTACTCCTTTCTGTACTTCAAACCATTCTGATGTTTCCCCCTCTATTCTTACGGCTGCCTGTTGTTCTTGGTACAGCAGTGCGATGAGTTGTATAAGGTGGTTTGGAAATCCCATATTTTTCATAATAGCCCATAACTGCTGATGTTGTACACAATCGAAAGCTTTTGTGTAATCAATGAAACAAGTATGTAGGTCAACGTTGAATTCTCTACACTTTTCTATGATGATCCTCATGTTGAATATATGATTCCTAGTGCCTCTACTTGGTCGAAAACCCGCCTGTACTTCATTTATTTCTGTTTCTAGCTTTTGTTGCATCCTTTTCATTATGATTTGTAAAAGTATTTTGCTGGCATGGCTTATAAGAGCTATAGTTCTGTAGTTTGTGCACAGTTTCAGGTTGCCCTTTTTTGGCAAGGGTATGTAAATTGATCTTTTCCACTCCTTGGGCCAAATTCCGCTTTGCCAGATCTTGCAGCATAATGCATGGTATATACGAGCGCTGCCTTCTCTTCCTGCCTTAGCGATACATTGATTATATTTAATCATTAGTGATTCACTAATAGCTGATGCAGCAAATAGCAGTATTCGATTGCTAATTCCATAAAGCCCTGATGAGCTATTATCTTTAAGGCTAAAAAAAGATAATTACAGTATTCACTTCATTCATTAACTGTCATCAAGGGAATGTCGGGTGGAGCTGAGTTTGCACATTTGTTCTCATAGAATGCTGAAAGTTTGTTTAAGTCACTAGAGGAAGGTGATATTGTGGATTTCAAACTTTCTGCCTGAAAGTGATTTCTGAAGTCTGTGCAAGTAAATGAAGTGCTGGGAGTCCGATGCATTACGTTTTTTCGCTAAAGTGTTGATTGCCATATCTCCTTATAATGTGTAGAGAGATGAGAAGCTTTGCAAAACGCATGAAATATAAAAACAAACAAACAAACCCATCATAGTGTGACAGTGTCCTTCACTGTGATTAAATTTATATTATATCTTCTTTCAATCAATGTCCATCAAGTGTTATTACTAGCTTCCCGCTAGAGTTGTTAATTCTTGTGGAAATGTGTTAGGTTCGTTCTTCTCTCGAATGATGTTGTGAAGGTGCTATGGTGGTAGTACTTACTAATATTCTGGTAACTTTTCATTCAGTGCAAAAATCTGCTGTCATAACTCGACTGGTAGTATAAACAAGGTTTATTTACAGGAATTCATAAACAAACGATTTCAGATGAAATTCAAATCAATTATTCCTTGTCGTGAATGTAGTTTAACCATATTCTCTTTTTCCATTCTCCACAACCGTATGAGTTATTCAAACATCTCGTGCAACTAGCTACCTAGGTCGTTTTGACCTTCTTCCACAACCTTTCAGTTCAGGTGGTTGCGCCTTTTACCTTCAATATTTTAAAGATGCTAATCTCTTCCGATGATAAGACTTCAATACATCTGTAGTTGTTTCTTTTCTTGGTTTCCTTCCTAGTACAATATAAAAATCATTTCTATCCGTGGACTGAAATATAAATCGAGATTGTACTTACATGAGTCTTACTACACAAAGTCTATCCTCCCAGTACAGAAAAAAAATATAGTTGCACCTATTTTCTGTCTTGAATTAAAAAAAAACCGATATCATTTAACTTTACACACAGTATACTTCTTTTCTGAAAACACTTCAAGAAAATTCAACTTGGAACAGGCCTTCGTGGCTCTACGAGAAGGAGACAGCTCAAACATGGCTTCTCATCAGCTGTCCAGTAGAAACACAACCTTCCCCGAGGTCGTCTAGATGGAACTGCCCTAATGATAATCTTAACTTCTCCTTAGCCCGGCAGGTGTTGTGGGCCCTTGTCACCGTCAATGATTTTGATTGGTCTACTAAAAATTTATGAACTTATCTCATTGGCACCTATAATGCCTGGGTAACAAACCTCACTGTCACAATAGCGCCCCTGAATAAAAAGGAACAAGAAATAAAGAAATAGTTCTATGAATGAATGAAGATGGTAAATGTGAAAGATCAAGCAAATTTAACAAAAAAGTCATACAATGAAAATCTAACAAACAAAAACTGTAAAATGGTGGATGGATATGACAAGAAAACAATATAGAGGAAAGGCTATTCGCCTTACTATGACAAAAGACAAAGAAAATAACCAACGTGGCAGCCACAAAACCTTCATCTGGGAAATGACAGAAAGTAAGAGCTAAGTAAGAGCTAAGTAAGACATATGAGAAAAACAAAATCGGTACTACCCGTAAAAGCGATCACACAAGGAGGATCTCAACACAGTGCACGAACTCTGCAGCACCGGCGAGATTGCATATGTGTGTATACAGGAATCACACATTCTATACATATTTTTGTGGTGGGTAGGTTGATAATTTTTATATTTTGCCAAGGCACCGGCCTTATGACCTGATCTTAACGATTTCCAACTGCCGTGGAATTTTTAACATGCACAGCTTGCACACGGGACCTCTTGTATTTTCGGCCTTATCCGAGAAGGCTAAGCATCCGACCTCACTACCCAGGAGAAAGTATAACATCTTTAGGACCACTGATTCCGAAAAACGTTTCCTTAAATTGTATCCCCCTTACTGGGAATCGAACCTGGTACTTTTAGAATTCGAAGCGGACGCCATGCCTCTTAGCCACTCCGATCTCAATTTTGGGAAGTAAAGAACTGTGTCTGAGATGGGCTTATGTAACTAATCTAGGTCTAACCCTTGCTTTCTCAGAGGTCCTTGCTTGAGTTCACTTTTCCTCTGGTAAACTTTCGTGGGATTTTAGTGATGTGCGAATTTACCGACAAAATACTAATTTCCTCGTCAAATACCAAACATAATGATTTCCCACTGCCACCATTGCGTGAATTTGTAGTTGCTGTTCAAATCCCAAAATAAATATCCTGTTCGGGGCATTAACCATAAGTTATGGCAGAATAAATTCTGTTGTGAAATTCATAATTTATCATAAAGAAACTAGTTTAAGCGAAGGATCTGAACGCTGTTACCGTAATGTCGATAGGACCCTGGTGGTCAAGGCCATTGAAGTTAATGGCTACTGGTGTGGATTCCAACCGAGAAATGTCATAGAGGTGCTGGCTGACTCTGCCCCAACGACGTTCACCTGTTTGGACATTGTGGCCGTGCGTGCTGATGTGTGTTGTTGTTGTTGTTTTTTAGTGGTAAGTCCGATCACTATCCTAACAGTGGGTGGTTGCACATGATGATGTTTCACGTACGAGTACATAAATTTAACACGAAGAACTGATGCAGGATGATGAACTCGATGGTAATGGACTTCAATAGAACAGCGGTGAAGTAAACATAAGTAGTCAAGTTTATTTACATGATGTTTTCAGGAATGTAATGATACATCAAGTGGAAGGACATTCAATCTATCCTACCTTGCCACTGCAGTAATCAAACTTTTCATACAGTCATTTCAATTGTGTTGATTATTTACAATGTCGACCTTTCACTCCTCGTACCGTGGGTTCCGGTTAGCTGTCCCTGTTTTTTTTTTATTTTCTTAGCTGTCATTACTTTTTTTGCCCAAACTGTTTATTTTTCATTTCTGAGTCTAGAACGTCGAACACTTAAAGTTACTGGTTTCTTTTTATTTTATCGAAAATAAAGTTCGTTCGTTCGTCTCGATGTAAGCGCCATGCCACCTGAATATAACATAGAAGTACAAAACAAATTCGAAGCACTGATGGCTGTACAAGAGGATATGACACCGGATGAGCTAGCCACACATGCGAGAGATATTCTCATCACATCAGCAGAAAACATGATCCCTAGAAAAGTGCATAAGAAGCAGATATACATCACGGAGGAAACATTGAGGCTCATGGAGGAAAGAAGAAAATTGAAGCAAACAGGGGTAGAACGGAACAGTGACAAATACAAAAACTGCACAAGAAACATCAGGAGAGAGATTCGGAAAGACAAGAAACAGTACATAACGAATATCTGCAATAGAATAGAAGATCTGCAACTTCAGGGAAAGGATAGGGATATGTTCAAGGAAATCAGAAGGCTAACAGATGATTTTAGACCATCATTATATGTAATCAATGATAAAAATGGTAACATATTAACAAAAAGTAAGGATATATTGGAGAGATGGAAGGAGTACTGTAGAGAAATGTATGAAGATAGTACAAAGACCCCAGATATGACGATTGAAAGTGAAGAGAGAGAGCCAGAACCTATGTTAGATGAAGTACGTGCAGCAATCAAAAGCCTGAAGAAAGGGAAATCACCAGTATGCGATGATATACCAACTGAACTAATCCAAGTAGGAGGAGAGGCCAGTGTCCTTGGTTATCATGCACTATGTGTGAAGATCTGGAACAGTGCAATCTGGCCCAAAGCATGGAAATGATCTGTATATATCCCACTCCCAAAGAAAGGCAATTTAAAACTGTGTACGAACTATCGTACTATTGCTTCAATAAGTCATTCCAGCAAAATTCTCTTGCGGATTACCATGAAGAGGATAGAAAGAAAGTTAGAACATGAAATACATGAAGTGCAGGCGGGTTTTAGACAAGGCAGAGGTACGAGAGATCACATCTTTAATGTGAGAAACATCCTCGAGAAATGCAGAGAATACAATGTACATCTTCATGCCTGTTTTGTAGATTACACCACGGCCTTCGACTGCGTAAAACATCAGAAATTGTGGAACATCATGAGAGACATGGGGTTTCTGGCGCATTTGATCCATCTAATTGAAACACTATACCATGAACAACAAGCAGCTGTCAGAGTAGCGGGGGAAACATCAGGATGGTTTGAGGTGAAAACTTGTTTAACATCTATGCAGAAAATATAATGAGAAATGTTCGGAGTGACCAAGAATGTGAACATTGCGATCCGTTCACAATTGGTGGAAATGCGATCCCAGAACTCAGGTACGCAGATGACACAGTTATTCTTTCAAACAGTGCCAAGGGACTAGAACAGTTAATCCTGTCTGTCAAAAGACACAGTGAGGATCAGAAGCTTTTTCTGAACACACAAAAAAAAACAAAGATAATGTCCACAGACAAAACAAGATGCCAACGAAAAATTACCATCAATGATGAGGAAATTGAAAATGTCACAAATTTTGAATATCTTGGCTCCATAATTAACAACAATGGAGACTGCTCAAAAGAGGTCAGAAGGAGACTGGCCATAGCAATGCAGTGGTTAAATAAAATGAAGAACCTATGGCATAACACCAGCAAATTAATAAAAGTAAAACTTATGAGAACGTGCTTCTTTCCGGTAGCAACATATGGATGTGAATCATGGACCATTACTCAAACATTAAAGAAAAAAATCGAATCTTTCGAAGCAAAGTGTTACAGAAAAATTCTCAGAATATCTTAGACCAAGAAGAAGAAAAATATAGACATCATCCACGACATGAACATCGAGGAAAACTGGCTCATAAACAATATCATGTCCCGGAAACTGAAATATTTTGGCCACATTTAACGCCATAGTGGCTTAGAGAGAGCAGTGATGGAGGGTATGGTACCTGGAAGGCGAGGCAGGGGCCGACCAAGACGACGGTGGACACAGGACATTGAAGACACCTTGAACATGACATTGGAGGAGGCAGGAAGGCTGGCTAGAGATCGAGAGTCTTTCAGGCGGGCTGTGATGAGAGCGACGTTCTGCAAAGGACATGCTACATGATGATGACGATTCTATAACGTTATTCAACAATCGTAAAGCATAATTTGCTACCTGCCCAGTTTTTATACTCACAATCTAACACTTTTCAGGGCGCAACTTACAGAGTAGACTCCCTTAGTCAAAAATCACAAACTCTCACTTTATTATTTCCCATGTCAACATAATATAACCCCATATCATTTCCCAGTCAAATTTTATAAAGCATAATTTCATACTTGCTTAACCTCTCTACTGACTCCAAAGCTGAAATCTCGGTTACAATGTTAAATATTTGTTGATGACAACTTTGTAAGATTTATTGCCACCGGAAAAGCGATTAAACGAGCGTATACTGTTCAGTGTGACAGATTCATACTAACTTAGTCGTTTTTCTTCTACTTTGAGGTGCAGATGTTTGGTAGAGAGAGCATTATACTATGCTATCGGCTGTCTTCCTCCTGGCCTGGTTCCATTAAAGTCCTCGGTCCATTAAAACTTGTCCAATGTTGTTCTCCCAGCGGACTCTGGGTCGTCGTTGTGGTTTGGCTCCCTGGCACTTAGTTTCTCATGCTTGTCGTGGTAGCCGATATTCTCTCTTTCTGCTGACATGGCCAAACCATCTTAGTTGGGACTGTTCTACTTTGGTCTGCAGGGGTTGGGTTTTTAGGCCTTGATGTATCGTCTGGTGGGGGACCGTCTCTTCTTGTTACTTCAACCACCTTCTTCATATCTCATTTCTGAGGTTTGGATTTGGCTTTTGTGGGTTGAAGTGTAAGACAGATTCAGCAATGCAAAAGTGCCCAAATTACGTATATCAATTTGTGTTCCCGGTACCAAAAAGGGGGCAAAGATTAGTAACACTATAACCCACCATGCGTGTTGTAAACATGATTAAGGAAGGATGGGTATGGGACCTCCTACCACATTCTATTGAAATTCTAGCCACTGAAACGCCAAACAAACGAACAAAAAAAAAATCCAACACAAAAGTAAGAGTCTTCAACTCAAATGCGGAATAAATCTGATTGTATTGCTCTGAAACACGAAGAACTACAAATATACAAGGGGATTGACATAAGTGCCCAATGGGCTGATCACCCGTTGGCTTGTCACACCGATTACGGAAACAACGGCAGATGGATCTATTTGTTGTTGCCCTAAAGACGCCGCTAGGCGTGATGGGAAACTACAACAGAGAAAATCAATCTGCTGTTGCCCTTAAGACGCCACAAGGCGTGATGGCCTCTGACTGCTTGGTCGGTCTTTGGCTAAGGACGGAAGAAGAAGAAGATTGACATAAGTCTTGGGCCTGACCATGAAGGAGTCACAGGAGGAAGATGAAACTTGGCACATTTAAAGTTCATCATATTTGCACTGAATGTGTGAAGTACGCGTTTGTTTCTTCAATGGGTTTTCCCGCTACGGTGCACGGCGCAATGTACCCTATTGACCGGATCTGCTGCTCCAAAGATTTGACAAAACAATGGAAAAGAAGGAGGCCAGAGCTGTGATAAAATTTCTGATGTTTCAGGGAAAAACACCTTCAGAAATACACAGGGAGATGGAACCAGTGTTTCGTGATTCTTGTCCTTCATATACTTCGGTAAAAAACTGGTGTCAACAGTTTAAGTGCGGCTGCTCAAATGTTGTTGATCTGCCAAGATCTGGTAGACCAGCCTCAGAGTGCAATGATGAAAATGCAACAAGAGTGAAGAAAATCATTGACCAGGATCGAAAAATGACAATTGTGGAGATAGCTAGTAGAGTAAAACTAAATGAAAGAACAGTTTATAGAATTTTACACAACAGACTGAACATGAGAAAAGTGTGTGCACGCTGGGTTCCGCTGCTGTTGACACGTGAGCAGAAGCAAACGAGGGTAAATTGCTGTCAACACTTGCTCAAAAAGTGTCAGTCAAAAATTTTTTTGAGACCATGGTGACAGTAGATGAGACTTGGGTACACCATTATGACCCCGAATCCAAAATTGCCAGCATGCAATGGAAAACCCCGGGCTCCGCAACACCTGTCAAGCCGAGAGCGCAGAAATCTGCAGGAAAAGTGATGCTGACTGTTTTTTGGGACGGCAAAGGTGTCCTTTTGAAAGATTATCTGCCTCGTGGCAACACAGTTAATGGACAGTGCTATGCAGATCTTCTCACCAAACTAAGAAAGGTTGTGACCAGGAAACGAGGGATAACGCGCACTCAAAATCTTCCTTTGCTTCAAGACAACGCGCTCTCTCACAAAGCACGGCTTGTGCAGCTAGCAGCCAATGATTTGAATATTGAAATTTTTCCACACCCACCATATTCTCCAGATTTGGCTCCATCAGACTTTTTTCTATTCCCGAATCTTATAAAACAGCTAAAAGGAAATCATTTTGACAGCGATGAAGAGGTTATACTGGCATGTGATGACTGGTTTAGTTTGAAAAATAGGGTGTTCTACTCTCAAGGTCTTTTCAAGGTCAAGCAGAGATGGCAGAAGTGTGTCATTTCAGACGGTGGCTATATTGAAAAGGAATAAACACTATACAAAATTTCAGCTCTCTGTGACATGTCCTTCATGGTCAGGCCCAAGACTTATGTCAATCCCCTTGTACTAATCAAGAAACTACAAACTTTCATAAATGGATGCTTGCGTAAAACAGACGAATTAAAGTTGTATGACAAGTGTAACCGGGCTGGTTATACTTTGGTGGAGTCACTAGGTGGCAGATGGCAGGCCTAGTGATGTAATTTAAGTTTTACCAGTTCTCTTGTTATCTTCCAAGTTATAGATTATATATATCATGACTGGCCATCTCCGCCAGAGGGTTGTTAATTCCTGGATGATACTCTTATCCTTTTCTATACAACTCAAATCTGTTCTGTTCCTTCTTTGATGTGAAATAGTGACCTCGTATAGTGGTAGTTTAAATGTACATGGCCAACTATCAGCAACTTATAAAGGTGAAGACGACTCTTAGCTGATCTATCAACATTTTTATTTACATAATACCTTTAACCAGCAAGGCAAGCAATTCAAATAATAGAGCTCGCATATAATCATATCAGAAGTACTTCGTACCTGAGCTCTATGTCTCGTGAACATACATATTCCTCCTTTAACATATCATCACCTCCAGTAGACTTTCTTAGTCTTCCCAAACCTGTTACTGTTTACTTGTAGTTTCTATGCTCCTTATTAGCATTCCATACTTATTATATATGTACTTATAATCTCTTCGACGAACTGGTCAAACCTGTTTCTACAACAGTTCCTAGAAACAAAATTCATCTCATGCATAATAAATATAAGTTCACTGTCAGATACTTACATGAGAGAGCATATATGCGGTTCTCATATATAAGTCGACACTCACATTCGCTTAAAAGTCGTATCTATTTCTTGATAGATCACACTTTGCTTATCGTGGCCCCTCAATGATATATATAGTTTCCTCCAATAATTCATAACGATAAGGAAACATGCTGAAAGAAGCAAAATACCACCATGGGAACTAAAAACACCAATCATAGACTACTCACTTACTGAAAAGATCAAACAAAACATAGAAGATAAGGAAGCCAAAATGATAAGTAGAAAGTTCATAGAGCAACTAACTAAACAAAGTCTGGCCGTCTACACTGATGGATCCAAGGGTGATAGTGGGCAACTAGGTGCCGGAGTTGTAATACCACAATGGGGAATAAAAAAGAGCTACAGTGTAACGGAAGGGGCATCGATTTTTTACTGCAGAGATGGTAGCAATTCTTAAAAGTCTAGAAATAATCGAAGATAACCCACCAGAAGCTGTTACGATATTTACAGACTCACTATCATCACTACAAGCACTAGAACACCCAGGTAAATGTAGCCGGCCAGACATAAAGGAAGAAATTCTAGCAATTAATACATCACTAGAGAACAGAGGATGTAGTGTGAGGCTAGTGTGGGTTCCAGCACACATAGGTATAGCTGGCAACGAGTTGGCAGACCAGAACGCCAAGAAGGGAAGAACAAGTAAAAACAATATAAAAGCAGGACTGGGGAGGTCAGAGATCAAGAGCCAAGTGAAGGAAACTATAAACGAGGAATGGAAGACAACATGGAAGGAAAGTAGAAAAGGCAGACACGCGTTCAAACTGCTGAAAGAACCAACGAGGACATGCCAGGTCAGAGAAGAATTAAAGATACCATCGAACAAAAAACTGTGGCGTCTCCGACTCGGTGCAGCATACTTCATGGTAGAAGAACCACACTGCCAAGAATGTCAGGAAGAGAATGACATAGACAACTATCTGATCCACTGTAAAAAGTATGAACAACAAAGGCTTGAATTAAAAACTTACTACAGAAATCACAATATAGACTTTGTAGTGGGTTTGATGGTATTGTATGATGGTGATATTACTAAATGTAATGTATGAGGCCAGCTGTGAAGGCTCCTGAGATAAAATGTAGTTGTGAATTGTCAGAAGGCCTTTCTTGCTACCACTACGACCTCACACTCAATTTTTTTTCTTAATGAATGTAGCTATGTAAAATGTCTAGGGTAATGATATGTAATGTGGTGTGATAGTTATAGATACACCCACAGATATTTAAGCAGACTAATAATATTTAACAAATATTATAATACACTGAACTAACTCAAGAGTGTAAAAATTTTGATAGAATTATATTACATTTATTTGTTCTGGATCAAGTTTATTATGTTTGGAACTTTTTTTGGAAAGTTTTATGTTGACCAGAACTTTTTTAAAAAAGGATTTTAAAAAATTATGAAAGAAATGCATGGAATGTTACATAATAAATGCAAGAGTGTACATATATAAGTACTAGACTAGTTAGTTTTATTAAAATGTTCTAGTAGTCATCTACTTGGGAGGATAGTTAATGCTTGTGCTGTGGGGTGGCCTCATCACACCTGTCTATATTGACTACACAGTGTCCAGTAAATTGCAGGAATTTTATGGGGTATTAGTAACTAAAAGGCGTTGGTGAACTTCCAGCAGACCAGAGGCTCACTCAACTTGTATATGTAGCTCTGGTGCTGAAAATCTGGTGGTCCCACCTCTCCGTGCTGGCGGGCAATAATAGTGGTCTCTGTCACAACGTACTGCACAGATACACTCGAGTAAAATCACCAACTGAATGGACACCGCCTTGTTGACAACTGAAACTCACAGCTCTGCAATCAAAGTATTGGCTATGTGTCAAAATTCTATTCTCTACCCACGTCTGGACACAACACGGACACAACAACCACATCATACAGATAGGTCAGATCTCTCTGACCAAACAGCACATTTACCATGGTGGTTTTACATCAGATAGGTCCTCCCAGACTATAGATTCTGAAAAATATTTATTAGTTTCCTTCCCTAAAAGTGGATAGGTAATATGTTTCATTATTCTCAACACTTGATCTGTCTTTCCTAACCCTTGCTGGAGTTTATGTATATTGTTGGTCCCTAGACCCTGACTTGGGCGGGGGGTCTAGAGCAAATCCCTACTTGTTTGTAAGGCTAGATTATGATATGGCAGTATCAAATCACTCGAACATTAAACAATATTCAAAATATACAAAGAAATAATTTCAATCTTACCAGATTATGAATAAAGAACACAGAAATGCTAGCGAAACTCAGCTGAGCTGCTGGCTATAGTATGGCGTCCTTGAACTTATTTCACTTTCTTTCATTTGGAAATCACCACACTTTAAAATACTGTGTCTATCATCGAACAACTATTGAGGAATGGCCCCACTTGCGCGTCTGAGCGCCGATAAAATGATTGTCTGTGGCCAATCACTGCCTAGGTTTATTTCAAATTCAAATTTCCTACCCTAAAGTCATTTCAGTCATGCTTCAGTCAAGTATGGATGTTTATCTGTTAGTCTGTCCGTCTCTACTTGTTTTTTTCAAAACGTACTTGATTTTTGAACCAACCTTTCTCTCCCCTCCAAAATTTTGTCGTTAAAAGTTATATTTAGACACAGCTCCCACCAATGTCCCTTCGCTTCCCTACTAAGTAGATTTGAACACCTGCGTCTCTAGGTCGTGTTTTTTTGTGTGTGCAAATAGCGACACTTTTTATTCCATACAGTCTGTCGCTGATGTGAACAACACTGTCTTTTGTCATTATCTTCAATATTATCTATCCGTCTGTAAAATTAAGAACATATTAGTTCACTGCTCAGAATGGGCCATCCGGCCAGCTAATTTTTATATTCCTAACATTAATATTACGAAAAAGTTACTTTTTAATTTTTGTAATATTCCAAACATCTGCGTTCTGCCGCTGAATTCAAATCAAAGGCTTGGTATCGCAAAAACGACCAATAAATGACTGTGGCGTAACATATCCAAGGTCCCTTCTGTCGAGTTCCTTACTTTATGTTAACTTGGGAAACGTGACTTTTCTCCGTTTCCCCCCCAATTGCGTCTCCTTAGCCTTTCTAGTCTCACGCAATCTTTCCAGTCATATTTTTTCCTTTTTATCCGCCGTTCCCCTCCTGTCTAGCAAGTCAATTTTTATGGAGGGTGATGACCCGCGGTCTGGGCGATCATGTACTATCAGCAGCCTACGCATTATGTTTTTATCCTTACATGTTATCTTTGGAGGTATTTTACCGTTGTATCTCTGTCAATTTCACTACACATCTCCCCACTTGAAAACATGCCTATGGCAAGTTCCAAAACCAGCGATACACATAGGTAAAATTACTCCTCACGTCTGCCACTACTCTAATTTTGATCACAGGGGTGCCGACTGAGGAAATCTGCACCGACATTCAATTTGCCTGGGATATATTGGATACTGAACTGATAAGGTTGAAGCAATAAAGACCACCTCAGCAATCTTGCGTTTTCATGCTTAGCCTGAGATAAGAATACGAGAGGCTGATGGTCCGTCTCCACCACAAAAGTCCTACCATACAGATAGATTTGAAACTTCTTTATTGCCCAGATTAACGCTAAACATTCTTTTTCGCTTGTGGAGTATCCTTGTTCCGCCTTATTCAATTTACGGCTTGCATAAGCGACTGGTTTCAGTTCCCCATCAGGTAAAGATGATCTTTGCAACAAAGCCCCTCCTAGTCCTACATTACTTGCATCGGTTCTCAAGACAAAGTCCTGTGTCAAATCAGGCAGTTTGAGAATAGGCTTGCTAGTGAGTTTTTCCTTTAACTCTTGGAACGCTAGTTCACATTGTGCAGTCCAAATAATTTTATCTGGAAGTCCCTTGCGAGTCAGATCAGTCAGAGGAGCACAAATAGCGTTAAAATTCTTGATGTATTTCTGATAAAATCCGCATAACGACACAAATGATCGCACGTCCTTTTTTGTTTGCGGCCTAGGTGCTCTCTGCAGTTTTTCCAAGTTCTTAGGATCAGGGGTCATATTACCCTGATATACAGTGTGTCCCAAGAATTCCAACTCTTTGCATCCAATACAACATTTTGTTGGCCTAGCAGTTAAGTTCGCCTCCCGAAGTCTATCAAACAACATCTCCAGAGCTTCAATGTGTTCTTCAAATGTCTCTGTGGCGACGAGAATATCATCCATGAAATTCGTGATACATGGGTTATTCAGGGGATCCAACAATTTGCGCATCATCCTTGAAAACACACTCGGAGCATTTTTCAGTCCGAATGGTAGCATATTGAATTCATAATGTCCATCCGAAGTGCTAAAAGCCAAATAAGGTCTCACTTCAGGCTTCACTGGGATCTGGTAATAGCCTTTACTAAGATCCACCTTTGAAAAGTATTTTGCCTTGTTCAGTCTGGCAAATAACTGTTTTGTGTCTGGTAATGGATCCACTTGTCCTTCTGTGACAGCATTCAGTTTCCTGTAATCTATGCACAGTCTGTGTTCCCCAGACGGTTTTCTCAACAAAACGACACTAGAACTAAAAGATGATTCACTGTGCGAAATAATCCCCTCCTTCAACAAATACTCTATTTCTTCCTTCAATGCCTTCTCCTTCGCGAACGGAATAGAATAGGCTCTCATACAGATTGGGTTTGAGTCTACCAGTTTCATGTCATACTGTAGCAAATTTGTATGGCCTGGTTTATCTGTTAATACATCTGTATGTTCCTCCAGAACCTTTTGAACTCTCTCCCTCTGGTTTTTAGTCAGGTGCTTACTGACTTTTACCTGTGCTGCGGTTTCACAAGGATGTAATGGGTATTCATGTGAGGTGAGTGGTTCTTTTTGCATCTGGGTTGCAATAGCTAAGGTCAATAAGGGGGTGCTTTCCTGGAGTGGTCTGTCCAGATACTTCTTTAACAGGTTTACATGATAAACTTTCTCCTTCCCCTTTTTGTCAATTTTATAGTTTGTTCTAGACACCTTCTCTAGAACCGTATATGGACCTTGCCAACCAATTTGTAATTTATTCTGGCTTCCGGGTAGTAGAAGCAGCACCTTCTCTCCGACTGCCAGTTCCCTGTCCTTTGCCTTCCTATTAAAATATGCTGCATGTTTCTTCCTGGCTTGCTTCAAATTATCATTTGCCAGTTTCCATCCAGCTTTCAAACGAGTGGTCAGTTCGTTCACGTATTGATACGATGAGGTAACAGTCTCTTCCGCCTTCTCATCTGTCCAGGTCCTTAATAGAGCTTCTAATGGACCTTTTATTGGCCTCCCAAATAGCAGAGTTGCGGGAGCCATCCCGGTTGAACTATGTGGTACCTCCCGGTACGCAAACAATGCGGCGGGCAGGAATTGATCCCACAGATCCGGTTTTTCGTGTGCCAGCTTTCTCAGGATAGAAATGAGAGTCCCGTTGAACCTCTCTACCTGGCCGTTCCCTTGTGGATGGTACGGACTACAATGAAAGTGTCTGGCTTGAAATAGCTTAAAAACTTCTTCCGTTAGTTTCCCCTTGAACTGAGAACCATTATCCGTCAAGATTTGATGCGGGAATCCTAATCGGGTAAATATTGTAAGTAGTGCCTCTGCTACATGTTTTGAATCAATTGATGGCAGGGCTACCGCCTCTCCCCACATAGAACAAGTGTCCACCAGAGTAAGGATGTAACTGTTCCTCCTCTTGGTCCGAGTGAGAGGTCCTACAATATCCACTGCAACCCTCTCAAAAGGTGTTCCCACTATGGGCATTTCCCCTAGAGTTGCAGGAGCAGTCCAGTGCTTTGGAGCTACCCTTTGACATTCTGGGCAGGATTTGACATATCTTTTTATATCCTCCGTTATCCCTGGCCAGAAGTAATGACAAGCTATACGCTGTCCTGTGGCGCTGATCCCCATGTGACCACTGAAGGGAATCGCATGCCCGAGTTCCATCACTTTATCTCTATATGAAGTGGGAAGAACCAGCTGGTTGTGACCATTTGTTCCAGTTCCGGCCTTCCTGTATAAGAGTTTGTTCTTCATGAAATATTCCCCCTTGCTCGGAGGTGTGTGGCATTTGGGCAATTTTTTAAAACAGGGCTTGAGTGTCCTATCCTCAGCCTGCGCCTTCCTCATCTCCTCTGGATGAGCATTTATAGGTTCACCTTCTTCCTCCTTCTTCTGTGACCTGGTCTGCACTGTCGCCATGATCACAGGTTTCTCGGGATTCCCCAAGAAGACGTATCTACACCCCAATATCAGAGGGTAGATTGGTTCATCTATCACTGCTGCTCTGATTTCTCCCTCCACATAGCGAGTTTTCACCGTTATCCTTGCGATGGGAAGTGTCATGAGTGGTATGTCCTTAGTCGCCCCTTGTATTTCCACTGTTTCTGTGGTATACTGACTTGGGTCCACTAGGCTAGACTTCACAACTGAATCATAATCCAAACCTGTATCATAAAGGCACCTTATGGTGACCCCATTACAAATAACATCCTCACAAACTGGGGGGTGATAAGGTTCCTGTTGTCCATTAGGATTAACCTTTAATCTTCGCGTCCCCGACTTCATTGCAGCAATGTTTGAAGGTTTCCTTCTACAAAATTCGGTGTTATGGTTATCCTTCTTGCACCATTTACACCATCTTTTTCCTTGATTCAACGGTTTTCTTTCATTGAACTTTTGGTCATTGAACTGTGAGTTTCTGTCGCGATAGTCATTTCTTGGCCGCTCAAAGTTTGTCCTACCTTTATTTCCCTGCTCTCTATTATCAAATTTATTAAATTGCTGTGGAGCTTTAAAATTGTCTATGTGCTTCTTTTTAGCACCACTTACCTCTGCCTGAGCTGCCTGATACCTCTCAGCAACATTTAAAATTTCCCCCAACTTCTCTGCACCTTGTTCCATGAGAAATTTTCTCATGTCTGGAGCCATGGACTCTCTCAATTGCTCAATCATGATCATTTCTTTTAGATCTTGGGTCTTCCCCAGAGCCGTCCATTTCTCCAAATAGGTTTCTAGTCTAGCAGAGAATTGGTGGTATGTCTCCCCAGACAACAGTTTGGCATTTCTAAATTTCTTACGATAAAATTCACCATTCTTCTCGTACCTTAATAACAAAGCCTGCTTTAACATGTCATAATTGTCTTGGTCTTCCCTGTTCATTTTGGCAAATACTTCATAAGAAGTACCTCTCAATCCCTGTGATAGCTTTAAACTCCACCTCTCTCTCTCTAACCCATATGTAGTAGCTAATAACTCAAAACGTCCTAGGTACCCCTCTATGTCATCGTCTTTTTCAACAAAATGGTCTAAATGAAACCCCATAGCTGAGTTTGAGGCTCCCAGACTGGGCGTAGCATCTGAGGCAAAAGGGCTGGCACCATTTTCAGGAGCCGGGCCTTGTAATTCCAGCTCCCTTAGTCGTAATTCGTGCTCCCTCTGCAACCTTCTATCTTCTGCCTCCCTTTCGGCAGTCAACCTTTTTTCTTCTGCCTCCCTTTGCTGTCGTTTTTCTTCTGCCTCCCTTTGCTGTCGTTTTTCTTCTGCCTCCCTTTGCTGTCGTTTTTCTTCTGCCTCAATCTGCAGCCTCTTAATTTCTCTATCAGCCTCAATTTGTAACCTCTTCTCTTCAGCTACCTTTCTATCTTCCCTTTCAATATATTTATCACATTCAGCCGTTACATATTGAATTAAAATCTGACCATCCATTCCCATCTCCTTTGCGGTCAGCACAGCAGCTGATCGGAATTTTGCTAGCTCCGCCATACTTTTCAGACAATATAATAATATACAAGTTAAATCTCTAACCAGTAAATACACTAAGTACTTCTTATGACTATAGTCTAACTAATTCTAACTAACCAGTTAACTAATTAATTATCACTGGCTGTGAAGATTCACCAACTTTTATCTGCAGGGACACTTTTAATTTTAAAGGGAATTTGACAATTTTTTTTATTTTTTTTTTTATTTTATTTCTCCGACCAGGAGATCCTAATATTACTGTTGGGCTAATTATCCCTGGACAAGACCCCAATGTATGTAGTGGGTTTGATGGTATTGTATGATGGTGATATTACTAAATGTAATGTATGAGGCCAGCTGTGAAGGCTCCTGAGATAAAATGTAGTTGTGAATTGTCAGAAGGCCTTTCTTGCTACCACTACGACCTCACACTCAATTTTTTTTTCTTAATGAATGTAGCTATGTAAAATGTCTAGGGTAATGATATGTAATGTGGTGTGATAGTTATAGATACACCCACAGATATTTAAGCAGACTAATAATATTTAACAAATATTATAATACACTGAACTAACTCAAGAGTGTAAAAATTTTGATAGAATTATATTACATTTATTTGTTCTGGATCAAGTTTTATGTTGACCAGAACTTTTTTTTTTTTAAAAAGATTTAAAAAATTATGAAAGAAATGCATGGAATGTTACATAATAAATGCAAGAGTGTACATATATAAGTACTAGACTAGTTAGTTTTATTAAAATGTTCTAGTAGTCATCTACTTGGGAGGATAGTTAATGCTTGTGCTGTTGGGGTGGCCTCATCACACCTGTCTATATTGACTACACAGTGTCCAGTAAATTGCAGGAATTTTATGGGGTATTAGTAACTAAAAGGCGTTGGTGAACTTCCAGCAGACCAGAGGCTCACTCAACTTGCATATGTAGCTCTGGTGCTGAAATCTGGTGGTCCCACCTCTCCGTGCTGGCGGGCAATAATAGTGGTCTCTGTCACAACGTACTGCACAGATACACTCGAGTAAAATCACCAACTGAATGGACACCGCCTTGTTGACAACTGAAACTCACAGCTCTGCAATCAAAGTATTGGCTATGTGTCTAAATTCTATTCTCTACCCACGTCTGGACACAACACGGACACAACAACCACATCATACAGACAGGTCAGATCTCTCTGACCAAACAGCACATTTACCATGGTGGTTTTACATCAGATAGGTCCTCCCAGACTATAGATTCTGAAAAATATTTATTAGTTTCCTTCCCTAAAAGTGGATAGGTAATATGTTTCATTATTCTCAACACTTGATCTGTCTTTCCTAACCCTTGCTGGAGTTTATGTATATTGTTGGTCCCTAGACCCTGACTTGGGCGGGGGGTCTAGAGCAAATCCCTACTTGTTTGTAAGGCTAGATTATGATATGGCAGTATCAAATCACTCGAACATTAAACAATATTCAAAATATACAAAGAAATAATTTCAATCTTACCAGATTATGAATAAAGAACACAGAAATGCTAGCAAAACTCAGCTGAGCTGCTGGCTATAGTATGGCGTCCTTGAACTTATTTCACTTTCTTTCATTTGGAAATCACCACACTTTAAAATACTGTGTCTATCATCGAACAACTATTGAGGAATGGCCCCACTTGCGCGTCTGAGCGCCGATAAAATGATTGTCTGTGGCCAATCACTGCCTAGGTTTATTTCAAATTCAAATTTCCTACCCTAAAGTCATTTCAGTCATGCTTCAGTCAAGTATGGATGTTTATCTGTTAGTCTGTCCGTCTCTACTTGTTTTTTTTTCAAAACGTACTTGATTTTTGAACCAACCTTTCTCTCCCCTCCAAAATTTTGTCGTTAAAAGTTATATTTAGACACAGCTCCCACCAATGTCCCTTCGCTTCCCTACTAAGTAGATTTGAACACCTGCGTCTCTAGGTCGTGTTTTTTTGTGTGCAAATAGCGACACTTTTTATTCCATACAGTCTGTCGCTGATGTGAACAACACTGTCTTTTGTCATTATCTTCAATATTATCTATCCGTCTGTAAAATTAAGAACATATTAGTTCACTGCTCAGAATGGGCCATCCGGCCAGCTAATTTTTATATTCCTAACATTAATATTACGAAAAAGTTACTTTTTAATTTTTGTAATATTCCAAACATCTGCGTTCTGCCGCTGAATTCAAATCAAAGGCTTGGTATCGCAAAAGCGACCAATAAATGACTGTGGCGTAACATATCCAAGGTCCCTTCTGTCGAGTTCCTTACTTTATGTTAACTTGGGAAACGTGACTTTTCTCCGTTTCCCCCCCCCCCCAATTGCGTCTCCTTAGCCTTTCTAGTCTCACGCAATCTTTCCAGTCATATTTTTTCCTTTTTATCCGCCGTTCCCCTCCTGTCTAGCAAGTCAATTTTTATGGAGGGTGATGACCCGCGGTCTGGGCGATCATGTACTATCAGCAGCCTACGCATTATGTTTTTATCCTTACATGTTATCTTTGGAGGTATTTACCGTTGTATCTCTGTCAATTTCACTACAGACTTAACAGGTGATAAGGTTTTAAGTATAGATGCCCCAAGAGATGCCCAATCAATACTTAAAAGATATATACATAAAACAAAGGAAAAAATATAAGGTTAGAACTTCAGGAAAATCATCCAACTAAATAGAAATTAAGCAGCAAGAACTAACAAAGCATTAACAAAAAATAACTACTCATAGGACAAGGAAAGACAAGGTATTAAAAAAAAGGGACAACAACTCAAAAAGAACAAATACTAATACAAATTAAAACCAAGTGTAAAGGACAATAGTTATCTAGAAACAATACCAAAGAGAAAATAAAATTGACAAATACTAATATAAATAAAAATCAGCAACTGCAAAAGGCAACAGTTATTTAAATTGAAAACAAAATTAGTAAATTAAATGACACTAAATACCCCAATTATAACCAACTTTCAGGTTGAACAGGGTAGACCAAGATGGAACGAGAAAAGGCAACAATGATCAGATTTTCAGTGCCCGATCTCCACCCATCAACTCATCAAAACAACAACAATTCATAACGATCAGTTTCTTCATAAATAGTCGTAATATATTCATATCATCTCTTTCTTCATAAATTCATAAAGTGCTCATAGCGACTTGTCAACATTGTGCTTCTGCAAACCTCTCCTGTAAACAAAATTCTGCCTCGTGCAAAATATAATCATAATCCAATACTTACAGCAAACATCGCTGATCTCCTTATGAAATACACTCTCTGTGACCCACAGAATCTATAACTAACTTCTTAATCAAATAACACTGGCTGGACACAGGTATGTACTCATATAAAACCTTGTCTGAAATACCACAGACGTATTTCTTGTCAGCCATCTGCTCGAGATCTTCTCAGCACTTGTTTACTCACTGATGAACAACTCAGGACTGACTAATGACCTCTGGTCATTTTTTGCGTGGTGTGTTTTTTTCCTTCGCCACTTCTCTGATTCGCTGAGCCAAAATCCTTCTCTTAAATTTATTGGTCGAGCATTCTATTTACAACTCTAGATAATCACCCACTTTTATTATGAATTATGCTTGGGCAAACCCCAGGCGACACAAGACCATCAATGTGGAAATGATGACATGATCATCAATGTGGAACTGATGACAAGATCATCAATGTGGAACTGATAACAAGATCATCAATGTGGAACTGATAACAAGATCGTCAATGTGGAACTGATGACAAGATCATCAATGTAGAACTGATGACAAGATCATCAATGTGGAACTGATGACAAGATCATCAATGTGGAACTGATGACAAGAACTAGACAAGTGTCAGTGGAACAAGAGATGAGAAGAAGACGCTGGAGATGGATAAGAAAACTTGTTGATAGTAGTACAAGACAGCCCTTGTTCTGTAACTGTCGTACGGTAGGTTTATTGGGTTCATTGGGCCCAGTCTAGGTAAAGAGTAATGGTTGACTGATACACGAGAATGTATAGAAATAGGTTTCACAGGTGGTAGGTTTAGGGAAAGATATGTCTCTGGAGTGAGTATGTGTTTTCTCATCCAGCCTATCCGCACAACTGTTTTGTTATAAGACAGTCTTAGCCTCCCAATCTAATGAAAGAATAGATTACGCACACACAATTATGTGACAACAAGACACACAGACGTGAAATACTAAGGATAAATGGGTATGGGTCTGACCAACACACAAAGTTAAGTTTTCTTGTTGTTTATTATCACTAAACTGGTTTTACAACATGAATTAACCAAAGATATCAAGAACATCATTTACAGATAGAAGGAGTAAAGGAACATGGGGTGCCTTCACCGTATAAGGGAAAACAAAGAATCAAACCAAATATTATTAACCCCCAAAAAGGTTGAAGGTTAGCAATAGTGATAGAATACAGAAATGGTACAAATATAGGACCAAGTCAAGTAAACAACATCAACCACATAATTCATTCATAACCCTCCACTCCCAAAGGAGCATAGGCCTTCAACAAACACATGCCAAGTCCTCCTGTCATGTGCCATCATCTCAAGTTCTTTCCACGTTCTCCTCATCATTTTCACATCTGTTCCAGCTCTCTTCTGAGAAGAAAGAAGGTTAGTCAGTAACACAGACTCCTTTCGGCTTTCTCTGTGTTGCATCATACGCCTCCCTGCGAGAGGACCTTCCCCTGTCTTGGATGGCTGTGTTTTATTTTCCTTAATTGACTTGTCCATGTTTGTTGAAGTTTTTTTGTGGTTTAAATTTTTTACAGGATGGGGTAACCAGCCCCATGCCCAACCCTCCTTAGTCGCTTTCTACGACATGCATGGCAGGGAACAGTGTTACCATTCTTTGCTCTCCTTTCGGGCCCTGGTAACACGGATGAACAACATAATTAACAAATTGTTATTAGCAACAGAAAAAATTCACCAGTCACTCTCTTATTCGGTGGCCACTTCTCTCACTCTTACCTATTGGCACTCTTCTCATAGGTCTGTAGTATCCCTTGGTAACAGAATTATTCCATGAACATAATGTCTATTTCATTATGATTACACTGTCACCCCAGCTGTCAACAATCAAAGTTGTCCCGCAGTTCACCCCCCCCCCCCTAAAAAAATCAAAAAACTAGTGAGGTGAACGCCGAATATGGTGCTCTTCCTGGATATGTGTTACTACGAATAGTTGGAAATGTGAGAGTCCTTGATGGTTACCCTTTACGAGGGGTGGGATGGGGGGGGGGGGATACTTCCAGTATTGGGATACCTCTGGTTGCTAAAAAAATGTTAAAAATAAATGATGACGATGGTTCTTCTATCGGCCAACTCTGTGGTAGAGCGCCGATTCTGCACAGTATGTATATATATATATATATATATATATATATATATATATGTATATATATATATATATATATATATATATATATATATATATATATATATATATACATATATATATATATATATATATATATATGTATACTGAAGCACATTAAAAACGCACCACTATTATATATACTGATGCCGAGAAGCTGGAAAAAATAAGTGTGGGAATGGATTTTCCCCGTGTTTGTCATGAGGTAGAGAGCGAATGGCTGCTGGAATGGAAAGTGCATGATTCAACCCACGGGTTTGTATACAGATTACATGAAAACAATGAAAGTAACACGTGCAACACGATTCCCAACAGCTATGACCCTAAAAATGTGTACGCGTTGTGGCAGTATACTCAGTATAAAATGGCCGTTGAAACAAAACACCCAGTACATGTGCTTGAAATGCCACGACTATCTGAAAAGGACCGACAACGAGCCATTGGAATGTTGGAGACCGGAATGAGCTCGCGGGCCATTGCCAGAAGCATGAATTGCCACCACAACACTATTGTACGTCTCAATGAACGTTACGGAACCACTGGCAGTGCCCGGGATAGACTTCGGAGTGGCCAACCACGAGTTACTACCCCTGCGCAAGATCGTCATATTGTGTTGAGTCACCTAAGGAATCGTTCTCTCCCGGCAAGTCAAACAGCAAGAGCAATAGTGGGTAGACGTGGGCAAGTCTCTCGAATGACAGTCATACGACGACTCAGAGATACAGGCCTTACTGCAAGACGACCTTATGTTGGGCCAAACTTGACTCACAGACATCGTCAGCAGCGCCTGCAATGGGCAGAGCAACATGTCAGATAGACTAGACTGCAGTGGAATGCTGTCCTATTCACAGATTCAACATATCCTTTGCTGATGGACGTATGCGGATTTGGCGACGGTGTGGAGAGCGCTTTGCAGATTGCTGTGTTCGTCAGCACAACCGATTTGGAGGTGGCAGTATTCACATTTGGGGAGGATTCAGTTTTCACCATCGCTTGCCTCTTCACGTCTTCCGTGGAAATGTTAATGCTGTGACATATCGAGATGAGGTTCTGGATGCATTGGTTGCTCCTGCGTTCACACATTATCCAGACTTGCAGCTTCTCCAGCAGGATAACGCACGTGCGCACACCGCATGCATTCATCTCATCTCAACCCGTAACCCGTCATGGGTCGTAGGGGTGCCATGGTAGAAGCATCAGCAGACAGGGTCCTCCACTGCTCTCTATCCTCAGCAATGCGTACAAGTGTGGAAAAACCGTGTCCTGCCCATTCTTTGATGTTATCAGCCCAGGATTTTCTTTGCCTTCCTCTTCTCCGTTTACCTTCGACTGTTCCCTGGAGGATCATTTTCGAAAGGGAGTCATGACGAGTTACATGCCCAAACCAGGCAAGCTTTCGACGTTTCACTACTGACAAAAGTGGTTCTTGGTGGCCTGCATAGGTGTTTATCTTCTCTCTAACATAGACATTTGTTTTGTGCTCTTTATAGCAAATGCGCAAAATTCTTCTATAACATTTATGCTCGAAAGCCTGAATCCTTCGCTCCGTATCTGCAGTGAGTGTCCAGCTCTCACACCCATATAAGAGAATAGATAATACAAGTGATTTGTATAATTTGATCTTCACAGGAAAACTGATGTTACTTTTCCAGATCACATTCAGTCTTGTCATGGCAGCTGAGGCCATCTTAAGTCTTGTCTTGATTTCTTTACTTGATCTTTACTTACATGCATTACGCAGCAATATCTACAGCAGCAGAACATTGTGACGATTGATTGGCCTGCCCTATCACAAGACATGTCCCCTGCTTGTTTGCAAGCACAAGGTGGACATACCACATACTGAGGATAGTGTGAATGAAATTTTTTTATTGGTTGCATTTTTGGTTTTCTCCCTTGCGTGCACAGAATGCAGTGAATTTCATAACAATCAAATGTACAAATTAATGACCAGCTTGGATGCATAGGAAAATGAATAAAGGCGACTGATAGCTGGGTTAAAAACACAGTCGTATATATCTCAGAAAATGCCTTTTCATCTCTAATAGCGTTAATTAGCGCTCCATTGTGAGACAATAATTCAGAACCGAATGATGAAAGTTCAAAGGCTTACGTTTCGGTCTTCTCCAGCGGTTCTCTTCTGGAGTGGGGACCAACATCAAAAGACTTTCTTTCTCCTAGCGGTCCTCTCTGTAGAATGCCCGTTCCAAGATCAAAAGAAACGTAGGGATTGCTAGACTTTATCTGGACAAGCTTGAAAGGGGTCAGTTCCGCTTTTCTCACTTGCTGCCTGTCTGTCGAGTATTATATGATTGATAGATGAGCTCCCGTGAGTGGAAAGACGTAAAACTAAGACATGATTTGTTTCTTGTTATGACTGACAGGTCACGAAGATAATAAACACGGCGTTAGCCCGTGCTTAAAGAAAAGAGGGCGGGGAAAAACAGTGAGCTTGCAGAATTTCAGACAGTTCGTATAATGCCTGTTTTTGCCAACAAATCAGAGAGCAGCTATAAGGTTACAATAAGGTGTCGGATTACTGTAGGCTTTTTTCCATTATACGTCACAGTAACCCCCAGGGGAAGAGAAGCAGCTGTAGGTCGACAATAAACATGTGACAGAGAAATACAGACATCAATGAATATGATGAGGAAGATATAGACAGACCTTGAACTAATGACTCGACAGGAGAACCTGACGCCTATGATCCTTGGGGAGCTGAAAGGTAAAAAGAAGAAAATTTCAATTTATGCATAGTATTTGTTGAAGTAGTCTCCACCAATCATAGTATGTGTTGAAGTAGTCTCCACCAATCATAGTATGTGTTGAAGTAGTCTCCACCAATCATAGTATGTGTTGAAGTAGTCTCCACCAATCATAGTATGTGTTGAAGTAGTCTCCACCAATCATAATATGTGTTGAAGTAGTCTCCACCAATCATAGTATGTGTTGAAGTAGTCTCCACCAATCATAGTATGTGTTGAAGTAGTCTCCACCAATCATAGTATGTGTTGAAGTAGTCTCCACCAATCATAGTATGTGTTGAAGTAGTCTCCACCAATCATAGTATGTGTTGAAGTAGTCTCCACCAATCATAATATGTGTTGAAGTAGTCTCCACCAATCATAGTATGTGTTGAAGTAGTCTCCACCAATCATAATATGTGTTGAAGTAGTCTCCACCAATCATAGTATGTGTTGACGTAGTATCCACCAATCATAGTACGTGTTGAAGTAGTCTCCACCAATTATAACTGACTGTTGGGAACGACGCCATCTTAGAGTGATAACCCTCAGCTGTGTTTTGCCTGGTGCTCCTTTCGACATGTTATTTGTGTCTTCGGCTTTCTGTTTTGTAAGAGCTTCTCACGGAATCGACGCAGTAGGTAGCATCTCCACTTGGTGCGATCGTCAACTCCGTCTTCTCAGAATGATGGACTCATGGCCCAATGCACATCTTTGAACCTCAGCTGAGGTCACTGAGCAATTTGTTTGCAATCTACCAGTTGCATGTAGAAAATAGCTTCTATGGTACATATTGTAAACTCAATGAATTTTGTGTCATTTATTTGATTCGTTCTCCAACATAGACTTTTCGCTGCAGGCTGGCAGCTTCTATTCTAGTTTTTCCGGAAAACTTTCCTTGAAAACTTCAAACCCTGAACGGCATGAAAATATAAATGGAGTGAGGCTTTCTAGGACAATGAGCACTAGAAGAAGTCCATGCCTGTTGTAATAAGATGAGATTCGGGGGGAGATGCTTATGCTCATGCCAGATACGGCCGTAGGGGAGGTAAGTGTTAGAGACCTCACTGTGCTGGATCCAGAATCGACAGGTGTAGTGACCAGTTCTGTTCGTCATTGCCGTTTTCTTGCCTAACTGGAGAGCAGAGTCAGGTACCCATTTACACCTGGGTAGACTGAAGCGTGACATCACAATGTTCTCTACCTTGCACCTGTGCCGTGAGATGCCAGCGCCATAACCACTCTGCCAATATTCTTACAAAATTGTTCTTATAATACCACGTGACCGTATGTAGATCTCTGAGGAGACAGAATATAATTACTCTTCCCTCAAGCATGTCGTATGGGACGACAGGTAGCACCATGTCCACGGGGCTGGCAACTTTATTATGATAAAGAGACTGCTATAGAGAGAACCGTTGTATGAGAACATAAATGTCTTGGTGAAAGCTTCCTGTAAGGGAGACCAGATACCGCCATGTCTTCAGGTTTTATAAAGTCAGCAAGTTGACAAGGTGGAGAAATATAATACTAGGTGTGACTCACTCACCGGTCATTTAAAGTGTTATGGTGATATACTGTTGGAGAGGTGGAATTAACCATCAGCTGCCATCTCCACAACGAAGGTCGGCTGTAATGGATCTCCGACTACTGTCTCTTGTCTTAATGGTGCACTCTGATAGACTCTTTCCTGTCTCTTGTCTTAATGGTGCACTCTGATAGACTCTTTCCTGTCTCTTGTCTTAATGGTGCACTCTGATAGACTCTTTCCTGTCTCTTGTCTTAATGGTGCACTCTGATAGACTCTTTCCTGTCTCTTGTCTTAATGGTGCACTCTGATAGACTCTTTCCTGTCTCTTGTCTTAATGGTGCACTCTGATAGACTCTTTCCTGTCTCTTGTTTTAATGGTGCACTCTGATAGACTCTTTCCTGTCTCTTGTCTTAATGGTGCACTCTGATAGACTCTTTGCTGTCTATTATCTTAATGGTGCACTCTGATAGACTCTTTCCTGTCTCTTGTCTTAATGGTGAACTCTGATAGACTCTTTCCTGTCTATTATCTTAATGGTGCACTCTGATAGACTCTTTCCTGTCTCTTGTCTTAATTGTGCACTCTGATAGACTCTTTCCTGTCTCTTGTCTTAATGGTGCACTCTGATCAACTCTTTCCTGTCTCTTGCCCCATCCTTCTATATATCCCCATCTTGAGAACATCAATTCTTTCTTCCAATTTCCTGTTCGGCAGAATTAGCAGGGTGTTAAGAACTGTCCGCCCTGCGCTTCTCAACAGATTAAGAGACACTGATTCAGTTACCATTTGTAGTTTCTGATGGTTTCTGATGGTTTCTGATGGTCTCTGATGGTCTCTGATGGTCTCTGATGGTCTCTGATGGTCTCTGATGGTCTCTGATGGTTTCTGATGGTCTCTGATGGTCTCTGATGGTCTCTGATGAGGCGAAGAAAGAATAGAACCACAACTTTCTCAAGCTTGCTGTAGAAGGCCATTAATTTGCAATTGTTACTTGAGTGAGCATCGTAATAATGCAAAACAAATTACTACGGAAGCTAACACTGTAAGTACACCTGAACTGCTATGTCGCAGGTTCCTTTCAATTTTTCTGTAAATTTCCCACTAGATGTTTCTCTTCTCTCAGTCACCACAATATCCTTCTTTATGGGATACACACACTCTCTTACGAGAGCGTTAGAAATAAAATCCGCTACTTTTCTTAGCTTATAAGATAACACAGCACAGGCCTGCCTTAGTGTGCACGCAACCTGTCAACCTTCGACCTGGCGTCTTAAAACATAAGGCTGGCATACGAAATTCGTACAGTAATGCGTTCAAGCAAGCCGAGCAAATATATGGGCTGTAAAAGATGCGTAATAAATGAAACAATGTGCAACTGATGAGAGGACACAAACAGAAATCTAGACAAGTACCAGTGGAACACGACGTGTTAGAAGACAATGAAATTGAATAAAATACGCAGTTTATATACCACTGTCTTGCATCAAAAGGCAGTGGCTCGCGCAGCAGTCCCCGTATGTTGTCGATGCCCCAAAGGGAAGCAAAAAATAGACATGTTACCGACCAGAATAAGCGTCTGATTGGCAGAGCAGTTATAGCGCTAGCCTCTCGTGACAAAGATACCGAGTCCGAAACACAGTGGTGTCTACGCAGCTATAAATGGGTGCCTGCTCTGCTGTCAGGGAAAGTAAAGACAGCGAGGAAGGAAGCTGGTCACCTCACCTCTTGAAACTGGACCTAGTAAAGTGTGGCCTCTAATGCTTCACACCCCCCCCCCCACCCCCCCACGCCCAATGGCATTATTTGCAATGGGACTACCTTTGCCGTACTTTCCTGGAATCTTGTAGAAAGTAACTAAGGAGGATCGGATAGAGGGCTCGCTACTACACCCCTTCCCTCGCCAACACCTTTAGAAACTGTCATAAAAAATTTCAAACAGATTATGAACAATTACATCAATTCATGTATCAAGAAAATACAACCAGCCTGTAGGACAACGACATAAATATACACAGAAGGCTAACAATTCTTCAGCTGCTTCTGAAAAACCGAGTCAGTGTCCTTTTATTTCTCCCTTAAGCTGAGCGGGGCAGTTATAGATCCACTGGAGACGTTTATCCTTGCGCCGTTTTCACAAAACTGATCTAGCCTAAACCTTAGAAGGGACTGTCAGTTTACTCCTGTCTCTACTCTGGCAATTAATAAAGGTAGGTGTCGTACCGACCAGAAGACAAAACAAGTCGAGGTCAACCCAGAGCAGGTGTATTCTTTGGCGCTACTATCCATGTGCAGTGAATAAAACAGACGTGCCCTGTATCTGGAACTTGATGGCGTAATCCGCTGGTTTTTATTAGATCCTTTATTGAGACCCAGTATTCCGTAGAGAAACACGGAGCTACAATTACAATTATTCAAGTTAAGCTGCGTTGAATGAGATATAGGATGCCCCTACACTCTGACATATGATGCACAGGCGAGTAAGAAATCACTACTGCCCAACGATTGAAAGCATAAGATTGTGGGTACTGGTTCTACACTGCAATGAACGATATTCACGTGATTTCCACCCGTTTAGTGGGCTGTTATGCGCAGTGGATTATAAGTTGACAGGTAATTTGATACTCATCTAGCTATCTGCGTTCTGAAAACGTCAGATAGGAGGGAGAATGGTACGTTCCTTCCGATGATTGCTTATAGTCAGTTGCTTTAGCTGTAGGCTCTGGGATTAGCTTTGGGAGTAGCCCCTAGAGGTATCCCTTGGAACTAAAACACAACAAACACCCATTACCTCAAGCAAAATGCAAATAGTAACATAAGGATATATTTAAGTTTATCGATGTCAGGAACCTTGAGTTGACTACTGTCTTTATTAGAGTCATTAATGTGGAAGTCTGAAGGCGAACGAGGAAGAAGAAGAAGACTGATAGCGTTAGTACCACCAGCCCATAATCAATGACCGATATGACGAGCTGATGATAAAGAAGAAATAGTTATCTCTGCTCTAAATGCGCTGCGGCCATTATTTTTCTGGGTTGCCAGACCTTTATTTCTGAATGATGTGATCAACATAGTACTTATACGATGGCCTGCGACCGAATGTAACTCCGAGGTATGTCAGCTTTTCTTGCCATTCAATTTTCTGTCCATTGAGTAATATCTAGAAGGTCTGTTTTCACTATGGAGTCATTTAAGGAGCACTACATCATGCAGGCCTAAGTGGATTAACTTTGAAGCCAGTTTCCTCTCACCAGTTTAAACACCTCCTGTAGTCTCCCATGTATGCTATTAACCAGTGCCTGTCGGTCATATCCAGTTCTGTAAAAGAGTATGCCATCAGCAAATGTCAGTGTTCGTCCCAGCGCCTGTTGGTTGAATCGTGGCTAATTTTGCTGAATAGATTTTAAACAGCACCAGTAATAGTTGGGAACCCTGGGGTAGTCCCGGAAAATTGCGCATTGGGTCTGAAGTCCATGTTCCCAAGCGAAACGCAACTGATCTCTCAGTTAAGGCAGCGGCTATCCATCTTGTTAACCAAGGGTTAACATCCCAAGCCATTACACAGTTCATTAATGTTACAAAGCTCACACTGTTATAAACATCCTCTAAGTTAATCGTTACAGCAACCGTTTCTCGTTTGTCCTGGAATCCCTCGTACACATCATAAGAAAAAGTTTCAGCGTTACCCTATGTTACTGTCACTGGCTTACAGCTTCCGAGAGTATCAAGTATGATCTGTGCTTTTTGGAGGTGATTCATTGTTTTCCATGCTACTATCTTTTCTATTAGTTTACCGTAGACATTCTGCATTGTGATAATACTAAAGCTGCTGAGAAGTGTGAGGTCTTTACCAGGTTTAGGAAGTGGCCGTAGGTAACTGTTTAGCCGGTCTTCTGGCAGTTCAACATTCAGTATGCTGGTGTTAAAATTACTCACGCCATTCTAATGCCCTGTCATCGCGCTGTTTTATGTAGTGATAATGTACACCTTCAGGACCAAGGTTACTGGTTGCTACAGAAATATATAACTGTCAAAACCCACTCTAATCGGGTGGGGGAAGGTGCTAGCTGGCTCCCCCCCCCCCCCCCCCCTCGTAGAGTTTTACCACTGTTCGTGCTGGATATAACTTAAGATAAACAATGGCTCGTGTACACTAAGGGACCACACGAACAATGGCCAACACGAGAAAATAAGGCTTCCAAAATAGCTAATATCCATTTTTTAGGACCAACACCATCTGGCCACAACCGGCCATGATGAAATGCAAAAATATAAATACACTGCCACTACTAGCTAATACATCATATAAATCTAGGTAATATATAAACATATCTGTTACAAAGGATCCCGCTCACACGAGCGGCAAAACATCATTATGTCAAACTGACAACTATCAGATACACATCGCTCGTACTTACGAGAACAACCTCAGTTCACAAAAATCACCACTGAGAGACTAACTACCTCTCTAGAATACTGACATCAGGACAAGGCTCTAATGGCAGATGCTGTCTCACGAAATTCCATCCAAGATGGACAGCACACAAGCTGGCATGGAGGCGTCCACACAGGACGGTAGTCGAACGATGAATGACCCGGCGCCAAACCCTTGGCGCCAAAATACGAGCTGATCATATTACCTCGATCGCTCGTCTATATTCGTTAGCCCTTCGGCGGCTTTCGAATTGCTTGCTCGATTTACGAACAAGCGGTTTCTCGTACAACGAAAGAGCGTCGTGACAATAACATGCATAGTCCTGAAATCTTATGGTAGGTAATTTTTTCTTTATACGTAGTGATCAATAGATGGACGCTAAAGACACTGTTATTGTATAGAGAAATAATATCGGCAATCATTAAAACAACCACTGTCTTGTGAGAAAATAATTTTTATTTCAAAATTTTATGTTTAGTTTTTCTTGTGCTTGTCAAATTCTAACACCACTTCTCTACGGCATTATCTATTTTTTTACATTGTATTCATATGGAAGAATCAAAACCTTTAAATACATTTATTCTGGTCAAATGACTGAAGTTTGCTACAAAGACATCTGGTAATTCAAGACTACAGGTTTCGAATTTTATTGTCATTGTCGAGAAGAAATGTGTCAGAGTATTGGAAACACTGAAGTACTCAGTCAGTGTAACCCTATGGAGGTAATTTATTGCCACGCCCATCGGTAGGACTACTTGATTCATTTACTGCTCGTTAGTACATTTACTGCCATGCTCAGCTGTAGTACTACTTGATTAATTAACTGCTCGTTACTACATTTATTGCCAGACTTCCCTTTAGTACTAATTAATTAATTTATTGCTCATTATTATATTTATAACGAATGTCGCATGTAGTGCTGCTTGATTAATTTACTGCTCATTACTTCATTGGGGGCTTTTTGGATAACTTGCTTGATTACTTTGGTGACAGCTTCAGCATTTCATCTGAGTTAGCTCGCGCAGTGTTGATAAAAAATAATCCCATGAAAATGACAAATAGTATCTATCTACGAGCTTTATAAAGACCTGCTAATGATTTGTCCTGAAAAGGGCTACTAGCCAATCAAATTCAACCAGTACCTCCTCGACGCTTAGTTTTATCAACATTATACGTCAGTTGACGAAGAGTGTGAATATCTTACGTAAACACTCGCTGTCACCATAGTCTAGGAATACTGTCGTAATTTTATTGGAAATGTCTGCCTCTTTAATCTGAGTGGTCTGCCTGTTTTCTTTCCATCTCTTGTCTACGCCCACTTTTCTGTCACAATTTCTCTTACCAGCTCCAAATTCTAGCTTCAGTGTTCTTTTGAGTTACCGAGTCCTCGTCTACATGGGGCATTTCTCTGTCTTTTATTTTACGCCGCCCTGGGGTTTTCAGCCCGACCACTAGTAGCCGGTAGAACGAGGAAAGCTGTCTAATATTACGACGATTTCCCCGTCTTGCAACGCAGCCGGAGAAGCTTCTCTCCGCTGGTCTTACATCTGTTCTGTTTCATCTCGAGCGGACTGAGGAACGCTGGCCGAACACCTGGTGATTTTTCTGCATATTTAAGAACTAAATTCCCTTCACTCTGTACCATTAGCCTCAGGAGGAATCTTTGCTGCCTTGCACCCTGTTATACAGTTGATAGCTTATAAACAAGTGAAGTTCGGACATTCTTTCATTGCTTGGTAAGCACACTATTTTTTTAAGTTTATTTATTGGGGAGCTAGCTTAATAATATAGATTCGTGAGCCCGAGTTACTAAATTTTCCTTTAATATATACTGTTTTTAAAGTAAAGTAAAATCTGTGTGACCAGGTAACTCTGATTTTATTAAGCACGATACTAATGTTAAGTCATCTAAGAGTTACGGCCAAGAGGTGATTTTATCAGACAGAAGAGAGAGTCAAATGTATATCATTTTTGCCACTTTGTTTTCTTTTGAACATGGGTAGAATTAATTCTGTAAAGAGTTTTTGCTTTTCGTTTTGCTGCTAGTGCGTATCAGCGCAAGTTAATGTTATAGTCACAGCTGGATAAGTTATCGCAGTGGGCACTTTTAATTATCTATTTGTGTTTTGAATGGTTACAATTGACTTGCCTAGAGTATGAGTCAGATTGTGTGTGTGAAAGCTGGGTCAGTTAGACTCGCGCGCACAGATAGCGATGACCGCATGGCTGGTTACCTGTGTGTATAGTTAGGAAGCATAGCTGAGAGGGGATAGTGGTGTGGGGTAATCTAGTGGAAGAATGCAATTTATTGGTAAACAATGGAGATGGCTAGACCGTAGCTTGATGATAATTTGATTGTTTGTATTTGTGCAGAGAGTGGGCAAAACACCTATAATTTTGTACTCTGTACCCCCATTGGGAGCACCTTGCATGGGCAAAATACCTACTGCTATACGTATCGCCACATACTAGTTTATCTACATCGTCCGTGCAAACGGATAGTTTGCTTTGCCTTCAAACCTTCGGGCAAATATCATCAAACCCATTGAGGTCCCGTCACCCTGGAGTACATACGCACAGCTTGTAGCAGGATATAAACCTCCTGCCAGACAGGCTGCCACCTTTGCCATCGACTTGCGTCCGCAACACTGTCCGACCCATTGACAGCCAGTAAACGCGGAGTAGCGTGGAGTATCTTACAGGTATCTTGACTGTAGATAATCATCCCCGGCCGAAAGCTTGAGTCATCTTTAGCCGCTAGATAGAGATGCATCCCCTGGGAGCCCTCAGCTATATTCGTTGTAGTCTTTGCCAGCAGTTGCCTTTAGCGTCCTCCTAATCAGATATATTAGTAGTGCATGGATATTCGCACGAGCATCGTCTCCTTTACCCTTGCCCTGAACAGTGGGTGTGCGCTTAGATTATCTTAGCAGCTGTGTCCACAGGGAGCTTATCTCTACATCATTTAGATATTAAAAATTTCCCAGAGGAACTGTGTTAGGTTTTCCTTGTTACAGATTACCAGATTACTTACTTACCGAGACTATTTGGCACGGCCGGAGAGGCCGTTTTAATCACCGAAGACTGGGGGGAGGGGGGAGGGGGGGAGAGGGGGGGAGGGGGGGGTCTGTTAGCTAGATAACTTGATTTGTGAGAAAGTTCCTGGGTGTTGGTGTGAAGTGAGGCGATCTGCTTTGTGTGAGTGAGCGAAGTGGTGTGGTAGTTTGGGCTTTTTTGTTTCTGTGATTGTGATTTTTCTAGCCTTCAGAGTTAGTGAAGGCCCTACACATTTTCTTTGCTGTTGTGTGTTTTTTAACATTTTAAAAAACATATTTAAATTTGCTCTGTGGTCAGAAATCTCTTCTATTCTAACTTTCACTTGATGTTTAGTGCTGTGGTCCTTACTGTAATAGAATTTCATATTTTCTTTGAAGCATAGCAGGACGGGTGAGAGATTGACATCTTAAACCCAGTCGGAGTATGGTGGAGAAGTAGCCTCACTACTCTCTATAAGTCATAACTCCTCCCATAATTCATTAGTGACTCTATTTTCTCAACTTTCACATTACACATTCATATTCTGTCTACATCCAGACATTCTCTATTTATCCATACTCATGACAGATACCGACGTGGAGAGACACCAACATCACAGATTCTGCCAGCTGAGTAAATGTTTTAACTAAACACAACCAAGCAACCAAGAAAACCAAGAATAAGAAGAACCATATAACTGAGATGATGAAACAGAGACTTATACTAGTGATATTCATGTATTGATGTATAAAGTGTGTTAAGGATAGATTTGGGGTGCAGTCAAAATAGTAAGGCATGCTACTACACGCTAGCACATTTCCATTTTTATGTGAGGAATCGTGTTCGCCTGTAGGCAAACTACGGTTTGCACGAGGCGTTCACCCGTGATGAGCGACGGTCAACTAGTGACGTTTCGGTCACATGTCGTGGGGTTCAGTGTGTAAATTAATTGGGCTTCCGTCTTTGTGTTTGCGTCCAAGAGAGATGTAATTTTTCGAGCTCCGGGATAATGGAGCGTGATTTATAAATATATATTGTGGCATTGTTGATTCTCGGAGGCTGCCACGTTATGTGCAAGATGGTTCATAAACGTATCTAGAAGTTCATATCATAATTTACTACAAGTGTAACTTCGCGATAGGAGGCAACTAATATTTGGTTTGCACTGATTGCTTCTGCCGCATTACTTTGGTTTTCGTGGATTACCGAACCTTTAGTACAACGGCCAGAATTGAGTGGAGATGAGAGGATTGTATTATTATTATATTATTGCCACTTAAAGATGCCTAACGTTTGAACCTTATTGACGGATCAGAGATAATCTACTACGCTTATCCATTGCCATGTACTTTTGATGTTTGATGGACCATTGTGAAGTGACTTTGTTTATTAAATGTCAACCATGTTTTCCCGTGGACCTGTTCACCTACCGGCTTTGTTATGTGTACTGACAATATTTGTCCTGAATGAACACCTGCTATCATTCGTGTATCCATGCATGATCCTCTAATTTATCCCAACGTAACAAGTGTTTTGATAAGTGCTATTAATATTATCTGTCTGTCTGTCTGTCTGTCTGTCTGTCTGTCTGTCTGTCTCTCTCTCTCTCTCTCTCTCTCTCTCTCTCTATATATATATATATATATATATATATATATATACATATATATATATACTTACTGACTTCCACTCGTATATATATATATATATATATATATATATATATATATATATATATATATATATATATATATATATATATATATATATATATATATATATATATATATATATACGAGGGGCGTTCAGAAAGTAATGCACCACATCGTTTTTCTCAGGAGCTGTTTATTAAAAAAGCATGAAATTTATACACAATATACATGGATATGTCATGTAAACATCGGTATTATTCAAAATAATCCCCATCAACTTGTACGGCTTTATGCCAGCGCGAAACAAGTGCATGTATTCCTAGCCCGTACAAGATTTTGTCTTGATCATGTAGCCATTTCTTCGCTGCATGAATCACTCCTTCATCATCTTCAAACCTTGTCCCACGGAGTGCATCTTTAAGTGGACCAAATAGATGAAAATCAGAGGGTGCTAAATCGGGACTATAGGGTGGATGGAGTAGTACAGTTCAACCCAATTTGGTGATTGCTTCCCGTGTTGCCAGACTTGTGTGAGGGCGCGCATTGTCGTGAAGGAGAAGCAGGTCTGCTGGATTCTTGTGCGGCCGAACTCTGCGAAAACGTTGATTGAAGTTTTTCAATGTCTTAATGTAAGCTTGGGAATTGATTGTCTCTCCTCTTGGCATAACGTAAACAAGAATCACACATTCAATGTCCCAAAAGACAGTGATCATGACCTTTCCAGCTGAAGGAATTGTCTTGAATTTCTTTCTTCTTGGTGATTGCGGATGATGCCACTCCATTGACTGTCTTTTTGTCTCAGGTTCAAAATGATGTGCCCAGGTTTCGTCACCTGTAACGATCTTAGCCAAAAAGTTCTCTCCATCAGCATTGAAATGCTCCAACAATTCAGAAGAAATTGCTTTCCTTTGATCGGTGGTCATTTGTGAAACTTCGAGGAACCCATCTTGCACAAACCTTAGAAAATCCGAGAGTTTTTATAACTGCATTTGCACTACCAATGCTGACTGACAGCTGTAAGGCCAATTGTTGAGTAGTGATTCGCCTATCAGTAAGAATAATGCCCTCAGCGCATTTCAACATTCCTGCGTTGATGGTTGTGGCAGGACGTCCACAGCGCAGCCGATCAAGCAGCTCCGTATCTCCACTTCCTGATTCTTTGATTCTCTGAACCCAGCGACTGACTGTACTCCTGTCGACTGCAAAACTTCCATACACATCACATAGACGCTTGTGAATATTCACAACAGTTTCTTTCTCTGCAACGAGAAATTCTATCACAATTCGCTGTTTATAACGCAAGTTGCTAACACGCTCCATTTCAACGGTTTAGGGCAGCCGTATTATTTGGCCGGTTGCAGTGCAATTTGATGCTCACAATTGGCACATGCCATATGTGAAGTGTGCAAAATTTCATGCTTCTATCTTCATTATTAGCTGAGAAAAACGATGTGGTGCATTAATTTCTGAACGCCCCTCGTATATGACATAACGTTGTTTTAACCGAACGTCTTTGGCAGCCATTTGTAAACTGTTACAGTGGTGCCACCTGTTACTGAAACAGGTTGGTAATGCTATACAGTGCAGAAGAGTGTTTGAGGAATCCTGATAAATTTACAAATTGCACACCGATGCAGTATTTACACACATAAAAAATAGGAGGCATTACTTTTTGACCTTCCCTCGTATATATATATATATATATATATATATATATATATATATATATATATATATATATATATATATATATGTATATGTATATGTATATGTATATGTATATGTATATATATATATATATATATATATATATATATATATATATATATATATATATATATATATATATATATATATATATATATATATATATATGGGAGCCGCGCTGGTGTAATGGCTTCGGCGTTGTACTGGCGACCAGGTGTACATCGTTCAAACCCGGGCGTCGGCGTTTGAAGAAATGTTTACGGCCGGAAATGTGACTGAATAGCCTGAACGGCTCCTGTGATAAACCCTCTGTGGATGGGAAGGAGCGAAGCTCCTGACCGGGTTGGAAGGAAAGTCCTCAGGTTCCCCAGCCTCGCAATGACATGTCATTGGGCCGAAGGGCTGAAAGCCCAAGTGCCGCTGGTTAAGGAAAAAAAAAAAATATATATATATAAGTGACTTAAATTCTATAATTGTAGTTATTGCCTTCTATAACGTTCCAGTTATAAATGTTGTTGTGTGGTTGAATAGTAAACTTGTAGTGAATAATACGAGCTAAAACTATAACTGTTCTAATACCCTTGAAGCTGAGGATAAGTTTAGTGGGAAAATAACTTACCAATCAGTTCTTTTCTCTAGTCAGCATCTGAACTGTGTGGTTAACTACTTGACATGTTCTGTGCCATCTCTACCAATAGTTCGCAAGTTCTGTTCTCAGATTCATGGAGACTAAATTCTATCTATCCTAATATAACTACATGCTACTTTCACTTAAACTTCCATCTCGCCACAGCAGAGATGAAGGTATCTGATCATCCCACCTTTCGAAGTTGGCCCTAGTATAGTCAAGTCTCTAATACTTTACTCTCCTACGGCAGTATATGCTATGAGACTACCTTTGTCTGTTGCTTGCTTAGTTGCTGTGACAACTTGCCCAATCTTCTCTTCATTTTTTTATTATTTACGTGACATCGTTTTTTTCTCATCCTCAATGCATGATCGCAAAGTCCCGGGAAGTGTCACTTGCGGAAATTCTCCTAGTATTCAGTATTTTCTCCTCGCTATTTTTAGATACGACGTCATTGTTGACCAATGACCTCGGTAGCTAGGAACCTGTTTTAATTTAAGACTGCTTAAGCTGATAAAACCAGTTTAGGCCACTTAGGAAAACATCACGTGACTTTTAACGCTATTGATTGGAGCGTTTATTTGACGCTAATGTCACATGATGCACGCTATGGATCACGTGTCCAAGCGGAAATGTCCCGCTAAAAGTGCGCCAAACACGAGCATTCTTCACTTGCCCGGAACCCTTGAGACAGCTAGGTCTAACCCAATTATCGGCGAATTCTCGCATTAAAAGCACTGAAGCCACGTGTCTAATTGCGGGTTAGCGTCCATCTTTGAGTAGGTAAGTGAAATCTCGCTAGAATATAATGTGATGAAATGTGTAGTACCTTGCAAAATCGACGCAAGATTGGTATGTTTACTTTATTCATATTTTTGTTTTACGATCACATCCAGCCACATGTGATCGGGTATATTTTATGATCCCACGGGATATGTACATGTTCATAATAATGTATAACGGGAATATATATATATATAGCTATTAATTTCCATATTATTTGATTATTTTCGACCCGACGTTTAGACTAACGGAAATTAATATTAACGATAATGTTGACCAGACCGTGACATATATTCATTATAAATTATATGACGAGGCGACCAGACATGAAGTGTGTGATAATGTTGTCAGACAATTCTAAAAACACGGATGTCCAATTATTTGTTAAATTCATCATAATGACATGACGATTAGGCTAGAGGCACAGAACTAGAATACTGTTGCCGACATTTCTATGATAAATTTGGTGGGTTTAACTGACATTTATAATAATTCATCGGGTTAAGCTGACGATAAATCAGTCTAAAGAATTATAATACTGCCACTGGGGCAGAGTAATATAATAAAGGACAGACAGGAGAAACTTGAATTCAAGATTAGACTCTAGACATATGATGTTAGAGACTAAAATCTGAGGTGACGGGCAGAGGGACGGCTTAGGGAAAGACTGCTTTCTAAAGCTAGAAAATTAATGAAGCCGTCGTATTTGTCTTCAGTCTATGGTGGAGCCTTGCACGACAGTCCAATCTCAGCGCAGAATACGGAGTCGAGCACAGAGAAGGCAAATCCGAACCATTCAAGACCTACCGGGGCAACGTCAGGAGACCGGAGAACTAACCACACTTCACTATCAGCCGGGGGCTGAAAAGCTAAGTCCACGACAAAGGAAACTCACCTAATCAATGCCACAAAGTTTAGTCATCCATGATGAAAAACACGTGAATTGTGAGACACATAATACATACAGCAGACACTAATTCCATCGACAATACTATCATTCACCATCTATTCACTTTATTGCAATAAACCAATTGGGTGTATATACTGTACCCCACGCTTTGTTCCTTCCATTAGATGTTGAATATTGTCTATGTTTATCTTCCTTTATAAGGGAGGGGGGGCTCGTAAAATATAATATAATTTAAAGAATAATAATAATAGATAACTGAGAAGGGGACGACGGTAGCGAGAGACCAAATATCTCCTTACAATCTTTTCCAGACCTGTCGAGTTAGGAGAATTTACCCTCTTCGTCACCCTTCGGAAGTGGGAAAACCCAGCAGGGATTCCTTGAGCCAAATCTTCCACATCAGATCTATTATTTCCTCTAAATAATTCTCTTATCCTTTAAACGCTACGTGACACTGGTGTCTCGGTCCGGGATTTGAACTTATGTATTTTATCATACCTCTGGGATAGTATCATCCATTCAGTCATTACAGTATACCATTTTAACACATGTATTTTCACACAGTGAGCTCTAGAAAGACAGAAAACATTTTTTCTAGAAATTCAGGCATTGATTGGTGAATCCCTTTATATATGTTGTGTTTAATTAAGTTAGTTCTTGATTTTGTATTTCATTGAATTACAGACCTTAAGTCTCCATAACTGTAGTAATTTCATTCTACAGCAGTCGGATAAATAATTAGTATTTACTTGTTGCTAGAAATACTATTGGAAGGTAGCACTAGCTTACTCAGTGTGGACTTTAACTGCAAAAGATGGCTGAAATAGTTAAGCTTAAGGCAGCACTAGGGGAGGCCGGTCGAGATCTAGGTTATAGTGGGGTGGACCTTGCAAATTATGTCAGTGTCGAGACTGATAAGTATTACGCTCGAGAAACAGCGAAAGCTGAAAGAGAAGAGCGAATAAAGTTAGCAGAAATAGATGAGAGGATAAAAGCTGTAGACGCTAGAGAAAGAAGCGAGAGAGATGAACGCGAGCATGCATTGAAGATGAAGCAGTTAGAGATGCAGGGACAAGCTCAAAGAGTTGAACCAGTAGCCGGTGCGACCGCATCTACCTCCTCAGGCAACCTATCGCCACGGTCAGATGATATGCCTTCCTTGCACGCAGGGGGCACCGGACCTTTGCCATCCTCACTCATGTCAACTTTGGGACCTTTGACGTTTCCATTTGAAGCTTTCTCGGAACAAGCCGACTCGATCGATAGGTATCTCGACAAATTTGAGAAGTTTGCCACCACGTTTGGTTTGGAGAAGAGCAAATGGAACCTGAAACTGTCGCAAGGGCTTAGAGGAACTGCTTATGACGTGTATAGCAAGCTTCCTCCAGGTTTACAGGATGACTACGACTCTTTGAAAAAGGCACTATTGGTTCGTTATGAGCTACATGCTGACGCCTATAGGAAGAGGTTCCGTAACTCTAGGAGGGAAGTCGGAGAGAACTTTGCTCAGTTTGCTGCGAGACTGGATTCCTACGTGGAGAAGTGGGGTGCCCTAGGGAATTTTACTCATGATTGGGAAGGCCTGAAGGAAATGGTCATGATCGAACAACTGAAGGACACCATGACTTCCGACATGAGAAGATTCCTGACAGAGAATGGGGCCAGCACTTTAGAATCCATAGTCCAGTTAGCGGAACGATATCAGGCAGCACTATCAGAGAATCCACCACCCAGACGGAAACAACCAGATTACGTACCTAGACAGACAGCTCAGTCACACATGGACCCCCAAGTGAAACCACCGTATACTAACTTCAAAAAGCATGACAAGCCAGACTACAAGACTACTCAGAGATCTAATTTCCAGCAGCAGAGGCAAGGGGAAAAATGGTGTAAGCACTGTAGAACCATCACCCACAATACGCAGGAGTGCAACCGGAAAAACCCACCTCATCATGCTGCCTGCTTACGTAAAAGTGCCGCAAGGGGAAATGGACCGGAAGAACCTCTGGACAAACCCCGACATCCCCCGGTCGTTGAGACAGTCCTCGTAAATGACCAAGAGGTGACCTGCCTTTATGATACAGGCCTTGCATTCGACGCAGTTGTCTGTGCATCCCTAGTCAAGCCTGACCAGATGACAGAAGACACTATAGAAATACAAGGACCTACTAAAAGTGCAGCACCTATGCGTTTGGCCATAGCCAAGATTAAGGTCAAATCAAAATATGTGACTGGGGAAATCCGTGCAGCGATCTTGGACGACCCTATTTATCCCTTGATCTTAGGGTGTAGGTATGTGTTCTTGGGAGAACCCATTCACCCTCTGGTTGTGGCGGCTGTCACCACTAGAGGACAGGCCAAACGGAATACGGAGTTGGAATCCCCACCCAACATCCTTCCTGAGGAATTAAAAAAGGCACAAACGGAGGATCAATCTCTAGCACCCTGCTACAAAAAACTACCGAGAGCGCACACTCCTCTCCAAAAGGGAGACTTCTACAAGAAAAATGGGCTGTTGCATCGGAAAGCAGGAAATGGAGGACAGGAACATGGGCAACTTGTGGTTCCATCAGCATACCGAGCCCAGGTCCTAGAAATGGGCCATGCCCTTCCGTTTAGTGGCCACATGGGCATAAGTGCCACGATTCAGCGTATTTCATGTCATTATTATTGGCCAGGTATCAACGCCGATATCCAGAGATATGTGAAATCATGCCCGCAGTGCCAGAGGACAGCGCCGAAACACTGGACGGCCCCAGCCACTCTGGGAGAAATGCCAATCTTGGGCACACCCTTCGAACGAGTAGCGGTGGATATTGTGGGTCCACTTACTCGTAGCAAAAAGAGAAACAGTTATATACTCACGTTAGTGGATTGTTGCTCCATGTGGGCAGAGGCAATTGCTATGCCCGCCTGTGATTCTAAGCATGTTGCTGAGGCTCTGCTCACCATATTTACTCGGCTAGGGTTTCCGTCACAGATCCTGACAGATAATGGTTCCCAATTCCGAGGAAAACTCACCGAGGAAGTGTTTAGGATATTTCAGGCCCGACATATCCACACCTCTCCCTACCACCCCCAGGCAAATGGCCAGGTGGAGCGGTTTAACGGGACCCTTATTTCCATCCTTCGGAAACTTGCGCAGGAAAAACCAGAGAGCTGGGATCAATACTTACCCGCAGCACTATTTGCTTACCGCGAAGTACCCCACAATTCTACTGGGATGCCTCCTGCCACATTGCTGTTTGGTAGACCTATAAAAGGACCTTTAGAGGCACTGTTACGTACTTGGACAGATGATAAAGCTGATGAGACGGTCACCTCTGCATCCCAATACGTGAAGGAGTTGACCCAACGCCTTAAAACAGGATGGGAACTGGCAAAGGAAAATGTACGCCGTGCCCGTCGTAAACATGCGCGTTACTACAACCGCACTGCGAAGGATAGGGAGCTAGAAGTAGGAGAACAGGTATTATTACTCCTGCCCAGTAGCAATAATAAATTGCAAATCGGGTGGAGAGGTCCATATAAAATTGTTGAGAAAATGTCGCGCACCAATTACAAGATTGCCATAAAGGGGAAGCAGAAAATTTACCACATAAACCTGCTGAAGCGATATTATGAAAGACCAGGTGCAGAACCAGCACATTTCCTGACACTGGCTATTGCGACGGAAACTGAGGCAGAACCCCTGACCTCCTGTGAATACCCTCTTCGTCAGTGCGAAACTCATCAAGATGTTCAGATTAGTTCAACTTTAACGGAGGATCAGCAGGCACGGGTTCAACAGTTGTTGAGAAAACACACTAGTACACTCACGGATAAACCTGGCATGACCAACCTGATAGAATTTGATATGAAGCTAACAGACCTCGCCCCGGTACGAGTTAAGAACTATCCTGTTCCTTATGCTAAAGCAAAGGCATTGAGTGAGGAAATCGAGTACCTGCTTAAGGAAAATATTATCTCAAAATCAGAGTCGCCTTATAGTGCGAGTGTAGTGTTGCTTAGAAAATCCACAGGAGAACATCGCCTCTGCATAGACTACCGAAGGCTCAACGCTGTAACGGAATTTCAAGCGGAGCCCTTACCGGATCAGAATCAGCTTTTCACCAAGCTGAGTAGAGCACGATACTTTTTCGAAGATAGACCTTAGCAAAGGGTACTACCAGATCCCGGTAAAAGAGGAAATTCGACATATGTTAGCATTTAGTACTTCTGAAGGCCATTACGAGTTTAATGTATTGCCATTTGGGCTAAGCAACGCCCCAAGCGTCTTTACTCGTATGATGAGGAAGCTACTGGAACCCCTGAACCACCCTGGGATAAGTAATTTCATGGACGACATACTTATTGCCACGAACACCTTTGAGGAGCACCTGGACGCAGTTTCCCTACTCTTCGAAAGACTTAGAGAAACAGGACTCACCGCTCGCCCTACAAAATGTCAAATTGCCTGCGAGCAACTAGAATTCCTGGGACACACTATCTCGCATGGATGCATGTTCCCAGATGCGCGTAATATTGAGAAGTTACAGCGGGCCCCACGACCCCAGACTAAAAAGGATGTAAGGTCATTTGTGTCTCTATGTGGCTTCTACCAGAGATATATTAAAGATTTTAATACCCTGAGTGCGCCATTGACCGCATTAACCAAGAATGGGAACCCGGACAAAGTAACCTGGACAGCGGAGTGCGAAAATGCCTACACGCTGCTGAAGGAGAAACTCACAGCTAGGCCAATTCTGCGACTGCCTGACTTAACTCTGAACTTTACGCTGCGAACAGATGCTAGCAATATAGGGATAGGAGCCACTCTCCTGCAGCCTAGTGATAGACCTTCTGCAACTCTATTCCCCATCGCATATGCTAGTAGGAAATTGAACCCTGCTGAACAGAACTACTCTACCATCGAACGAGAATGTCTGTCGCTAATATGGGCTGTGCAGAAGTTTCAACCATATTTATACGGGAAAAAGTTCACGGTGCAGTGTGATCACCAACCGTTGATATTTCTTGCAGCGTCGAAGAACCTTAATGCCCGGCTTATGAGATGGTCACTCCTGTTGCAGCCATATTCCTTTCACATAGAATACATACCTGGGAAGAACAACGTAGGGGCAGATTTTTTGAGCAGACATCCGGACGCAACCGAGGAGATATGAGAAACTGGAAAAGAAGAGGAAGACAGGACAAGAGGAGTTGGACGGAACGTCAAACTTGAGGAGGGGCTTGTGTGACAACTTGCCCAATCTTCTCTTCTACATTTTTTTTATTATTTACGTGACATCGTTTTTTTTTTCTCATCCTCAATGCATGATCGCAAAGTCCCGGGAATTGTCACTGGCGGAAATTCTCCTAGCATTCAGTATTTTCTCCTCGCTATTTTTAGATACGACGTCATTGTTGACCAATGACCTCGGTAGCTAGGAACCTGTTTTAATTTAAGACTGCTTAAGCTGATAAAACCAGTTTATGCCACTTTAGGAAGACCCCACGTGACTTTTAACGCTATTGATTGGAGCGTTTATTTGACGCTAATGTCACATGATGCACGCTATGGATCACGTGTCCAAGCGGAAATGTCCCGCTAAAAGTGCGCCAAACACGAGCAATCTTCACTTGCCCGGAACCCTTGAGACAGCTAGGTCTAACCCAATTATCGGCGAATTCTCGCATTAAAAGCACTGAAGCCACGTGTCTAATTGCGGGTTAGCGTCCATCTTTGAGTAGGTAAGTGAAATCTCGCTAGAATATAATGTGATGAAATGTGTAGTACCTTGCAAAATCGACGCAAGATTGGTATGTTTACTTTATTCATATTTTTGTTTTACGATCACATCCAGCCACATGTGATCGGGTATATTTTATGATCCCACGGGATATGTACATGTTCATAATAATGTATAACGGGAATATATATATATATAGCTATTAATTTCCATATTATTTGATTATTTTCGACCCGACGTTTAGACTAACGGAAATTAATATTAACGATAATGTTGACCGACCGTGACATATATTCATTATAAATTATATGACGAGGCGACCAGACATGAAGTGTGTGATAATGTTGTCAGACAATTCTAAAAACACGGATGTCCAATTATTTGTTAAATTCATCATAATGACATGACGATTAGGCTAGAGGCACAGAACTAGAATACTGTTGCCGACATTTCTATGATAAATTTGGTGGGTTTAACTGACATTTATAATAATTCATCGGGTTAAGCTGACGATAAATCAGTCTAAAGAATTATAATACTGCCACTGGGGCAGAGAAATATAATAAAGGACAGACAGGAGAAACTTGAATTCAAGATTAGACTCTAGACATATGATGTTAGAGACTAAAATCTGAGGTGACGGGCAGAGGGACGGCTTAGGGAAAGACTGCTTTCTAAAGCTAGAAAATTAATGAAGCCGTCGTATTTGTCTTCAGTCTATGGTGGAGCCTTGCACGACAGTCCAATCTCAGCGCAGAATACGGAGTCGAGCACAGAGAAGGCAAATCCGAACCATTCAAGACCTACCGGGGCAACGTCAGGAGACCGGAGAACTAACCACACTTCACTATCAGCCGGGGGCTGAAAAGCTAAGTCCACGACAAAGGAAACTCACCTAATCAATGCCACAAAGTTTAGTCATCCATGATGAAAAACACGTGAATTGTGAGACACATAATACATACAGCAGACACTAATTCCATCGACAATACTATCATTCACCATCTATTCACTTTATTGCAATAAACCAATTGGGTGTATATACTGTACCCCACGCTTTGTTCCTTCCATTAGATGTTGAATATTGTCTATGTTTATCTTCCTTTATAAGGGAGGGGGGGCTCGTAAAATATAATATAATTTAAAGAATAATAATAATAGATAACTGAGAAGGGGACGACGGTAGCGAGAGACCAAATATCTCCTTACAATCTTTTCCAGACCTGTCGAGTTAGGAGAATTTACCCTCTTCGTCACCCTTCGGAAGTGGGAAAACCCAGCAGGGATTCCTTGAGCCAAATCTTCCACATCAGATCTATTATTTCCTCTAAATAATTCTCTTATCCTTTAAACGCTACGTGACACTGGTGTCTCGGTCCGGGATTTGAACTTATGTATTTTATCATACCTCTGGGATAGTATCATCCATTCAGTCATTACAGTATACCATTTTAACACATGTATTTTCACACAGTGAGCTCTAGAAAGACAGAAAACATTTTTTCTAGAAATTCAGGCATTGATTGGTGAATCCCTTTATATATGTTGTGTTTAATTAAGTTAGTTCTTGATTTTGTATTTCATTGAATTACAGACCTTAAGTCTCCATAACTGTAGTAATTTCATTCTACAGCAGTCGGATAAATAATTAGTATTTACTTGTTGCTAGAAATACTATTGGAAGGTAGCACTAGCTTACTCAGTGTGGACTTTAACTGCAAAAGATGGCTGAAATAGTTAAGCTTAAGGCAGCACTAGGGGAGGCCGGTCGAGATCTAGGTTATAGTGGGGTGGACCTTGCAAATTATGTCAGTGTCGAGACTGATAAGTATTACGCTCGAGAAACAGCGAAAGCTGAAAGAGAAGAGCGAATAAAGTTAGCAGAAATAGATGAGAGGATAAAAGCTGTAGACGCTAGAGAAAGAAGCGAGAGAGATGAACGCGAGCATGCATTGAAGATGAAGCAGTTAGAGATGCAGGGACAAGCTCAAAGAGTTGAACCAGTAGCCGGTGCGACCGCATCTACCTCCTCAGGCAACCTATCGCCACGGTCAGATGATATGCCTTCCTTGCACGCAGGGGGCACCGGACCTTTGCCATCCTCACTCATGTCAACTTTGGGACCTTTGACGTTTCCATTTGAAGCTTTCTCGGAACAAGCCGACTCGATCGATAGGTATCTCGACAAATTTGAGAAGTTTGCCACCACGTTTGGTTTGGAGAAGAGCAAATGGAACCTGAAACTGTCGCAAGGGCTTAGAGGAACTGCTTATGACGTGTATAGCAAGCTTCCTCCAGGTTTACAGGATGACTACGACTCTTTGAAAAAGGCACTATTGGTTCGTTATGAGCTACATGCTGACGCCTATAGGAAGAGGTTCCGTAACTCTAGGAGGGAAGTCGGAGAGAACTTTGCTCAGTTTGCTGCGAGACTGGATTCCTACGTGGAGAAGTGGGGTGCCCTAGGGAATTTTACTCATGATTGGGAAGGCCTGAAGGAAATGGTCATGATCGAACAACTGAAGGACACCATGACTTCCGACATGAGAAGATTCCTGACAGAGAATGGGGCCAGCACTTTAGAATCCATAGTCCAGTTAGCGGAACGATATCAGGCAGCACTATCAGAGAATCCACCACCCAGACGGAAACAACCAGATTACGTACCTAGACAGACAGCTCAGTCACACATGGACCCCCAAGTGAAACCACCGTATACTAACTTCAAAAAGCATGACAAGCCAGACTACAAGACTACTCAGAGATCTAATTTCCAGCAGCAGAGGCAAGGGGAAAAATGGTGTAAGCACTGTAGAACCATCACCCACAATACGCAGGAGTGCAACCGGAAAAACCCACCTCATCATGCTGCCTGCTTACGTAAAAGTGCCGCAAGGGGAAATGGACCGGAAGAACCTCTGGACAAACCCCGACATCCCCCGGTCGTTGAGACAGTCCTCGTAAATGACCAAGAGGTGACCTGCCTTTATGATACAGGCCTTGCATTCGACGCAGTTGTCTGTGCATCCCTAGTCAAGCCTGACCAGATGACAGAAGACACTATAGAAATACAAGGACCTACTAAAAGTGCAGCACCTATGCGTTTGGCCATAGCCAAGATTAAGGTCAAATCAAAATATGTGACTGGGGAAATCCGTGCAGCGATCTTGGACGACCCTATTTATCCCTTGATCTTAGGGTGTAGGTATGTGTTCTTGGGAGAACCCATTCACCCTCTGGTTGTGGCGGCTGTCACCACTAGAGGACAGGCCAAACGGAATACGGAGTTGGAATCCCCACCCAACATCCTTCCTGAGGAATTAAAAAAGGCACAAACGGAGGATCAATCTCTAGCACCCTGCTACAAAAAACTACCGAGAGCGCACACTCCTCTCCAAAAGGGAGACTTCTACAAGAAAAATGGGCTGTTGCATCGGAAAGCAGGAAATGGAGGACAGGAACATGGGCAACTTGTGGTTCCATCAGCATACCGAGCCCAGGTCCTAGAAATGGGCCATGCCCTTCCGTTTAGTGGCCACATGGGCATAAGTGCCACGATTCAGCGTATTTCATGTCATTATTATTGGCCAGGTATCAACGCCGATATCCAGAGATATGTGAAATCATGCCCGCAGTGCCAGAGGACAGCGCCGAAACACTGGACGGCCCCAGCCACTCTGGGAGAAATGCCAATCTTGGGCACACCCTTCGAACGAGTAGCGGTGGATATTGTGGGTCCACTTACTCGTAGCAAAAAGAGAAACAGTTATATACTCACGTTAGTGGATTGTTGCTCCATGTGGGCAGAGGCAATTGCTATGCCCGCCTGTGATTCTAAGCATGTTGCTGAGGCTCTGCTCACCATATTTACTCGGCTAGGGTTTCCGTCACAGATCCTGACAGATAATGGTTCCCAATTCCGAGGAAAACTCACCGAGGAAGTGTTTAGGATATTTCAGGCCCGACATATCCACACCTCTCCCTACCACCCCCAGGCAAATGGCCAGGTGGAGCGGTTTAACGGGACCCTTATTTCCATCCTTCGGAAACTTGCGCAGGAAAAACCAGAGAGCTGGGATCAATACTTACCCGCAGCACTATTTGCTTACCGCGAAGTACCCCACAATTCTACTGGGATGCCTCCTGCCACATTGCTGTTTGGTAGACCTATAAAAGGACCTTTAGAGGCACTGTTACGTACTTGGACAGATGATAAAGCTGATGAGACGGTCACCTCTGCATCCCAATACGTGAAGGAGTTGACCCAACGCCTTAAAACAGGATGGGAACTGGCAAAGGAAAATGTACGCCGTGCCCGTCGTAAACATGCGCGTTACTACAACCGCACTGCGAAGGATAGGGAGCTAGAAGTAGGAGAACAGGTATTATTACTCCTGCCCAGTAGCAATAATAAATTGCAAATCGGGTGGAGAGGTCCATATAAAATTGTTGAGAAAATGTCGCGCACCAATTACAAGATTGCCATAAAGGGGAAGCAGAAAATTTACCACATAAACCTGCTGAAGCGATATTATGAAAGACCAGGTGCAGAACCAGCACATTTCCTGACACTGGCTATTGCGACGGAAACTGAGGCAGAACCCCTGACCTCCTGTGAATACCCTCTTCGTCAGTGCGAAACTCATCAAGATGTTCAGATTAGTTCAACTTTAACGGAGGATCAGCAGGCACGGGTTCAACAGTTGTTGAGAAAACACACTAGTACACTCACGGATAAACCTGGCATGACCAACCTGATAGAATTTGATATGAAGCTAACAGACCTCGCCCCGGTACGAGTTAAGAACTATCCTGTTCCTTATGCTAAAGCAAAGGCATTGAGTGAGGAAATCGAGTACCTGCTTAAGGAAAATATTATCTCAAAATCAGAGTCGCCTTATAGTGCGAGTGTAGTGTTGCTTAGAAAATCCACAGGAGAACATCGCCTCTGCATAGACTACCGAAGGCTCAACGCTGTAACGGAATTTCAAGCGGAGCCCTTACCGGATCAGAATCAGCTTTTCACCAAGCTGAGTAGAGCACGATACTTTTCGAAGATAGACCTTAGCAAAGGGTACTACCAGATCCCGGTAAAAGAGGAAATTCGACATATGTTAGCATTTAGTACTTCTGAAGGCCATTACGAGTTTAATGTATTGCCATTTGGGCTAAGCAACGCCCCAAGCGTCTTTACTCGTATGATGAGGAAGCTACTGGAACCCCTGAACCACCCTGGGATAAGTAATTTCATGGACGACATACTTATTGCCACGAACACCTTTGAGGAGCACCTGGACGCAGTTTCCCTACTCTTCGAAAGACTTAGAGAAACAGGACTCACCGCTCGCCCTACAAAATGTCAAATTGCCTGCGAGCAACTAGAATTCCTGGGACACACTATCTCGCATGGATGCATGTTCCCAGATGCGCGTAATATTGAGAAGTTACAGCGGGCCCCACGACCCCAGACTAAAAAGGATGTAAGGTCATTTGTGTCTCTATGTGGCTTCTACCAGAGATATATTAAAGATTTTAATACCCTGAGTGCGCCATTGACCGCATTAACCAAGAATGGGAACCCGGACAAAGTAACCTGGACAGCGGAGTGCGAAAATGCCTACACGCTGCTGAAGGAGAAACTCACAGCTAGGCCAATTCTGCGACTGCCTGACTTAACTCTGAACTTTACGCTGCGAACAGATGCTAGCAATATAGGGATAGGAGCCACTCTCCTGCAGCCTAGTGATAGACCTTCTGCAACTCTATTCCCCATCGCATATGCTAGTAGGAAATTGAACCCTGCTGAACAGAACTACTCTACCATCGAACGAGAATGTCTGTCGCTAATATGGGCTGTGCAGAAGTTTCAACCATATTTATACGGGAAAAAGTTCACGGTGCAGTGTGATCACCAACCGTTGATATTTCTTGCAGCGTCGAAGAACCTTAATGCCCGGCTTATGAGATGGTCACTACTGTTGCAGCCATATTCCTTTCACATAGAATACATACCTGGGAAGAACAACGTAGGGGCAGATTTTTTGAGCAGACATCCGGACGCAACCGAGGAGATATGAGAAACTGGAAAAGAAGAGGAAGACAGGACAAGAGGAGTTGGACGGAACGTCAAACTTGAGGAGGGGCTTGTGTGACAACTTGCCCAATCTTCTCTTCATTTTTTTTTATTATTTACGTGACATCGTTTTTTTTCTCATCCTCAATGCATGATCGCAAAGTCCCGGGAAGTGTCACTTGCGGAAATTCTCCTAGTATTCAGTATTTTCTCCTCGCTATTTTTAGATACGACGTCATTGTTGACCAATGACCTCGGTAGCTAGGAACCTGTTTTAATTTAAGACTGCTTAAGCTGATAAAACCAGTTTATGCCACTTTAGGAAGACCCCACGTGACTTTTAACGCTATTGATTGGAGCGTTTATTTGACGCTAATGTCACATGATGCACGCTATGGATCACGTGTCCAAGCGGAAATGTCCCGCTAAAAGTGCGCCAAACACGAGCAATCTTCACTTGCCCGGAACCCTTGAGACAGCTAGGTCTAACCCAATTATCGGCGAATTCTCGCATTAAAAGCACTGAAGCCACGTGTCTAATTGCGGGTTAGCGTCCATCTTTGAGTAGGTAAGTGAAATCTCGCTAGAATATAATGTGATGAAATGTGTAGTACCTTGCAAAATCGACGCAAGATTGGTATGTTTACTTTATTCATATTTTTGTTTTACGATCACATCCAGCCACATGTGATCGGGTATATTTTATGATCCCACGGGATATGTACATGTTCATAATAATGTATAACGGGAATATATATATATAGCTATTAATTTCCATATTATTTGATTATTTTCGACCCGACGTTTAGACTAACGGAAATTAATATTAACGATAATGTTGACCGACCGTGACATATATTCATTATAAATTATATGACGAGGCGACCAGACATGAAGTGTGTGATAATGTTGTCAGACAATTCTAAAAAACACGGATGTCCAATTATTTGTTAAATTCATCATAATGACATGACGATTAGGCTAGAGGCACAGAACTAGAATACTGTTGCCGACATTTCTATGATAAATTTGGTGGGTTTAACTGACATTTATAATAATTCATCGGGTTAAGCTGACGATAAATCAGTCTAAAGAATTATAATACTGCCACTGGGGCAGAGAAATATAATAAAGGACAGACAGGAGAAACTTGAATTCAAGATTAGACTCTAGACATATGATGTTAGAGACTAAAATCTGAGGTGACGGGCAGAGGGACGGCTTAGGGAAAGACTGCTTTCTAAAGCTAGAAAATTAATGAAGCCGTCGTATTTGTCTTCAGTCTATGGTGGAGCCTTGCACGACAGTCCAATCTCAGCGCAGAATACGGAGTCGAGCACAGAGAAGGCAAATCCGAACCATTCAAGACCTACCGGGGCAACGTCAGGAGACCGGAGAACTAACCACACTTCACTATCAGCCGGGGGCTGAAAAGCTAAGTCCACGACAAAGGAAACTCACCTAATCAATGCCACAAAGTTTAGTCATCCATGATGAAAAACACGTGAATTGTGAGACACATAATACATACAGCAGACACTAATTCCATCGACAATACTATCATTCACCATCTATTCACTTTATTGCAATAAACCAATTGGGTGTATATACTGTACCCCACGCTTTGTTCCTTCCATTAGATGTTGAATATTGTCTATGTTTATCTTCCTTTATAAGGGAGGGGGGGCTCGTAAAATATAATATAATTTAAAGAATAATAATAATAGATAACTGAGAAGGGGACGACGGTAGCGAGAGACCAAATATCTCCTTACAATCTTTTCCAGACCTGTCGAGTTAGGAGAATTTACCCTCTTCGTCACCCTTCGGAAGTGGGAAAACCCAGCAGGGATTCCTTGAGCCAAATCTTCCACATCAGATCTATTATTTCCTCTAAATAATTCTCTTATCCTTTAAACGCTACGTGACAGTTGCTTTATTTATTGCAAGAGTGTCTGCTTGTATAAAGTATCTGTTCATTGCTTGACTTATCTTTTGTATTGGAAGGCAATTTTGAGTGACAGCTTGGTAGATTGCTTAACTTGTCTTTTGTATTGGAAGGAAATCTTGAGCGACAGCTTGATAGATTGCTTGTCTAGTGTTTTTTATTGGCAGGAAATCCTGGTTGACAGCTTGGTAGATTGCTTGTCTAATCTTTTGTATTGGAAGAAAATACTGACAGCTTGGTAGATTGCTTGTCTAGAGTTTTATATTGGCAGAAAATCTTGGTTGACAGCTTGGTAGATTGCATGACTTACTCCTCTTAATTTATAAAGAATTTAACTGCAGGACTGGCCGAATGATAAACCTGAGACTAACGCCATTTTCGTTCGCTGTGGAACACGGAGCTACAACTACTGCTGGCCACCTTGCAGGAAAAGTGCACAAAACATTGACATGACGTGGCAACTGTGGTTGACATAGCCAATTATTGTCTACCAGCCCCCATAGACTGCAGCCCCCATACACTACATTATATTAGTCGTGAGCAAATAAATAATATATAACTCAAAAAATTAAATATATTTGTCGACATGTCTGAGGGACCTGTGGTCCTACTCTAGTTTGACACTTCATTAATGTAACACTGAAGGCACAAATACGGTGTGTAGTTTGACCCTTCATTAATGTGACACCGAAGGCACAGATACGGTGTGTAGTTTGACACGCCATTAATGTGACACTGAAGGCACAAATACGGTGTGTAGTTTGACACGCCATTAATGTGACACTGAAGGCACAAATACGGTGTGTAGTTTGACACTTCATTAATGTGATACCGAAGGCACAAATACGGTGTGTAGTTTGACACTTCATTAATTTGACACCGAAGGCACAAATACGGTGTGTAGTTTGACACGTCATTAATGTGACACCGAAGGCACAAATACGGTGTCTAGTTTGACACTTCATTAATGTGACACTGAAGACACAAATACGGTATCTAGTTTGACACTTATTAATGTGACACTGAAGGCACAGATACGGTGTCTAGTTTGACACTTCATTAATGGGACACTGAATGCACACATACGGTGTCTAGTTTGACACGTCATTAATGTGACACTGAAGGCACACATACGGTGTCTAGTTTGACACGTCATTAATGTGACACTGAAGGCGCAGATATAGGATTATGAGTTTACTTGTCAGGGTCAAATCTGGTTGCAGAATTTTAACAAAAACGTTTGGGTACCTGACTCTGCTCTACAGTTAAGGAAAACAAAGGCAGCCAGAATGAGAACTAGTCAGTCTACTCATTAACTTGACTATGACAGTATCTTCTCTGTGAATACATTTACCATTTCTGTGGAGCATATACTGTGGTCCATGCCATTTATAAAATGTTGAAATTCATTTATTAGGCAGCGGACTCATTTCAAATTGAACAATTATTGGGGACTATTATCATCACTCTTTCCCTCTGGCCACTTAAATAATTCTCCTCTCTAGCATGTGGTGCGCGCTGTTGTTCTCTGGGGTTCAGATGCGACAAAGGAAGATTATTACATGGAAGACAATAGAAATGAATAAAAGTATTCAACCCACGGGAACAACTAACAACCACAATCCGCTGGACATAGATGATAACAAAATAAATGAATGCCATAAATATGTAATAGCAGGCAGTCGTAGGAAATACAGAAGTATAAAAATAGACAGCAGAAAAATAACAGAAGTGATAGGCTGACATTGGATATCGTGTCATCAGTTCCACATTGGTGATCTTGTCATCAGTTCCACATTGGTGATCTTGTCATCAGTTTTACATTGGTGATCTTGTCATCAGTTTTACATTGGTGATCTTGTCATCAGTTTTACATTGGTGATCTTGTCATCAGTTCCACATTGGGGACCTTGTCATCAGTTCCACATTGGTGATCTTGTCATCAGTTAAACAATGGTGACCTTGTCATCAGTTCTAAATTAGTGATCTTGTTATTAGTTCCACATTGGCGATCTTGCCATCAGTTCCACATTGTTGAGCCTGTCATCAGTTCCACATTGATGATCTTGTCATAAGTTCTACATTGATGACCTTGTCATCAGTTCCACACTGTGGATCTTGTCAGTAGTTACACACTGGTGATCTTGTCATCAATTCCACATTGGTGACCTTGTCATCAGTTCCACATTGATGATATTGTCATCAGTTCCAAATTGGTGATTTTGTCATCAGTTCTACATTGGTGATCTTGTCATCAGTTCCACATTGGTGATAATGTCATCAGTTCCTCATTGACGATCTTGTCATCAGTTTCACATTGGTGATCTTGTCGTCAGTTCTACATTGGTGATCTTGTCATCGGTTCCACATTGGTGACCTTGTCATCAGTTCCACACTGGTGATCTTGTCATCCGTTTCACATTGCTGACCTGGTCAACAGTTCCACATTGGTGACCGTGTCATCAGTTCTACATTGGTGGCCTTGTCATCAGTTCCACATTGGTGACCTTGTCATCCGTTCCACATTGGTGACCTTTTCATCAGTTCCACATTGGTGACCTTGTCATCAGTTCCACATAAGGGATGTTCTGATCAGTTCCACATTCGTGACCTTGTCATCAGTTCCACATTAGTGATCATGTCATTAGTTCCACATTGGTGACCTTGTCATCAGTTCCACATTGGTGACCTTGTCATCAGTTCCACTTTGGTGATCTTGTCATCAGTTCCACATTGGTGATCTTGACATCAGTTCCACATTGTTGATTTTGTCATCCGTTTCACATTGTAATCTTTTCACAAGTTCCACATTAGTGATCTTTTTATCAGGCCCACATTGGTGATCTTGTCATCAGTCACACATTGTTGACATTGTCATCAGTTCCACATTGGTGACCTTGTCATCAGTTCTACATTAGTGACTTTGTCATCATTTCGACATTGATGATCTTGTCATCAGTTCCATATTGGTGATCTTTTCGTCAGCTCTACGTTGGTGATCTTGTCATCTGTTCCACATTAGTGATCTTGTCATCAGTTCCACATTAGTGATCTTGTCATCATTTCCACATTGCTGATCTTGTGATCTGTTCCATATTGGTTATCGTGTCATCAGTTCCACATTGGTTACCTTGTCATCAGTTCCACACTGGTGATCTTGTCATCCATTTCACATTGGTGACCTTTTCATCAGTTCCGCATTGCTGACCTGGTCAACAGTTCCACATTGGTGACCGTGTCATCAGTTCTACATTGGTGGCCTTGTCATCAGTTCCACATTGGTGACCTTGTCATCAGTTCCACATAAGGGATGTTGTGATCAGTTCCACATTCGTGACCTTGTCATCAGTTCCACATTAGTGATCATGTCATTAGTTCCACATTGGTGACCTTGTCATCAGTTCCACATTGATGCCTTGTTATCAGTTCCACATTGGTGATCTTGTCATCGGTAAAAAATTGTAATCTTATCATCAGTTCCACATTGGTGATCTTGTCATCAGCTCTACATTGGTGATCTTGTCATCAGTTCCACATTGTTGACCTTGTCCTCCGTTCCACATGGGTGATCTTGTCATCAGTTCCACATTGGTGACCTTGTCATCGGTTACACATTGGTGATGTAGTCATCAGTTCCACATTCGTGACCTTGTCATCAGTTCCACATTGGTGATCGTGTCATCTGTTCCACATTGGTGACCTTGTCAACAGTTCCACATTGGTGACCTTGTCTTCAGTTCTACACTGATAACCTTGTCCTCAGTTCGACATTGGTGGCCTTGTCATTAGTTCTACATTGATGACCTTGTCATCAGTTCCACATTGGTGACGTTGTCATCCGTTCCACATTGGTGACCTTTTCGTCATTTCCACATTGGTGACCTTGTCATCAGTTCCACATTGGTGATGTTGTGATCAGTTCCACATTTGTGACCTTGTCATCAGTTCCACATTAGTGATCATGTCATTAGTTCCACATTGGTGACCTTGTCATCAGTTCCACATTGATGCTTTGCGATCAGTTCCACATTGGTGATCTTGTCATCGGTAAAAAATTGTAATCTTGTCATCAGTTCCACATTGGTGATCTTGTCATCAGTTCCACATTGTTGACCTTGTCATCCGTTCCACATTGGTGATCTTGTCATCAGTTCCACATTGGTGACCTTGTCATCAGTTCCACATTAGGGACCATGTCATTAGTTCCACATTGGTGACTTTGTCATCATTTCCATATTGTTGACTTTGTCATCAGTTCCACATTGGTGATCTTATCATCAGTTCCACATTGTAATCTTGTCATCAGTTCCACATTAGTGATCTTGTCATCAGTTCCACATTAGTGATCTTATCATCAGTTCCACATTGTGATCTTTTCATCAGTTCCAAATTGGTTATCTTGTAATCAGTTCCACAATGGTGATCTTGTCATCAGTTCCACATTGTGACCTTGTCGTCAGTTCCACATTGGTGACCTTGTCATCAGATCCACATTAGTGATGGTGTGATCAGTTCCACATTCGTGACTTTGTCATCAGTTCCACATTAGTGATCATGTCATTAGTTCCACATTGGTGACCTTGTCATCAGTTCCACATTGATGCCTTTCATCAGTTCCACATTGGTGATCTTGTCATCAGTTAAAAATTGTAATCTTGTCATCAGTTCCACATTGGTGATCTTGTCATCAGTTCTACATTGGTGATCTTGTCATGAGTTCCACATTGTTGACCTTGTCATCCGTTCCACATTGGTGATCTTGTCATTAGTTCCACATTGGTGACCTTGTCATCAGTTCCACATTGGTGACCTTGTCATCAGTTCCACATTAGTGATGTAGTCATCAGTTCCACATTGGTGATCTTGTCATCAGTTCCACATTAGTGATCTTATCATCAGTTCCACATTGTGATCTTTTCATCAGTTCCAAATTGGTTATCTTGTAATCAGTTCCACAATGATGATCTTGTCATCAGTTCCACATTAGTGATCTTATTTTATTATTTCATACGAAGCTAAAGCAGAGACACCAAAAATCAATAAACAGCTGCAACATTATTGTAGAAACAGTGATAAAGCTGAAGTCAAGACATTTTTTCTCAGAGAATACGTGTCAATCATTACAGCTCGAAGGAAAGCGAAAGAGAGGCCAATCAACAACAACTTGGCGGAGAACTGTTGAGGCCGAGATGCAAAGAATGAACCAGGGCTGGGGCACTGTACGAAGGGTGGCCGCCGACCGAACACAATGGAAACAGTTTGTTGCTGCCTTACAAGACGGAACCAGGCGTGATGGCCACCGACTGCTGTGACAGTCGGCGGGTAAGGATCAAAGAAGAAGAAGATTACCGCCCTAAAGGTTAAAATGTCCAGTTACTGTCGTAAAGAAGTGAGGTGTCAGAGACTTTATTAAACTAGGTCATGTTTATCACGTGAGCTGACTAGTTCCCGTCCTCGACACCTTTGCCGTCCCTTGCTCAATAGCACAGTTAGACGCTCATTTACAGCTGGCTAGACTGGAGAGTGACGCTACCAGCTTTCAAACTCAATAACTTTGACTGGAGAAAGAAACACTTAACCACTTTGTCAATTCATGAAAACAGTAATTAGACAACCTGTTAGGAACACTACTGAAGCTACCATTATGGGAAAGTTGGCTACATTTCTGCCAACTTCAAGATGTTTGCAAATGAGGATGCAGTTAGACGTACAAAAGTACGAGGAAAACGAAAACAAAACTGAGGGCAAATAAACCACGAGACAGAGCAATAATAAAAGATAACTTCAAAGAACAAATAGCAAAGAGAACATGCAGGCTCAGATAAATCACAAGCATACTACTCCTGGCCAAGAAGAGACCAGGTAATAATTTTTAGACTGAGAACCGCCCACTGCAGACACTTACGTCTTCAAGAAATAAAAAATCTGACACAGACATGTGTTCATGTGGGAAAGAAAGCAAACAATAGAATGTGTTATCCAAGAATGTCAGTTCAACAACAAGAGTAGCATGAAAGTATAGGCATGATGGTATAACACCAGAAATGGTTAAATACATGGGATCAGCAGGCGACCTATTACTCCCGAGGGTCCTACAGGCAGCTTGGTGCCATGACCATTTCAAAAAGGGTGACAACCGACAATGTGGAAATCATAGAGGCATATTCCTTCTCAGTGTCCCTAGTAAAATCTCTAGAATCTTAGAGCAGAGACTCAGACGCCTAGCAGATCCACAAATGGATGAGGACAAATATGTCTTTCGATAAAACCGAAGTACCCAAGACCCTATCTTCACACTCAGGCAGCTAGGTAAAAAGGCCCTTTAGTATAACGGTGAGACGCATCTTTGTTTCTTTGATCTGGAAAAGACGTTTGACAAGGTCCCTTGGAGCAAACTTTGGGACTGCTTGGCAAGGAAAAACATTCCAGCACCTCTGATTCATGCTATACAGAGCTTCTACAAGTCTTGCAGAAACTATGTGAGGATGGCAAATCATAAGTCAGATAAGTTCAGGACCACCACTGGTGTAACGTTAGGTGATATCCTGTCACCTTATCGTTTCATACCCCTCATGGACGATGTCATCAAAGCATGTAAGGAAAGGACAAGAAATCATTCAGTGGGGTACTGGAAGATGATATAGTTTGTATTTCAGAGCTGGTATTTGCCGATGATGTAATCGTGATTGCTAAATCAGAGGCACGTCTTCAATACAACCTGCAAGTCTGGAAGGAATAGCTGGAGAAGAGAAAGATGGTCATCAGCAGCTCCAAAACAAAACCCATGGTGATATCACGAGAGGAAAGAAGGCATCAGATTAAGCTGGGAGAACAGGTCCTGGAGCAGGTCAACCACTTTAAATATCTCAGAGCTGTCATAGACTGGAAACGAGGCAACAAAGAAGGTTTGGTTACACGAAGAGCAGCAGCTGGGAGACTTTCAAGCCATAAATCGAGGATTCCTCAGCAAAAGAGAAGCTGGCAAGAAGACGAAGATGGCTGTATGTCATTCCACTTATGTTCGAGTCTTGACGTATGGATGCGAGTCATGGGCGATAACTAAAACCCACTTAAGCCAGATCTAAACCTCAAAAATCTGGTATCTGAGGAAGGTGGTTGAAGTAATAAGAAGAGGCATGGTCCGCAACCAGACGATACGTCAAGGCCTAAAAACCCAACCCCTACAGACCCAAGTAGAACAGTCCCAACTAAGATGGTTTGGCCATGTCAGCAGAATGGGAAAAGATCGGCTACAAGGAAAAATATGGGAAACTAAGAGCCAGAGATCCAGTCCCACAGGACGACCCAGAGTTCGCTGGGAGGACAACATTAGACAATCTCTGTAGGACCGAGGACTAGATTGGAACTAGGCCAGGAGGAAGACAGCCGAAAGAATAGTATGGAGCTGTCTCTGGCAAAACTCTATACCCCAGGTTTCTAAGTATTTACGATAGTCCATAGAATTATGCCAAGTTGAGATCTTGATAAGATTAGTGTTTATGAACTTACGTCATGAGCTTCCGTGTCTAATTAAAAAAAAAAATTACTTAATTACGCTATTTTCCAGTCTTTTGATATCTTTCTAAAGTTAAAGATTTTGTTATACAGGGAAGTAATTATTTATAGACTGTTTTTGGTACGTATTAAAAAAGGATTTCATATCTAAGAATATCTAGTCCTGATACTGCATTAGATTTCATTGCACTTATTACTTCTTGCTTTCGCAATATCAGCAATGAGGAAGTCTGTTTCTTTTTGTTTTGGTATATCTTTGTTAAGATCCCTTATTAGTATTTTTCTCTTCTCTCAATTTCTGTTTGCCGCAGGCTACCTGCTTGCACAGACTTTGTAGAAACATTCTGCTAGAGCATTAGCTTTTTGTTTATCTGTTTATCCTCGCTTTGGTAGTTTAATTGATGGTATCATTTTTTCTTATTGTATATTTTGATTGCCTTTAGTTTTTTTCCCCATTTGTCTACAGTCTGTGTGCTTGGCTTGAGTGTTTGGCAAACTTTTTTCTAGTTTGTATCTAACTTTGAATATTGTTCTGTTTGTTTCATTGTCTTTGTTTTTATATTGATCATAATTTTCTTCTGGTCTGTTGTTCGTATGATCTTATAAAGCTTTTTTTCCAGTCATTTCTGAGCAATTTTATTCCACCAAACTAATGGGTCTTTGTTCGTGTTTGTTTTTCTGTTGTTGTTTTAAAAAAAAATTAATTTTATCGGTTAGTTTAGGTTTGTTAGCATGTTTTTGTATGCTGTGTATTTTACAGATATTTCCAGAATTTCATTTGTGAGAGTTTCTGCCAACATGTCTGTATCTTCTTTTTCTATCTCCCCCTATTTCACCATTTGTAGAAATTAAGGCTTTTCATTTTGCTTTTTTGAAGTTAAAAGTGGATTTATCTGAGCCTTGGTTTGGAATATAGTTGTCTTTTTGACGTATCGTGGTAGGAAGGTGATCTGACTTTGTGTCATGTATCACTTCCCAACTTGCATTAGCTGGGTTGTTGGTTGCCAAGCTTAAATCTATTTGTCAGGAACCACTTATCATGGAGAACACTCCACGGGTTACACCACTGCTGTGTGGGTTCATAATAACAAATATAGGCTCGTCCTTCTAAAGGTATGACCACACAACACTGGCTGACAAAAGTAATTTTTTTTTTTTTCGTACGCCCGCTAATACTCGAGGCGAAATCTCAGGTTATTATTAATGTCTAACCTGACATTGATTTTACATGAGTATCCCTTTTCTTGTACAGAGACAGGTGTCCCTCGCCATTCAGGCAGATACTCGCCGATTTCGGAGGTACCCATTAGATCTGGGTCGGCTCAGGAGCCGCCAATCCCTGGTCGACGACACTCCTTCAAATGTTCTCGCCAGGTCTCGAGTTAATCCAGTCCAATTCCTGGTCGACGAAAAATCCTCAAATGCCGTCGCCCGGGTTTGATCCTGAATCACCCGGTCGCCAGAGCGGTGTGGTAACCACTACGCTAGCGCGGCTCCCACAAAAGTAATAAACACCTTAAATAGGTACTTCCCTTGAATAATTTACACAAACAATAATGCCTCACACGGCCATCACACGCATCAAATACAATAATGAGTAAACCCCTGTAAACATGCCTTAGCAGCTTAAACTATCACTTTCAAACACGAAGGTACGAATTATACAAAATGGCTGCAATGAATATCGCTCACCTGAGCGGCAAAACTATGACAATGACACTAAAAAAAAATCATCGACATCTAATCAAACTACGGCCTGTAAACACTTCGACCTAGACCCTTCACTGATCTAGAATTACAACGTAATTATCACCAAGGTCCGAAAATATTACAGGCACTCAGTTTACACTCTACAATATAAACCACACAGCGATCTCCCTGGCATAAGGGAAAAAGCGTCCTTCCTGGACGAAGGCTAGTTTCTCATTCCCTAATTTTGCGCCTTTTTCCCCCCTACTTCTGGTAGTCACGTGACCCACCAGTTCGGCTAACCTCGGCCTTTCCGACTGGCTTATCGCCGAACACAAGACATAAGATGCACTGTGAACTAACGCTGTGACACTATTGCTGAGTCTAATCCCTTAAAACAGTGGTTCCAAATATGGGCTTACCGCCCCCTCCTCTTCTGGGGGTATCCAAGGGGGCGATAAGGGAAAATGGGGCGAAAAGGGACATTCAGTAGTAAGGGGTTGGTTGAGGATCTGGTGTGGGTCTACTGTCTTGGTCACGCAGGGGTACGCGGCAATGAAAGAGTTGACAGACTAGCTCCAAGAGCACCCATAGAAGGTGCATTGGATATGGACACGAGAGAGATACTGAGGGCAATTAATGATCGCCTATTAGAGAATGACACTGCAATCGATGAATCATCATGGCTAAGACTGCTGGAGTTTGGCATCAAACGTAAGACCATCAGGGATGGACGTACCAGCGGGCAATAGGAACAATTAGCATTCAATCACTTCGACATTTGCTGAGGAAGACTGAGCACCAATGGGTTTGCCCATAATGCAGTGACGTCGATTGTTATCAACAATTACAATAACAATGTAGAATAAAGGAGGTGTATTAGTCCGCCTTTTACTATTTGTGTATTTGAAACGTCTTGTAATGAAAAATTAAAAAAATAAACATTTTTTGAATTTGTTCACCGTCCATTGTCCATAAATCATGATACGTGTGACAACAAAGATCCAATGATAAGTTTGACAACGAAGATCCAATGATAAGTTTGACAACAAAGATCCAATGATAAGTTTGACAACAAAGATCCATGATAAGTTTGACACCAAAGATCCAATGATAAGTTTGACAACAAAGATCCAATGATAAGTTTGACAACAAAGATCCAATGATAAGTTTTACAACAAAGATCCAATGATAAGTTTGATAACAAAGATCCAAAGAAGTTAATATAAAGTAGACAGGAATAAAACGACCACAGAAAAATGTGTGCCGTCATCGGGAGATGCCGCAGAAAGAGTACAACACAATTCCCCCCCACGGTCACAATTAGATGGATTATTTAATTGTCCTTATGCTTGTTTCATTAACAGTAGTTCGCAAGTTATCGCGCTTCATAGGCAAAGAGAGATAATCAAGGAATAACTGGAAACATGAAAGAAAAAGGATTCTTCGTGGAAAGCATAGTTACTTTATAATGATAATGCATTTGATCTGTTACAGCTGACCTTCGTTATGGAGATGGTAGCTAATGATGATGATGATAATGTGTTTGCTTATTTGGCGTGGAGCAACAGTTTCGTCATAGAGGCTGCGTAGTTTACTTGACTTATTTAGTATTGTGGAAACTATACACGTCTCAGTTTGAGATAGGATCCGGCCTTAGTAACTGTGGTTTCCGTTTGGACTTTATTGATGGGGATCCCTTGGGCTTAAGGTAACAGTCTTATTGTAACATATTTAATGTCAAACCATATGTAATAAATACTTATATATAGTTTTAACACCATGTAATAACATCTATAGTTATCTTGTTAACACGATGTAATAACATCTATAATCTTGTTAACACCATGTAATGACATCTATAGTTATCTTGTTAACACCATGTAATAACATCTATAATCTTGTTAACACCATGTAATAACATCTATAGTTATCTTGTTAACACCATGTAATGACATCTATAGTTATCTTGTTAACACCATGTAATAACATCTATAATCTTGTTAACACCATGTAATGACATCTATAGTTATCTTGTTAACACCATGTAATGACATCTATAGTTATCTTGTTAACACCATGTAATGACATCTATTGTTATCTTGTTAACACCATGTAATAACATAAATTCATGACATCTATTTTGAAACACTTTTCGGTACTCATTTTTATTTCTAAGTTACATTCGGAAACCGAGTGCGGGGCCCTTTGTTTGCGTGTGGTCCGACTGAATCGAATAGGTTAAATCGGCCTTAAGCCGACCCTAGCCGAGAATATTCAAGAGGGGGCTGAATACATACAACAGACGTTATGCCATCGATGGTAACTCACAGAGTTTATTATAAAACACGTAGGATGTCCTTGAACTCTTTGTGTTTGTTAGCGTCCTTTTTCTACTAGTGCAGGGTTTCTTGACCTTTATTTGACATCGACTCCTTTGGTTGTCAGATGAAGGGTACGGACCCCGTTTGATTATCTGATTAATGGTATGGAACCCTTTTGATTGTCTGATGAATGGTATGTAACCCTTTTGATTATCTGATTAATGGTATGTAACCCTTTTGATTATCTGATTAAGGATATGTAACCCTTTTGATTGTCTGATTAATGGTATGTAACCCTTTTGATTATCTGATTAATGGTATGTAACCCTTTTGATTGTCTGATTAATGGTATGGAACCCTTTTGATTGTCTGATGAATGGTATGTAACCCTTTTGATTATCTGATTAATGGTATGGAACCCTTTTGATTGTCTGAAGAAGGGTATGAAAATGTTTCTGAAGGGTGCCACGGGATTAGCCTCCCCTTTGCTCTGCAGTAGTGGTTCACCAGTGGCCAAAACTCAAGAGTATCTAAAATGGGTCTACAAAGGTGTCAACTCTTGGCAGAGTTGTAGATGGAAGGATAATAACGCTTCTATCTTAAGGGAGTTTCACAAGATAATTCAGAAGTCAAGAACAATGCTGCTTAGGGTAGAGCACTTATATCTGATCCGGCACCTTTTGTGAAGTTTTAAGCAATGGTTTGGCTTGTTCGAGCCCCCAGCTGGTTTAATTTAACGAAATTCCTTTCATGAGTATTTTTGTCTCTATGGCTGTAAATACTTGTATATGTTTATATAAATATTAAAGATTTTCGATCATACACGCACTCTCTTATCTATAAGAACTGAATCAACTATGAATTTGTAAAAATACCATATAAAAAATTTAAAAATCAAGTAGTCTTTAACAAATTTAAATAAATATTAGTGAAGGTGATTTTAAATGTGTTTAAAATTTGTCTTCACTGAGACTTAATTGGGGACTGATGGTTATTATTTTCCGTTGCGTGTCTGTTACAAAAGGCTTAGCTTGCTGAGTACTGCAATGGATTGTTGCCAGGTTTTTTGTGATGAGGACTCTTCTCTAGAGGCGTCTAGATGAACGTCACTCCTAATGTCAAGGTTGGTGTCTTCACAGCGTGTCCACTGTGGGTAGTTGGTGTCGAACACAGCTCTTGAATCACAAAAATAGTGGCGAAGATTCTTACTTCAGACTGTTCGGCCACGAAAAACCGTCTTGTATCTTCGAACCACGAACATGAGGAGAAATAAAAGAACAAATGCCTCTCCTAAGTACATTGGTGGCTGAAGATTAACAGGCGCATTGTCTTGCTGTCCACCAACCAATGTTAGCCCCTTGTAGCGGGATGTAAATACAAATGCTTTGTTATGATAGAAAGAAGGGAAAATTGGCAACCAATCAAACGCCGCGAAGCTCGATTGTTGACGAACCGGTTTACAATGGCAATCCGCAGAGGAAGGGAAAGTGTGTTAGTATACAATGGATTCGTGTGACGTACAAGTAAATGGAGCGACAGAAAGTAATGACAGTGATTTCTTTTTTTTAAGGGATAAGACCAGCTGATTAATTCCAAAGGAATAGTTACTGTGTGCATTACTTTTGGAGAAAATTGAAGGTAAAAGCACCAGCATGATGACATTTTTATATCGATCGACTTCGGAAATTAATAATAAATGGAAGAGAAAACCAGCTAAGGAAAACCATACACATTAATGAAGCTAACTATCGTACATATATAAAAGGAGACACGGATGACTTACTTACTTACTTAGTCGTTCCCCTTCTACCGTGAGGTGTAGAGGTTTGGAAGAGAGAGCGCCAGACCATTCTATCAGCTGTCTTCTTCCTGGCCTGGTTCCATTCTAGTCCTCGGTCCTTCAAAGATTGTCTAATGTTGTCCTCCCAGCGGACTCTGGGTCGTCCTGGAGGTCTGGATCCCTGGCTCTTTGTTTCCCATGCTTGTCGTGGTAGCCGATCTTCTCCCATTCTGCAGACATGGCCAAACCATCTTAGTTGGGACTGTTCTATTTGGGTCTGCAGCGGATGGGATTTTAGGCCTTGACGGATCGTCTGGTTGCGGACCATGTCTCTTCTTGTTACTTCAACCACTTTCCTCAGATACCTCATTTCTGAGGTTTGGATCTGGCTTTTGTGGGTTGTAGTCATTGCCCACGACTCGCATCCATATGTCAAAACTGGGACATAGGTGGAGCGGTATACAGCCATCTTCGTTTTCTTACCAACCTCTTTCTTGCTGAGGAATCCATGATTTATGGCCTGAAAAAGTCTCCCAGCCGCTGCTTTCCGAGTGGCCAACTCTTCTTTGATGCCTCCCTTTCGGTCTATAATAACTCCGAGATATTTAATGTGGTCGACCTGCTCCAGGACCTGTTCTCCCAACTTAATCTGATGTTTTCTTTCTTCTCGTGATATCACCATGGATTTTGTTTTAGAGCTGCTTATGACCATCCCTCTCTTCTCCAGCTCTTCCTTCCAGACTTGCAGGTTGGATTGGAGATGTGCCTCTGATTTAGCAATCAGGGCAACATCATCAGCAAATGCCAGCTCCGAAATATAGACCTGTCTCATCTTCCAGTACCCCACTGAATACTTTCTTGTTCTCTCCTTACATGCCTTGATGACATCGTCCATAAGGAGTATGAAGAGGTAAGGTGATAGGATATCACCTTGCCTTACACCAGTGGTGGTCCTGAACTCTTCTGACTTATGGTTTGCTGTCCTCACATAATTTCTGCAAGACTTGTAGAAGCTCTGTATAGCATGAATCAGAGGTGCTGGAATATTCTTCCGTGCCAAACAGTCCCAAAGTTTGCTCCAGGGGACCCTGTCAAACGCCTTTTCCAGATCTATGAAACAAAGATGGATCTCACTCTTATACTCAAGGGCCTTTTCACTCAGCTGTCTGAGTGTAAAGATTAGGTCTTGAGTACTTCGGTTTGCTCGGAATCCGCACTGGACCTCATCCAATTGTGGCTCAGCTAGGCGTCGGAGTCTCTGCTCTAGGATACTAGAGTAGATTTTACCAGGGACACTGAGAAGGGATATGCCTCTATGGTTTCCACATTGTCGATTGTCACCCTTTTTGAAAATTGGTGTTATGATGGCAATCTCCCAATCCTTTGGTATGGTCTTGTTGCACCATGCTGCCGGTAGGACCTTTAAGAGTAATAGGTCGCCTGATGCTCCCATGTACTTAACCATTTCTGGTGTTATACCATCATGCCCTGCTGCTTTGCCCATCTTGATTTTCTCTAGTGCTGCCCTCAGTTCTTCCATCTTTATGTCATCTTCACCATCATTGGTTTCCTCTTCTGCGTCAGTGGTTATCATTTCTGATGCTTCATCATGCTCACCATCCAGGAGTTCTGAGAAATATTCTTTCCATCTTTCCATTACTTCCTTCGGGGCAGTAAGCAATTTGCCTTGCTTGTCCTTTATAAATTTGAGAGGGCATTGTTTTTCTTTCCTCATGTTCTTTAGGGTCTTATAGAACAATTTCTGGTTTTCTTGTGCATCTTTTTCTAGCTTTTCTCCAAATTCTTCCCAGGACTTCTGTTTTGCTGCTAGCACTTTGTTCTTTGCTTCTGTTCTGAGTGTCACATATTCTCTATATTTTTCCATTTGTCCTGTTGTGTTTTTAGCTCCTAAGTATTGTTTCCATGCCATTTTCTTCTCTCTTATTTTCTCTTTGACTTCCTCTGTCCACCAAGGTGTCCTCTTTCTCTGGTTCCCAAGTCGGACTTCACCGCATGCTTCTGCAGCAGCTGTCTTTATGATATCCTTGAATTTATTCCAGAGGGTTTCCAAGTCATCAGGTCGCTCTTCTGTGTTGCTCACTGCTGTAGCAATAAGCCCCTGATATCTGGTCTTAATTTCTGGCTCTCTCAGCTTGTAGGTCCTAATGCTCATTTCTCCTGCTCGTTTACTTGGTTTCTTGCGTGATGTTGGGCAGTTCCTAGGCTGAGCAACTCTTTCAGTTGTTCGTTTGATTGTTAGCAGGTAGTGATCACTTCCAATCTCTGGCCCCCTCCAGACTCTTGCATCTCGGACATATCTGAATGAGCTTCTCCGAACAATGGCGTAGTCGATCACTGACTTCTCATTCTTGGTTGGTTCACATCTAGTGTATGCATGTATGCGCTTATGGGGGAACTTTGTGTTTGTAATGATCAGATTCTGCTCACTGCAGAATCTAAGGAGTCGCTTTCCATTGTCATTGAGAGTATCTTCTCCATATCTTCCAATAACTCCACCCCATCTAGCATGGTCATTTCCAACTCTGGCATTAAAATCTCCGAGCATAATAACTTCATCTAGGCAGTCATCCACTGTCCTTTGAAGCAGCTCGAAGAATTCCTCCTTGACCTCTGCTCTCTCATCCTCATTTGGCCCATACACTATGACCAGGTTGACTATGGTTTCTCCTTCTTTTAGTTTTACAACCATAATGCGCTCCGAGACAAAGTTCCATCCCTTGATACTATCTTTTTGATTTTGGGCCACAATGCAACCCACGCCCCCTTTAGCTCTTTCAGATATGGGTACACCACTGTAGAGCAACGTGTTGCCATCGAGATCCATGACTCCTTGTCCTTTTTTCTTCGTTTCCGTTATAGCCAGGATTTCTAGTTTTGCTTTCCTCATCTCTTCCACCAGCTCCTCTTCCTTCCCATTTATACTTCTTGTGTTCCAAGTTCCATAAGTCGTAGTCCGTAGTCCGTTCCAGTTCGTCGCCTTTAGAATCAGTCCGGTTTTCTCTCTTGTAGTTCGCGTAATCATGATTTAAAGCAAACAGGTGATTGGCCTGTTGTGCCTTTGCATGGTGGAGGGGCTGCCTCCTTACGGCCTGACACGGATGACAGTGATCGATAATCTGGTGAACAGAACAAGCACGTTTTACGGACCATGCTGAGCACAGATTCCCCATATCAGCGAGAAAAACGAAAATTAAGACTGTTGTTTTAGCCCTCTCATACGTCCGCGCTCAGCCTATAAAAGTAAGCGGAGGTTTTTTTCAAAATCGTACAGAGCGCAAAATACAATCAGAAGATAGACATACTGTTGGAGGTTAAGATAGCCTGAAAGCTTATTTCTCTATCTGCATGCTGGGCAGATCAAATCATCACCAATTCCCGAGTCCAGTTTGAACTTCTAAACCTCCTTAGAGGGTATGTAAGTTTATAGTATATATTGTAAATAAATTCAATTTCATCACAGGTTAGATAAGTTTAATCGATTTTTGATGACTAATTTGGAATTTAATTTGTGGATGACGACATGAACACGACACTTACCAGGGTTAAGCCGGAATGGAAACTCACGAGTGTTCAAACGCTTATAATCAATAAGAATACTTTTATAGATGACTGCAAGCTACTATAACTGTAGAAGGTGACTGCAGCATCATGATTTGCACTAACAGCATTTTTTATTTATTTATAAAAATGTATTACAGCTAGACACATGTCATGCTTATGTTATACTGCCAATAGAACAGATCCATGTGTCATACAAACACATGCATACGCTGAACCCTTTCACTCACTGACACATAGACCTGTGGGCCATTACGACCCAAAGGCTAGCCACATGTCACACTTTGTTCCAGGTTACTGTTCTGGTTTGGAACAGCAATATCTCAAACTGACATCCACTCGTGACTCACTTCAACAATAAGGAGCACCTCGGTGTAATTCTGTTCATGTACTAGGCTCCATCAGGTGTTGGTTAGCCTAGTGCAGAGTCAATAATCAACTGCTGTGAATATTACTTGTGTAGACCAGAAGAGCTGTGTGGCGAGTTTGCCGGAGAGGTTATTGATGTTACCAAACTACGTGTACTCGGAGTGAGGTCAAGCTATGTAAGTCCCTGAGTCTAATTGTTGATGATGATGTATTCTCAGGGTACCTATCCGCTACCTCTCTAAGATCTCACTCCGGGAAATATTTTATGATATTGTTATGTGTTTTATATGGCTACATGTCTAGGGTAATGTAAGTATAGTGATAACTGCATAAAACAAACACAACGGTCTCTTTGTCTTGTGTGGACTGGCCTATGCTGTCTGATAGGGAAACAACAGAAGTGATTGCGTCATTAATAGGCCGTACTGCCCATTGTGGACTTCCGGTTGTCGTAGATTTTGGATAGGAGAATTAAGACTTGGGTTAGGTCCCTTCTGAATAGGTTGGAATGAGTGATAGATACAGTGAGAGCTGGTGAAAAAACAATAGAATTTCCCCACGTGAGATGATAGGATGTGATATAGAGGCTGTCTTTGAGAATCGAGATAATCTTCTCTCTCTCACCTATCTTCTACGACCGCTTTTAAAGGCGTCAGACAGTCTAAACACAGATATATATATATATATATATATATATATATATATATATATATATATATATATATATATATATATATATATATATATATATATATTAATATATCTCTATCTACTCACGGGCACGCACATACACGTGACGACAGGTAAACACACAGACGTGGGAAAACTATAACAATGATATACAGATAATTGGGATCGAGCTGACCAACGCAATGATTTTTTTGTTCCAGAGAAATATTTTTAATTATCATATCAAAATTTCTCACAACACCAAAAATTACATCAAGGAAAACATATACCAATAGTCATAAAAATTAAGAAAATGCTACAAGGATGATAGCCCGTTAGAATCTTACTCTATGGTTTAGCCCACAGCCCCGTTAAGAGAACAGATGATGGCCCAAAGAGTTATAGATACGTAGGGTTGAGGCTAAGAGGTTTCTTTCTTTCTCGTAAATGTATGAACAGAGTTTGATAATCTGATTTAGCCTAAGAAATAAAGAAACTCTAGCAAATAGTAACAAATTCTGCAGGTTAAACAAAAAAAGAATTAAGACAGTAAATGGGTGACAATATACAACGGTAAAATAACACTCTGATCTGCGTACACTCATTCATTCAGCCATGGCCATGGGTACACAGTTATACTCACAACTTTGCTCGCTGCCTCTGGGAACATAATAAATTCTAGGACCTTCACACAGACCCGAAAATGCAGTCCTTGACCAAGAAATCCCCAGTTCCAAAAGACGTACTAAACTCTCAGGGAACGATTCCTTGGGTGTTCTAATTTTTCGAATGTCTGATTAAGTCACATAAAATATTGTCCAGGCACGAAAGTTAGCAGAGCACAATGTCATTAGCTTTGGTTTCTAGAATTTAAGGAACGTCAGATCGGTGTCTACTTTCAGGAAGTTACTATATTTGGTCACCACAGTACTAGTCAAAACTCTGTCGGAATGTTTCTGATCTTTGCTTGCCACAACGGGCTGAATTGTACTGAAGAGTTATTCTGGAAGAATTAATTCTGGCGCGAAGGCCTCTTACTTCATTTAACTGTTACAGTTCAGGTAATGAAAGTGATTTGTTTCTTCCCAAATAATGTTCACGTACTAGAACGCTGGTAAAGTTGGGTACCACCGTTTCACTATATAAAAGAAAGAACACATATCAAATAATTTTACAATATGTACCCACTATAACTTACATTATTAAACCGCAAGTGTACTGCTTGACTTATCATTTAAATTTTCCGGTGAAATAAGTTATAAAATCAATCATCATGAATTCAGGAATATCTGCGTATTCCGTCACTATTCACTGAGGTCGCATCTAGCATTTATAAGTTTGATATAAAATATTCTCGACTGAGTATTTAGCAGTTAAATTAACTTCATTATAGCTACATTATTGTTTAGTAAGCTAAGATATAATTTATTATGTATTTCCACTGTAACTCGTCGACTTAGAGAATATAACAAACTATAAATTAAGCACTCTGTTCAAAAGAAACTAGTTAAAAATGAAATAAGCGACTTAACACTTTATCACTTCACAAAATACTAGATATCTATTATATTTACCTCATACACAGCACTACGGTAACACCACGACTAGGATAATTCACTAGATAGGTAGTTAGAAGCTCGTCACAAATCTGACGAAAACTATGAAATTAGCTATAAAGCTTCATTCAATAGCACGCGTGTTCCATCTACTGAGATGTTGGAGACTGAAATGCAATCAGATTTCAGCTCTAGGGTGGATATTTGAAAACAAGGGCAAACAATCCCACATTTTCTCAAACTCCGAAATCATCTCCCCTTTACGTGTACAACACCTTACATCTAACATTACCACTACTAGACGTCTTACATAACTGACACTACTGCGTTTCCCCCCTCGCGCTGACCAGGCCAGCAGTGGGTGCCGTTTGCTACTGCTATTCCCAGACAGTTGTCTCGAACTGCGACTAAAAGGTGTAAATTACACTGACTAACAAAAAAAAACTTTTTTTTTCTTTCTCTAACATTTCCATGTTTTTCTGGTCAATTTTAATGCGCTGTTTTTAAATCTGCAAACCGTTTTTCTCTATCAGGTCGGGATCTCTAGAAATACGCAATTGAGGTTTTTTAACAACGCATACAGTATTACAACATCATTCGTACAATAAGTATAACAGTTATGTAGGCTTGAATTTCTTTGCAGTCGACTTTCGTCGGTGAATCGCATGTGATACATCGCGATGAAGCATCCAACAATAATCGGCAAGCATGGTCACACTCCACCGTCATAATTTTCTCGAAGATAAGTGAAAGCTTTGCTCGTTTTATCATGAGCCCCAACTTTATATGTAACAGTGGTAAAATGAAGCTGTCTTTGTTAACTAATGGCTCGTGTATTACATTTTTATGCCCGAGCTGCATACGATCCTGGATAGGCCACACCTTTCTTGCATAATGTTCCTGTCTGTTGCGGCTGTCCCATTCACATCGGAAGCAACCAAATTTAGTATACCCAGTCTGCATGCCCGTGAGAATTGCAATGACCTTTATGTCTCCACAAATCCGCCATTGGTAGTCATTGTACTTTATTTTTTCCAAACGTATAGCCATATTGTCATAAGTTTCTTTCATATGAACAGAGTAGGCGACTGGAATTGATGAAAATAAATTTCTGTTATGCAATAACACGGCTTTTAGACTAGTCTTGGAAGAATCGATGAAAAATCGCCATTCGTTGACTATGTGCTCATGACCGTTTACATCTTTGCAATAGCAAATGTCATCATCCATCTCAAAGTATTGAACAAGTTCTCTGTGTCTATGACAAAATTTAGATATCGGAGTATTGGGCGCTAAAAGATTCCATTCTTTGAGTCGCGAACCGAGTAATTCCGCGTGTCCTTTGGTAAGAGCGAGATCACGTATTAGATCTGAAAGTTCTGAATGGTTAATTAAGTAAACACCATCATTCAACGGTATGTAATCTGAGTAAGAATTAGTTTCTAAAGCAGGTAAACTATCACTTTCTGATGGTTCATTCACGTCCAGCGGATATTGTTCTGGTGGTACTTGGATCAGACACGTGATTGGATCATGAGGCACTGGTTTCGAAACCGATTCAATATTTGGATAAACCACAGACTTTCTAGTTTTAAAAGTGAAACCATGGATATTTGTCAAGCAGAAGTAACAATCAGTAGTGTGATTTGTATGTTCACGCCATATTACTGGCACTCCAAAAGGCATCGACTTATGCTTCGGCGATTTTCGTAACCAACCTGCCAATGTATCGAACAAACTGCATTTGGCTTCCAAGATTTATTTGCATCATCAACTTTCGAATCGAAATAAAGTTCATATGCTTTCTTTAGTAATGGTGTAAAGTTTTTCTGGTCAACACGATCGGTAAAATATCCGCACACGTAACAGAACAGATCAGCCGAATTTCTACAACTTCTAGAAGCCATATTTTGCTCAGAATTATTTCAAAATACAGTAACTATTTGAAAAATCGCGTAACATATGTCATGCATCTTTTAGCAGTATAAAAAGTAGAATTATGTTGCTTTTTATTAATTTTTAATAAGTTATATAGTAAAAATGAAATGGAGCAAATAACGGTTTCCCAAAAATATATTTATTCACAAATATCTTAAGAACCCGACGTGATAGAGATAAACGGATTTCAGATTTGAAATCAGCGCAAGAAACTGACCTAAGAACACTTATTCTTATATAAGAAAGAAAAATGTTGTTTGTCAGTGTTATCGCTTCTACCTGAGCGTTTGACCGATGCAATTTCGTTGTGACCGGTGAAGGATGCAGACAATTTGACACCTCTAGGTCTAGCGAAACGAATATTCACAGCCTATAACGTCCAGTACGGGGAATGCTGCCGACTTAAGTCTGCTCTATCGTGAGATAAGCGAAAGTCCCAGTTTCGTTTTCACTGACATCTACGCAGTAGAATTACGTATCCCAGTATGAGAAAAACAAGGTAGCCTTTGAGAATACTGAAGAGAAATATTTTTCGCACCCGAGTGATGCGAAAAAATACAGGAAAAACAAGTACGGAAAGATAATAAAATAAAAGGATTCGGGTGAGAGACTAGGAAGAAGATCTAGGTAATTTAATGATCAAAACCCACGTGACAGGACGTCCCCCCTTAAGATATGGAAGCACTCCATGTCTACGTTATGGAATTAAATTTCCTATACCCGTAGCTTCGGGGTGTCTGTCTTCTTCCCTCTCATCTTCCCCCTCCATCTCTATCCAATTCCTACTCAAGTCTACTCCCAAGTTTCCTTCCTCTGGAATGTCTCCCATGCGCGCTTGAAAGAGCGTCGCCGCTTCTGACATTTTTCAAAGATTTCCTGTGTGTGCAGTGGAGTTTCCCTGCCACTATCGTCATCTTCGTCAGTTTTGGCGATCGTCAGGAGATGGTCGGAGGTCGGCGCCGGTCTTTCCAAGTATCTCTTTAACAGATTTAAATGGAAAACCTTTTCCTTTCCTTGAATAGACATCTGGTAGTTAGCCTTAGAAATCTTTTTCAGGACGGTAAATGGCCCTTGCCATCCGATCCTCAGTTGGTTGTTCTCGGTAGGGAGTAACACCAAAACTTTCTCTCCTGCTTCCAGTTCTCTCTCTTTCGCGACTTTCCTGTATCGGTTAGCGTGCTTTGTGCGTGCTCGCTTAAAGTTAGTCGTCGCTAGGTCCCATCCTAGTTTCAACCTTTCCTTTAAAACCGACACATATTTACTAGCTGAGACAACTGTCTCATCCGCCTTCTCGTCTGACAGAGACTGAAGTAAGGCTTCAAGCGGGCCCTTAATGGGTCTGCCGAATAAGAGTGTAGCTGGCGGAAATCCTGTGGAAGTATGAGGAGATTCTCTGTAGCCAAATAATGCTGCAGGAATACAGAGATCCCAATCTTCAGGTTTCACTTGTGCCAGCTTACTTAGCATCATGTTGAGGTTTCCATTTGCACGCTCCACGAGCCCATTTCCGGCCGGAGTATAAGGCTTGGTGTGGATGTGTTGGGTCCTCAAGATCTTAACGATCTCACCCATCAACAGGTTTCGGTATGGAGATCGGTTATCCGTCAACACTTGTTGAGGGAATCCCAACCGAGTGAAACTCTGCACGAGGGCTTCTGCGACATGCTTGGCATCTGCGCATGTTAGCGGGATAGCTTCTGCCCATAAAGTGCATGTATCGACTAAGGTCAGAATGAACCTGTTCCTTCTTTTAGTCCTCTCGAAAGGCCCTAACATGTCGATCACAACCCGTTCGAATGGTGTTCCCATTATTGGCATTTCACCCATGTGGACTGGGGGTGTCCGTTGCTTGGGTGGCACACGTTGGCACTGGGCACAGGATTTGACGTACCTGATAGTATCAGTGTTTACTCCTGGCCACCAATAATGAGTGGTTATACGTTGGTTTGTGGCGTTCTGTCCCATATGTCCGCTGAAGGGAAGAGAGTGCCCCATTTCTAGGATTTGGCTTCTGTACTGTTTCGGTACTAGGAGCTGGTTGTAACCTTGGTCAGGCTTGCCCGTTCTCCGATAAAGTACGCCATCCTCAGAAAAAATGTCCCCGTGCTGTCTGGGTTCCTTAGCCATGGGCAGTTTCCTAAAGCAGGGTGACAAAGTAGGGTCCTTGTATTGCGCTTCTTTAAGTTCCATAGGTAACAAATTAGGCGCAGGCTCCCGTTCCTTCTTGGTTTGCCCTCTTGTAGTTACTGCTGCCACAATCGGCTCTTCCGGTTTCCCAATACACACGTATCTCCCGCCAAGTATGACTGGGTAGATGGGATCATCCATAACAGCCGCTTTGATCACGCCTCTGACAAAATCAGAGTGGATCTCCACCAATGCGATGGGAAGCGCTGTAGGTGCATCACTCTTACGAACTCCACAAAGTTGGACGGTCTCTGCTGTCTCTTGACCGGGTTTGACCAGGTTTCTGGCAACAATGCAATCATAAGAAAGCCCCGTGTCAAATAAGCAAGAAGTTTGAGAACCGTTCAACATAACAGTACCTCGCGTTGAGGGTCTATCCCCAACAGGTTGGGAATCACTGTCAATAATTCCACCTTGCGAGACTGCCAATAAGCATCCGATGCGTTTCGGCTCGGTGTGCTCTCTCTGATCCTTAGTCCCGTGCTCAGGGGTTTTCCCTTTGCCACCTTGTCCTTTCTGGCTGCGCTGCCATGTAGGGCGGTCGGGTTGATCAGACTGTTTGGGGTGGTTGGGGTACTTGTTCTTGTAGAACTTGGATTTTTCAGGAGGGGGGTTTTGAGGTCCAGTTTCTCTGTGGTTATTTTGGTTAGAAACCTGAGAAGATTGCTCTAGGTTATGTTTTCGAAAATGCTCTTCCGTCGGTTTACGTTTTGAGGCCGGTAGTTCAGCCAGCGCATTGTGATAACGCTCAGACTTCTCTAAGATGTCTTCAAGCTTTTCTGCACCTTGCTCAGCCAAAAATCTCCGGGTGTCCGCAGACAAAGTGTTCTTTATTTGTTCTGTTAGAACAAATTCCTCAAGACCTTCATAGGTAGAGGGGAGCTGTGAAAGCTCAAGGCACTTTGTTAGGTATCCCTTTAGACGGGATGAGAACTGGTGAAAAGTTTCCGAATTCTCTTTCCGGCTGTTGCGAAACAGTTGCAAAAACTTGCGAGCGTTCATTTCAAAGCGCTCCAGTAACGCTTTCTTCAACAGATCATAGTTGTCTTGTTGGCTGCTTTCCAGTTTGGCGTAAACATCATACGCAGAACTTTTCAAAGCCTGGGAAAGCTTCATGTTCCAACGCGACCTCTCTAAACCGTACAGAGTTGCAATTTTCTCAAATTTTTCTAGCCAAGTGTCAATCTTCTCATTTGGACAAGGGAAGGATTCTAGCGGAAAAGACATAGCAGTGAGGTGAAGAGATTGACTGTTAGAAGGATCAGTTAAGGAAGAATGAGGAGAAGACTCTCCATTGCTGGAGGTAGAGGCAGCACCACGACTTTGGAATTCAAGAGTTTTAAGAGCCAGCTCATGCGGTCTCTCCTTCTCTCTTTCCTCATGCTGTCTCTCCTTCTCTCTTTCCTCATGCTGCATTCCTCTGCGAATTTCGAATTTCTTCATCCATCTTTTTCTGCTGTAGTAGCCGGTCTTCCGCTTCTTTCCTCTCCGCTGCTTCTTCTTTCCTCCTTAGTTCTTCTTCTTTCCTCTCCGCTGCTTTTTCCTTCTGCTCCGCATCATATCTCTCAAGTTCGTCCCTGACGAAAGCTTTCGCTTCGTCGCCGTCCAGTCCCTCTTCCATTGCTTCCTGTCTGAGCATTTGTCTCAGTTTCGCCCTTTCTGCCATAATAAGTCAGTGGCTGAGACTTTGACGAGAAAAAGATAAGGATAAGGAATACACTGGTTCCTACCACTTGCGAGGAAAAAAAATACCAAAAATCAAAAGATGATATATTTAACCCTGGGATACCTCCTCCAAAAATAAAAATCTAACTATCGCTGCTATTAATCGGCAATAAAGCACCTAATGCAAAACAAGACTACGCCAACTAAATGGTAGTTAAGATTACTTCTGAAAAATAAGTTGCTACCGTGGAAAACAAAATTATTATTGCAAAATTTATTTTAAGAAAAAAAAAAATCCCTTAATTTTAATCCACTATAAGTTTCTCCCCCTGAAGACAGTTAGGGTGAGGGAGGGAATTAATCTGGACAAATAGTCCGAAACGCACTCCTTAGCTTTTGCTCAAACACCTACTTCTTCAAAACCCAGTGAATGTTATACACTCACTACTTTACCAGCGTTTAGTATTACAAAATCAGTAATTAACATGTATTCCGACAAAATCAACATGTAAACCAAATGTATAATGTTCTAATGTTCAAATGCTGTGAAAAAAACTTATCAGTTTGTGTGGTCAGCACGCTCGTAAACAGATCGTTAGTCTAGGGGATAAATTATTTTTAAAAGATACAAAACTCACAAGACATCACACTCTTACTCTATATCAGAATAAAGAATCTTAAGTTCAAAATCCAGATAGACGAGTCCACATTTGTCGTACTCGTCTTCCTATTCTAAGTTCACGAAAATTTGTCGTATCGCCGATTTTGGGTTCAATTCCCGTAACGAGCCCATTTGTCGTAGATTTTTTCAATTCCCGGTAACGAGCGACCATTTGTCGTAATTTTTAGGAGAATTAAGACTAGGGTTGGTCTCTTCTGAATAGGTTGGAATGAGTGATAGATACCGTGAGAGCTGGTGAAAAAACAATAGAATTTCCCCACGTGAGATGATAGGATGTGATATAGAGGCTGTCTTTGAGAATCGAGATAATCTTCTCTCTCTCACCTATCTTCTACGACCGTTTTTAAAGGCGTCAGACAGTCTAAACACAGATATATATATATATATATATATATATATATATATATATATTAATATATCTCTATCTACTCACGGGCACGCACATACACGTGACGACAGGTAAACACACAGACGTGGGAAAACTATAACAATGATATACAGATAATTGGGATCGAGCTGACCAACGCACTGATTTTTTTGTTCCAGAGAAATATTTTTAATTATCATATCAAAATTTCTCACAACACCAAAAATTACATCAAGGAAAACATATACCAATAGTCATAAAATTTAAGAAAATGCTACAAGGATGATAGCCTGTTAGAATCTTACTCTATGGTTTAGCCCACAGCCCCGTTAAGAGAACAGATGATGGCCCAAAGAGTTATAGATACGTAGGGTTGAGGCTAAGAGGTTTCTTTCTTTCTCGTAAATGTATGAACAGAGTTTGATAATCTGATTTAGCCTAAGAAATAAAGAAACTCTAGCAAATAGTAACAAATTCTGCAGGTTAAACAAAAAAAGAATTAAGACAGTAAATGGGTGACAATATACAACGGTAAAATAACACTCTGATCTGCGTACACTCATTCATTCAGCCATGGCCATGGGTACACAGTTATACTCACAACTTTGCTCGCTGCCTCTGGGAACATAATAAATTCTAGGACCTTCACACAGACCCGAAAATGCAGTCCTTGACCAAGAAATCCCCAGTTCCAAAAGACGTACTAAACTCTCAGGGAACGATTCCTTGGGTGTTCTAATTTTTCGAATGTCTGATTAAGTCACATAAAATATTGTCCAGGCACGAAAGTTAGCAGAGCACAATGTCATTAGCTTTGGTTTCTAGAATTTAAGGAACGTCAGATCGGTGTCTACTTTCAGGAAGTTACTATATTTGGTCACCACAGTACTAGTCAAAACTCTGTCGGAATGTTTCTGATCTTTGCTTGCCACAACGGGCTGAATTGTACTGAAGAGTTATTCTGGAAGAATTAATTCTGGCGCGAAGGCCTCTTACTTCATTTAACTGTGTCAGTTCAGGTAATGAAAGTGATTTGTTTCTTCCCAAATAATGTTCACGTACTAGAACGCTGGTAAAGTTGGGTACCACCGTTTCACTGTATAAAAGAAAGAACACATATCAAATAATTTTACAATATGTACCCACTATAACTTATATTATTAAACCGCAAGTGTACTGCTTGACTTATCATTTAAATTTTCCGGTGAAATAAGTTATAAAAATCAATCATCATGAATTCAGGAATATCTGCGTATTCCGTCACTATTCACTGAGGTCGCATCTAGCATTTATAAGTTTGATATAAAATATTCTCGACTGAGTATTTAGCAGTTAAATTAACTTCATTATAGCTACATTATTGTTTAGTAAGCTAAGATATAATTTATTATGTATTTCCACTGTAACTCGTCGACTTAGAGAATATAACAAACTATAAATTAAGCACTCTGTTCAAAAGAAACTAGTTAAAAATGAAATAAGCGACTTAACACTTTATCACTTCACAAAATACTAGATATCTATTATATTTACCTCATACACAGCACTACGGTAACACCACGACTAGGATAATTCACTAGATAGGTAGTTAGAAGCTCGTCACAAATCTGACGAGAACTATGAAATTCGCTATAAAGCTTCATTCACTAGCACGCGTGTTCCATCTACTGAGATGTTGGAGACTGAAATGCAATCAGATTTCAGCTCTAGGGTGGATATTTGAAAACAAGGGCAAACAATCCCACATTTTCTCAAACTCCGAAATCATCTCCCCTTTACGTGTACAACACCTTACATCTAACATTACCACTACTAGACGTCTTACATAACTGACACTACTGCGTTTCCCCCCTCGCGCTGACCAGGCCAACAGTGGGTGCCGTTTGCCGCTGCTATTCCCAGACAGTTGTCTCGAACTGCGACTAAAAGGTGTAAATTATCGCTCCTACCTGAGCGTTTGGCCGATGCAATTTCGTTGTGACCGGTGAAGGATGCAGACAATTTGACACCTCTAGGTCTAGCGAAACGAATATTCACAGCCTATATCGTCCAGTACGGGGAATGCTGCCGACTTAAGTCTGCTCTATCGTGAGATAAGCGAAAGTCCCAGTTTCGTTTTCACTGACATCTACGCAGTAGAATTACGTATCCCAGTATGAGAAAAACAAGGTAGCCTTTGAGAATACTGAAGAGAAATATTTTTCGTACCCGAGTGATGCGAAAAAATACAGGAAAAACAAGTACGGAAAGATAATAAAATAAAAGGATTCGGGTGAGAGACTAGGAAGAAGATCTAGGTAATTTAATGATTAAAACCCACGTGACACCGGTGTTATGTCTTTCGGTTCGCACTATTGACCTGTCATCATTTTTTGGTGATGCGTAGATGGCAGGGAGGATAGTGTGATTCGCTTGCATAGCTAGGCGGGGTTGTCGCACGGAAGATCCAGTGTTCAAATCCTGGGTAAGCCACTCATGTCTGTTGTTTTTCTGTTGTCTAGTGTTCTACTTCTTTATTTCTTACGAGTGCCTGAAAACATACCTTTATGTTTGTTTCATATTAATTTACCGTTTACAGGCCTCGGGTTTCCCTTCCTTATATGTTATAAATGTTTATACAATACCAAAACCTACCCTTTGTCCTGTACTTACTGTTCTAAGTCTACTATAATGTACTGGACACAGTATTAAGGTCTCTTTGTCTTGTGTGGACTGGCCTATGCTGTCTGATAGGGAAACAACAGAAGTGATTGCGTCATTAATAGGCCGTACTGCCCATTGTGGACTTCCGGTGTTATGTCTTCCGGTTCGCACTATTGACCTGTCATCAAAGCATCATTTTTTGGTGATGCGTAGATGGCAGGGAGGATAGTGTGATTCGCTTGCATAGCTAGGCGGAGTTGTCGCACGGAAGGTCCAGTGTTCAAATCCTGGGTAAGCCACTTATGTCTGTTGTTTTTCTGTTGTCTAGTGTTCTACTTATTTATTTCTTACGAGTGCCTGAAAACATACCTTTATATTTGTTTCACATTAATTTACCCCTAAAATGTAACTTTCGAAGACTTTCAAAATTGAGCAGTTCCCCAGTGTGTTTGTCTGTCTGTCTCAATTTTTATTTTCTACAGTGTCTCGGTTATTATTGGGTCGATTTCAATTTTTAAAAGTGATTCTTAAACTGCCCTTTGGCCTCTATCCTCCTATCTAGTTTTCATCTAACTCTTCTTCGTCGTTTTCATCTATGTAATTTTTCTCTATATTTATTGTAGTGGATTTGATGGTATTGTCTGATTGAGATATTACTTAATGTGATGCATGAGGCCAGCTGTGAAGGCTCCTGAGATAAGTGTAGCTGTGAATTGTCAGAAGGCCCTTCTTGCTACCACTACGACCTCACACCTATCTTTTTTTACTAATGAATGTGGCTACGTTAAAATTCTAGGGTATTGATATGTAATGTGTTGTGGTGGTTTGCAAACACACACACAGATATTTAACCAGTCTAATAATAGTAATAAAATGTTATAACACACTGAACTAACTCGAGATGTGTAAAATTTGGATAGTAATTTTCTTTAAATTTATTTGTTCTGAACCAAGGTTTTATTTTGGCCAGAACATATGAAAGGTTTTGCAATTATGAAAGAAATGCATGAATATGACATAATAAATGAAAGGTGTGTACATATGTATGTTACTAGACTAGTTAATATTACTACTGTTTCTAGTTGTAATCTATTTGGGAGAACACTTAATGGATGTGCTGTTGGGGTGGCCTCATCACTCCCTGTCTATGGTGACTACACATTGTCCAGTTATTTGATGGAAATTTTAAGGGTGTGTTAGCAAATAAGTTGAGTTGGTGAATTCTCAGCAGACCAGACGCTCACGTAGCTTGAAGGTGTAGCTCTGGTGCTGAGATCTGGTGGCCCCACCTCTCCGTGCTTGGGGGCAATATCAGGCTGCTCTGCCAAAATATAAACTGCACGGGTCCACTCTTGTATTAGTAACTCATCATTTGACACCACATTGGTGCCAAATAAAAACTCACAGCTCAGAATTATGAATATAGAACACAGTTAATTGCTAGCAAAACTCAGCTGAGCTGCTGGCTTTAGTATGGCGTCCCTCTAAAGATATCAATTTGCTTCTGGGAATACACCACTATATTATTTACTGTGTCTACTAGGACAACTTATAACGAATGGCAAAAATGCGCGTCTGAGCGCCGATAATATATTCATCTATGGCCAATCACCGCCTTTTTTCCTTTCAAATTCAAACCTACTACCAAAAAGTCATTTCAGTCATACCTCAGTCAAGTATGCCTTATTGTCTGTTGGTCCGTCCGTCTCTACTTGCGTTTCACAAAAAAACACACTTGTTTTTTGAACCAACTCTGCCTTCCCCTACACAATTTTGCCTTTAAAGTTATTTTTAGCCACAATTCTCCATCCCATCCCGTCTCTTTCATTCCAACTAGATTTTAGCACTTGAGTCTCAAGGCTACAGTTTTTTGAAAATTTGGGACATTTTTGTTTCAATGCAGACGCTCGCTGATATGAACAACACAGTCTTTTGTCAATATCTTTCTTATTATCTATCCGTCTGTATAAATAAAAGCATATTATTTCACTGCTCAAGATGGGCCATCCGGCCAGCTAGGTTTTATATTCCTAACATCATTATTAAGAAAAAGTTACTTTTCAAGGTTATTTTGTTTTTCGAAATATTTCTAGCATCTTCTACTGCGTTTGCCGCTGAATTCAAATAAACGGACTAAGTTATCGCAAAAACGTCCAAGAAATGACTGTGGCGTATAATAGCTAAGGTCCATTTTGTCGATTTCTTTACTTTATGTCACTTTGGGGACGTGACTTTTTCCTCCCTTCCCCACCAATTGCGTCTTTTAGCCTTGCTAGTTTCAAGCACGCGTTCAGTCAGATTTTTTTCCTTTTGATCTTCGTTCTCATCCCGTTCCAAGGGTAACGTTTTGCCTTCATGTTTAACAATTTAATTTCCATGGCGGGTGATGACCCGCGGCGTGGGCGATCATGTATTCTAGTAGCTTATGCATTAGTTTTTATCCCTACGTTGTATCATTGGAGATATTTTAACGTTGTATCATGGTTAATTTTATGACACATCTCCCCACTTGAAAACATGCCTACGGCAAGTTCCAAAACCAGTGATACACATAGATAAAATCTCTCCTCACTCCTGCCATTACACTTATTTTGATCACAGGGGTGCCGACTGAGGAAATCTGCACCGACATTCAATTTGCCTGGGATATATTGGATACTAAACTGATAAGGTTGAAGCAATAAAGACCACCTCAGCAATCTTGCGTTTTCATGCTTAGCCTGAGATAAGAATACGAGAGGCTGATGATCCGTCTCGACCACAAAAGTCCTACCATACAGATAGATTTGAAACTTCTTTATTGCCCAGATTAACGCTAAACATTCTTTTTCGCTTGTGGAATATCCTTGTTCCGCCTTATTCAATTTGCGGCTTCATAAGCGACTGGTTTCAGTTCCCCATCAGGTGAAGATGATCTTTGCAACAAAGCTGCTCCGAGTCCTACATTACTTGCATCGGTTCTTAAGACAAAGTCCTGTGTCAAATCTGGCAGTTTGAGAATAGGCTTGCTAGTGAGTTTTTCCTTTAAGTCTTGGAACGCTAATTCACTTTGCGCAGTCCAATTAATTTTATCTGGAAGTCCCTTGCAAGTCAGATCAGTCAGAGGAGCACAAATAGAGTTAAAATCTTTGATATATTTTTGATAAAATCCACATAACGACACGAATGATCGCACGTCCTTTTTTGTTTGTGGTCTAGGTGCTCTCTGCAGTTTTTCCAAGTTCTTGGGATCAGGGGTCATGCTACCCTGATATACAGTGTGTCCCAAGAATTCCAACTCTTTGCATCCAATGCAACATTTTGTTGGCCTAGCAGTTAAGTTCGCCTCCCTAAGCCTATTAAATAACATTTCTAGAGCTTCAATGTGTTCTTCAAATGTCTCTGTGGCGACTAGAATATCATCCATGAAATTCGTGATACATGGGTTATTCAGGGGATTCAACAATTTGCGCATCATCCTTGAAAATACACTCGGAGCATTTTTCAGTCCGAATGGTAGCATGTTGAATTCATAATGTCCATCCGAAGTGCTAAAAGCCAAATAAGGTCTCACTTCAGGCTTCACTGGGATCTGGTAATAGCCTTTACTAAGATCCACTTTTGAAAAGTATTTTGCCTTGTTCAATCTGGCAAATAACTGTTTTGTGTCTGGTAATGGATCCACTTGTCCTTCTGTGACAGCATTCAGTTTCCTGTAATCTATGCACAGTCTGTGTTCCCCAGACGGTTTTCTCAACAATACGACACTAGAGCTAAAAGATGATTCACTGTGTGAAATAATCCCCTCCTTCAACAAATAATCTATTTCTTCCTTCAATGCCTTCTCCTTCGCGAACGGAATAGAATAGGCTCTCATACAGATTGGGTTTGAGTCTACCAGTTTCATGTCATACTGTAGCAAATTTGTATGGCCTGGTTTATCTGTTAATACATCTGTATGTTCCTCCAGAACCTGTTGAACTCTCTCCCTCTGGTTTTTAGTCAGGTGCTTACTGACTTTTACCTGTGCTGCTGTTTCACAAGGATGTAATGGATATTCATGTGAGGTGAGTGGTTCCTTTTGCATTTGAGTTGCGATAGCTAAGGTCAGTAAGGGGGTGCTTTCCTGGAGTGGTCTGTCCAGATACTTCTTTAACAGGTTTACATGATAAACTTTCTCCTTCCCCTTTTTGTCAATTTTATAGTTTGTTCTAGACACCTTCTCTAGAACCGTATATGGACCTTGCCATCCAATTTGTAATTTATTCTGGCTACCGGGTAGTAGAAGCAGCACCTTCTCTCCCACAGCTAGTTCTCTGTCCTTTGCCTTCCTATTGAAATATGCTGCATGTTTCTTCCTGGCTTGTTTCAAATTATCATTTGCCAGTTTCCATCCAGCTTTCAAACAAGTGGTCAGTTCGTTCACGTATTGGTAAGATGAGGTAACAGTCTCTTCCGCCTTCTCATCTGTCCAGGTCCTTAATAAGGCTTCTAATGGACCTTTTATTGGCCTCCCAAATAGCAGAGTTGCGGGAGCCATCCCGGTTGAACTATGTGGTACCTCCCGATACGCAAACAATGCGGCGGGCAGGAATTGATCCCACAGATCCGGTTTTTCGTGTGCCAGCTTTCTCAGGATAGAAATGAGAGTCCCGTTGAACCTCTCTACCTGGCCGTTCCCTTGCGGATGGTACGGACTACAATGAAAGTGTCTGGCTTGAAATAGCTTAAAAACTTCTTCCGTTAGTTTCCCCTTGAACTGAGAGCCATTATCCGTCAAGATTTGATGCGGGAATCCTAATCGGGTAAATATTGTAAGTAGTGCCTCTGCTACATGTTTTGAATCAATTGATGGCAGGGCTACCGCCTCTCCCCACATCGAACAGTGTCCACCAGAGTAAGGATGTAACTGTTCCTCCTCTTGGTCCGAGTGAGAGGTCCCACAATATCCACTGCAACCCTCTCAAAAGGTGTTCCCACTATGGACATTTCCCCTAGAGTTGCAGGAGCAGTCCAGTGCTTTGGAGCTACCCTTTGACATTCTGGGCAGGATTTGACATATCTTTTTATATCCTCCGTTATCCCTGGCCAGAAGTAATGACAAGCTATACGCTGTCCTGTGGCGCTGATCCCCATGTGACCACTGAAGGGAATCGCATGCCCGAGTTCCATCACTTTATCCCTATATGAAGTGGGAAGAACCAGCTGGTTGTGACCATTTGTTCCAGCTCCGGCCTTCCTGTATAAGAGTTTGTTCTTCATAAAATATTCCCCCTTACTTGGAGGTGTGTGGCAATTGGGCAATTTTTTAAAACATGGCTTGAGTGTCCTATCCTCAGCCTGCGCCTTCCTCATCTCCTCTGGATGAGCATTTATAGGTTCACCTTCTTCCTCCTTCTTCTGTGACCTGGTCTGCACTGTCGCCATGATCACAGGTCTCTCGGGATTCCCCAAGAAGACGTATCTACACCCCAATATCAGAGGGTAGATTGGTTCATCTATCACTGCTGCTCTGATTTCTCCTTCCACATAGCGAGTTTTCACCGTTATCCTTGCGATGGGAAGTGTCATGAGTGGTATGTCCTTAGTTGCCCCTTGTATTTCCACTGTTTCTGTGGTATACTGACTTGGGTCCACTAGGCTAGACTTCACAACTGAATCATAATCCAAACCTGTATCATAAAGGCACCTTATGGTGACCCCATTACAAATAACATCCTCACAAACTGGGGGGTGATAAGGTTCCTGCTGTCCCTTAGGATTAACCTTTAATCTTTGCGTCCCCGACTTCATTGCAGCAATGTTTGAAGGTTTCCTTCTACAAAATTCGGTGTTATGGTTATCTTTCTTGCACCATTTACACCATCTTTTTCCTTGGTTAAACGGTTTTCTTTCATTGGATTTTTGGTCATTGAACTGTGAGTTTCTGTCTCGGTAGTCATTTCTTGGCCGTTCAAAGTTTGTCCTACCTTTATTTCCCTGCTCTCTATTATCAAATTTATTAAATTGCTGTGGGGCTTTAAAATTGTCTATGTGCTTCTTTTTAGCACCACTTACCTCTGCCTGGGCTGCCTGATACCTCTCAGCGACATTTAAAACCTCTCCCAACTTCTCTGCACCTTGTTCCATGAGAAATTTTCTCATGTCTGGAGCCATGGACTCTCTCAATTGCTCAATCATGATCATCTCTTTAAGATCTTGGGTCTTCCCCAGAGCAGTCCATTTCTCCAAATAGGTTTCCAGTCTGGCAGAGAATTGGTGGTATGTCTCCCCAGACAACAGTTTGGCATTTCTAAATTTCTTACGATAAAATTCACCATTTTTTTTCGTACCTCAATAACAAAGCCTGCTTTAACCTGTCATAATTGTCCTGGTCTTCTCTGTTCATTTTTGCGAAGACTTCGTAAGAAGTACCTCTCAGTCCCTGTGATAGCTTTAAACTCCACCTCTCTCTCTCTAACCCATATGTAGTAGCTAATAACTCAAAACGTCCTAGGTACCCCTCTATGTCATCGTCTTTTTCAACAAAATGGTCTAAATGAAACCCCATAGCTGATGTTGAGGCTCCCAGACTGGGCGTAGCATCTGAGGCATAAGGGCTGGCACCATTTTCAGGAGCCTGGCCTTGTAGCTCCAGCTCCCTTAGTCGTAATTCGTGCTCCCTTTGCAACCTTCTATCTTCTGCCTCCCTTTCGGCAGTCAACCTTTTATCTTCTGCTTCCCTTTCGGCCTTTTTATCTTCTGCCTCCCTTTCGGCCTTTTTATCTTCTGCCTCCCTTTGCTGTCGTTTTTCTTCTGCCTCAATCTGCAGCCTCTTAATTTCTTTTTCAGCGTCTAACCTCTTCTCTTCAGCCAACCTTTCAGACTCTAATTTTCTTTCAGCCTCTTTTTCTAATCTTCTTTCTTCCTGTTCAATATACTTATCACATTCAGCCGTTACATATTGAATTAAAACTTGACCATCCATTCCCATCTCCTTTGCCGTTAGCACAGCAGCTGATCTGAATTTGGCTAGCTCCGCCATACTTTTTAAACAAATCTAGCAACGAGCAAAGTAAAATTTCCAACCACCAATGTAATTCTAATTACTCTAGTCTTAAATAATTCTAATTAATTAATTAATCAATTAACTACCACTGGCTGTGAAGATTCACCAACTTTTATTTTCAGGGACACTTTTAATTTTTAAAATGTGTTCCCCTAATTTATTTCTCCCCCAGGAGATCCTAATATTATTGATAGGCTAATTATCCCGGGACCAGAGACCCCAATATATGTAGTGGATTTGATGGTATTGTCTGATTGAGATATTACTTAATGTGATGCATGAGGCCAGCTGTGAAGGCTCCTGAGATAACTGTAGCTGTGAATTGTCAGAAGGCCCTTCTTGCTACCACTACGACCTCACACCTATCTTTTTTTACTAATGAATGTGGCTACGTTAAAATTCTAGGGTATTGATATGTAATGTGTTGTGGTGGTTTGCAAACACACACACAGATATTTAACCAGTCTAATAATAGTAATAAAATGTTTAAACACACTGAACTAACTCGAGATGTGTAAAATTTGGATAGTAATTTTCTTTAAATTTATTTGATCTGAACCAAGGTTTTATTTTGGCCAGAACATATGAAAGGTTTTGCAATTATGAAAGAAATGCATGAATATGACATAATAAATGAAAGGTGTGTACATATGTATGTTACTAGACTAGTTAATATTACTACTGTTTCTAGTTGTAATCTATTTGGGAGAACACTTAATGGATGTGCTGTTGGGGTGGCCTCATCACTCCCTGTCTATGGTGACTACACATTGTCCAGTTATTTGATGGAAATTTTAAGGGTGTGTTAGCAAATAAGTTGAGTTGGTGAATTCTCAGCAGACCAGACGCTCACGTAGCTTGAAGGTGTAGCTCTGGTGCTGAGATCTGGTGACCCCACCTCTCCGTGCTTGGGGGCAATATCAGGCTGCTCTGCCAAAATATAAACTGCACGGGTCCACTCTTGTATTAGTAACTCATCATTTGACACCACATTGGTGCCAAATAAAAACTCACAGCTCAGAATTATGAATATAGAACACAGATAATTGCTAGCAAAACTCAGCTGAGCTGCTGGCTTTAGTATGGCGTCCCTCTAAAGATATCAATTTGCTTCTGGGAATACACCACTATATTATTTACTGTGTCTACTAGGACAACTTATAACGAATGGCAAAAATGCGCGTCTGAGCGCCGATAATATATTCATCTATGGCCAATCACCGCCTTTTTTCCTTTCAAATTCAAACCTACTACCAAAAAGTCATTTCAGTCATACCTCAGTCAAGTATGCCTTATTGTCTGTTGGTCCGTCCGTCTCTACTTGCGTTTCACAAAAAACACACTTGTTTTTTGAACCAACTCTGCCTTCCCCTACACAATTTTGCCTTTAAAGTTATTTTTAGCCACAATTCTCCATCCCATCCCGTCTCTTTCATTCCAACTAGATTTTAGCACTTGAGTCTCAAGGCTACAGTTTTTTTGAAAATTAGGGACATTTTTGTTTCAATGCAGACGCTCGCTGATATGAACAACACAGTCTTTTGTCAATATCTTTCTTATTATCTATCCGTCTGTATAAATAAAAGCATATTATTTCACTGCTCAAGATGGGCCATCCGGCCAGCTAGGTTTTATATTCCTAACATCATTATTAAGAAAAAGTTACTTTTCAAGGTTATTTTGTTTTTCGAAATATTTCTAGCATCTTCTACTGCGTTTGCCGCTGAATTCAAATAAACGGACTAAGTTATCGCAAAAACGTCCAAGAAATGACTGTGGCGTATAATAGCTAAGGTCCCTTTTGTCGATTTCTTTACTTTATGTCACTTTGGGGACGTGACTTTTTCCTCCTTTCCCCACCAATTGCGTCTTTTAGCCTTGCTAGTTTCAAGCACGCGTTCAGTCAGATTTTTTTCCTTTTGATCTTCGTTCTCATCCCGTTCCAAGGGTAACGTTTTGCCTTCATGTTTAACAATTTAATTTCCATGGCGGGTGATGACCCGCGGCGTGGGCGATCATGTATTCTAGTAGCTTATGCATTAGTTTTTATCCCTACGTTGTATCATTGGAGATATTTTAACGTTGTATCATGGTTAATTTTATGACATTTATTCTGAACAACGTATTTTTCTATAAGGCAAGATAAGTTATCATAGGGAATAGTATGGCCTTTTTATACACAATATTATCGATATCATTCAATACGTCCATTTTATTTACCCTCTTTATAAATTATCTAAGTTTCTTTCCCCTCTTTTCTGCACAAATTTGGTTTTAGTTTCAGTTTCAAACGCATAAGTTAGCTTTGATTCTTGTCATTTTACTCCCCTCCTTTTCCTCTCTCCCTTTTTACAAGGCGAGGTATCAAGTGGCTCGGTGCGAACTCTGCTAACGTTCTTTCTAAATATTGGTAAGGATAGACTGTGTGCGGGGTTTAAAGGGGACGGGTAACTTATTTTGTGCTCGTCGTCCAAAGAAATTCAAATCTTGTGCCAGTCGTGGACTATTAGGCTAGTAAATGGTGCATAATTTCAAACATTTGTAGTTATTTATAGTTACAACCTCCACTAAATAATAGGGCGGGTGTGTATACGATTAGGGGAAGGGGTACCCTTTTTTCAAACTATAGTAGTAGAAAAGTCAAGTATTGTCCAATTCTTAGCAGACGTTTTGCCTTTGCCCTTGGCAATTTTCAAATATAGTAGGAGTTGGTTATAGGCGGAAAATGTACGTTACTAGGTTTTGAATGGGGGAATTTGAGCGGGGGGTGGGGGGGGGGGATTACACGGAATTAGTTTTACTACAAGCTGTACCAGAACACTGAAGCTGAGTAAAATATATGTGACTATTCAACAACCATTGTGAGCGGTCAAAAGTAAATATCAAAAGAAACATATAACTGTTATGATGATAAACTGTTCCAAGTCAAGATTCAAGACAGTGACATTATAATTAGTAAATGAAACTCAACCAGTGATTTATTGGTATACATAATATTAAATTTTATTATTTCACAGGTTCCTTAATTTCATATTTTGCACAAGAAGAAAAAGATATATGTAAATAATAAATGATTCAGTAATTGTTTTTTCCAGACTTGTCAAATTTATCTTGTTGAAATTTAAAGTTATTGAAATGTTGTTTATCATAAATAAAGTTACTTGCAAAGGGACACTTTAGGTTCTGACTTTAATCTTATTACCATCTGAAGTAGTGACCTTCACAGCCGTAGCTATGTGATATCAGCGCTCTTCTCTGAGACTGGGATATATTCATTCAGACAGAATTATTTTCTCGTCTATCAGTGGGTCATCTACAGAAACAACACTTTTCAAAACCTTTTGCTACACCTCTCTGAATAATTATTCTCCCTGAGTATACACAGTATAACTCAGGGAATATGATTATAAAAGATGTAAAGGATCCCGTTACACGCCCATTGAGGCATGTTGGGAATATGGTGTTAGGCCCATATGTTCATGACCATCGGCACATTAGGGGTGATGTGGCCAGCATCACGCCGGCCGCCTTAACCTTCCCAGATTTGCTCTGGTACCCAATTGGGGCTGAGTCGACCCAGGAGCCGTTTGCGGCCTAAAAAATTCTCACCACATCTGGGGATCGAACCACAGACCACTGAGCTAGGAAGCCAGTGCACTAATCATTATGCTACCGCGGCTCCTATGAATATAAATATAATTATAAATCACCGTTTTTCTTGTGGTCACTTAAATGGGGAAAATGCGTCTGGACAGCGTGAGTGCAGTGGCTTGCCTGAATTACAATTAACTAGTTACATTTTCTCACAAAATGATACTGTCACCGGATGGCCTACCACTGATACCATAGCATCGTTCGTGCTAATAGTTATCAGTTAGATTAGGAAGAATAGTTACGAGGTTTTATTGAAATAGACTCGAGATACGCAGATATCAGATTGAAACTGAAACTAGGTTAAATAGCGACTCAACGCTAATTTATGGCGCGAGTTGCTCAGCAATTGATGACGTATATCGGAATAGCCGAGACACTCCATCGGTAGGCATGTGAGATCCAATGAAATAAATAAAGAATTATTAGACTGACCAACCAGAAAGGTTGTAAAAGCACGCACCACTATGGGAAGGAAAATTTCGATATCCAAAATCAGTTGATCCCCAGAAGCCAGTTTGTACGGACGTAGAACTACTGGTCTTGAAGTTATCAAGATATCAACTCTGTAAAGCAGATGGTTTGTTTTTAATGTTGGAAATTCCTATTTATCAGTAAGTACAGCTTCGAGTGACTTTTTTCATTTTTCAGAAATAAAACCTAGTTAGGCCAGAAATGCCTAAATGTCGGAGGGGCTAGCTGAAGTTATAAGAAATGAAACGAAGCTCTTTGAAGTCAAATTATCGCAAATCATTAAAAAGGTAGAAGATCTAATGTCATTACTCCTGAGTCGGATAAATCTAAGAAGCAAACGAACAGGAACTAAGTCAAAATGCTTACCCCAACTCGGATAGGCTACAGGGAGAAAATAGCTTATGAATCACAAAGATACATTTTTATGAGGATTTGTAAAATGAATGCATGCAAGTGACTTTGTCTGGATTGTATATAAGAATAAACTGTTTTAATGGATCCTGAAGACTTTCTTGCCTACCTCATGTTGAAAGTTTTACAGTAAATAGTGAACATAGAGTATGCTAATAAAAGTCACACAATATTAAACACCACAGAGGAATTTCGGAACGAACTTACAATTATCATCAACAATAAATATCTCTGGCAATATACCAGTATTCCTGACTTGAGTGATACTATAAGCATATACACACCCCACGGTCACAATACTGTGCGCATGTGATGTAAGTCAGCACTCACTTACTCACTGCCCTATTCGGAGTCTGATGCCACCTCTGCTGTTGGTTTTCTGTACGACTAGCACGAAGCAATCACCAGTGCTTGCTGTAGTGGTTTATGAATACACTATTTTAATATGTTGAGGTTACCAGCCTCGTATGACTTGTAAAACCACTTAGCAAGTAACGTGTCACATGCACTTTTTGTAAAATATATGTTCACTACTTACTCTAAACTACTTGGAAACACAATCTACTGGCACAGTAAAATGGTCACAGTAACTTTATTTAGATGCTTCGAACACTTGTTTTGGAAAATTTTAGTATTCCTCTTATGACGTGTGCTCTGATTCCTTAAGTTTCCAGTCTTGATATTTAAAAATGCGGATTCTCTTTTAAGTTATAAAGACGCCCAAATACTTTGATCTGTCACTATTAATTCTGGAATACTTTGTCCGATCCTTCTCTCTGGCTACTGGGAGCTGCTAATTTGAGGTTGCGATGCAGTCTGATTTGTGTCTCTGATTTCGCTAGATTATATTTCCATTTCTCAGTTCACGTCCTAGATTGGTATTTTAGACCAACTTGCCAATGGAAGCCAAAGTCTATTCCGGCTCCATGTGCGTCGGGATGTTAAATCATTACTATCCCCCGCATGTTTTAAAATATCAATTTTAAATTTTAAACTCGTGACCTCTTTCAAATATGGCAGTAATACTTCAGATTGTTTTTGTACAAACTCACAAAAACATCGGTAAACTTATTTCCTGGCTAATACCTTCCGCCCATATTGTCTCCTCTGACTGGTTATCTGTAATATTGATACAGAGATGGGCCAGAGGAAGCGATTACATGTATCACCTGTGTTTGCGCGTATACATCCCAGACGGATTTCTTAGACAGCCAATCTGGCTTTCTTTCCATCGACCTTGTTCGACCACCTTGTGTCAACAACGATCGTCTCTATCAAAGGTGGCTAGACGACTTAAGTGATAAAAATATTATCCACAGACCTGTCTAACTAGCTTTTAGAAAGTTACTGAAACGAATTCACATGGCGAAACTTAAACAAGTCTAGGGGGTAGTCAGAGCAAAAAATGTAAGTGCATAAAATATGCCAAATTAAAGGACGGTCGGTGAGGAAAATGAAGAAATGAAGTCATACTGCCGGAGAGAACGAAAGTTATGAAAAGTGCACAACTTATTTCGCCACAAAGGGTATAAAACTCTTTCGATTGTTTGATACAGGGTATGGAACCTTTTTGATTGTCTGATGAAGGGTATGGAACCCTTTCGATTGTCTGATGAAGGGAATGGAACCATTTTGATTGTCTGACTAAGAATATAACCATGTCGATTGTCTGAAGGGTATGGAACTCTTTCGAATGTCTGATGAAGGGTAGGGAACCCTTTCTATTGTCTGACGAAGGGTACAGAACCATTTCTATTGTCTGATGAAGGGTATAGAACCCTTTCGATTGTCTGTCTGGTGAAGGGTATGACAATCTGTCGATTGTCTGATGAAGGGTATGAAATTCTTTCGATTGTCTGATGAAGGGTAAGAAAATCTTTCGAATGTCTTATGAACGGTATAGAACTATTTCGATTGTCTGATAAAGGGTATGGAACCCTGTCGATTGTCCGATGAAAGGTGTGAAAATCTTTGATTGTCTGATGAAGGGTATAGAACCCTTTTGATTGTTTGATGAAGGGTATGGAGCCCTTGATTGTCTGATGAAGGGTTTGACACCCATTTGATTGTCTGATGAAGGGTATAGAACCCTTTCGATTATATGATGAAGGGTATGGAACCCATTTGATTGTGTGATGAAGGGTGTGTAACCCTTTAATTGTCTGATGAAGGGTATGGAACCCGTTTAATTGTCTGATGAAGGGTATGGAACCCTTTCGATTGTCTGATTAAGGCGTGACCTTTGGTGGGTCTACAGACTGTAGTCTATGCTACACATTATCGTAATGGTTATTCTTTCACGCTTCTGATGTTTGTGTTGAGTCAGAACTAATTATTTAAGACTTCCCGTTACATTTAGCAGCACAGAATTTTCACTCGTGGTACGTTTTCAATGATTTTATTGGGTGTCACGGGATTTATTCCTCTTGATCTGCAGTGATGGTCCAACAGTGGCCTAAAAACAGAGTATCTACTGAGGGTCATCAAAAGTATCTACCTTTCGCTCAAGATTACTCTTGGCAGAGATGTGAATTGAAGAATGGTACTCCCATATTGAAATTTCTGCCCGTTTCTGCAAAGGTCATGTCTCCCTAATATGGAATGAAAACATTCGATCCTCTCTCGGCAATTTTTTCTCAAATGCAACATCTAACTTTCATTAAAAGTAATGTCTTTGTAACAAGGTGTACCGGGGTATCTTACTTTGGTTTCATGACTGATACCCTAACGTAGTTCTTGCGAGGCATAAAGTTTATAAATGGGATGAAACATACCTTCTCTCAAATGCAGACTTCTCCGTCCAACGAAATAAATGACAATGACCTTCTGTATACATAAGGAATCCCTTCTCACACACGATTCATTCTTGAATTCTTTCCTTGGCGTTAGGTTTGCATCTGTTTCCACAGACTCTCCTTTGAACAAGCATTGGCAAAGAGACCACACCAAAACTCATCAGACTGAGTTTTTTCGGTCCTTCCTCCGCAAAGACAAGGGTAGAACTGCCTGCGCACACATCGTTGCGTTATCTCTGTTACTCTTCCCTTCACGTGTCGAACGAAAACTATGTTCGACACAAGTGAATACAGCTCACGTCATTGTCTGATGAAGGGTATAGAGCCATTTCGATTGTCTGATGAAGGGTATAGAGCCCTTTTGATTGTCTGATACAAGAAAAGCGTACATAAATCATGATGAAAAACGTTACATTTTACATTAAAATGTGTTTACGCGACCACCTAAAATCCCATCACGGATCCCCAACGGGTCTTTAGGTCACAGGTTAAGAAACCACGTACAAGAGTGGGAAGAAAAAAATATAGCAAATAGATACAGTCAGTTTTACTAATGAACAGTACACCGGAATCAGGGCTCATCCTTCGTTAGTTACAGTCTCAAAGAAGGGACATCCTTCGTCAGTCACAGTCACAAACAGGGAACATCCTTCGTCAGTCACAGTCACAAACAGGGGACATCCTTCGTCAGTCACAGTCTCAAAAACAGGCGACATCCTTCGTTAGTCACAGTCATAAACAAGGCACATCCTTCGTTAGTCAGTCACAAACAAAGTACATCCTTCGTTAGTCACAGTCACAAACAAGGCACATTCTTCGTCAGTCACAGTTACAAACAGGGGACATTTACAAATAGTGACATCCTTTGTTAGTCACAGTCACAAACAGGCACATCCTTTGTTAGTCACAGTCACAAACAGGCACATCCTTTGTTAGTCACATTCACAAACAGGGGACACCAATCATCAGCCACAATCACGAACAGAGGAAACTAATCATCAACCACAATCACAAACACAGGACACCAATCATCAGCCACAATCACAAAAATGGGACACCAATCATCAGCCACAACCATAAACAGGGGACACCAATCATCACCCACAACCACAAACAGAGCACACCAATCATCAACCACAATCACAAACACAGAACACAGTAGACAATAAGTCTACCACAATCACTAACAAGGGAACACTAAACGCCTTCTACAGTCACAAACAGCGGACACCAATCATCAACTACAATCACAAACAACAGACACCAATCATCAGCCACAATCACAAACAGTGGACACCAATGACCAGCCACAATCACAAACACAGCCATCTAGCGTCAACCACAATGACAAACAGGGGATACTAAACGCCATCTACAGTCACAAACAGGGGACACAAATCATCAGCCACAATCACAAACAGGGGACACCTATCCTGAACCACAATCACAAACAGAGGACACTAAACGTCATCTACAGTCACAAACAGGGCCATCCTTCGATCAGTCACAGACAGGGGACACCCATCGTCAGACACAGTCACAGACAAGGGACACCCTTTGTCAGTCACAGTCACAGACAGGGGAAATCTTTCGTTCAGCCACAGTCACAGACAGGGGACACCCATCGTCAGACACAGTCACAGACAAGGGACACCCTTTGTCAGTCACAGTCACGGACAGAGGAAATCTTTCGTTCAGCCACAGTCACAAACAGGGGACGAGCAGTGTCATAAGTACAAAAAGTGTAGGGTCCATGTGCACAGATTAAGTGTAGCTTGCCTCAAATAATATGCTGAACAACTATAATCGACACAAGGCAAATCTGTATCAAAATGTACCTACTTACCTCATATCGTAAGTTTTATAGATAGGCCTTATTGTTATGGTCCCAATCGAGCAGAGGTGATATGGTGAAATCTAGGTGAGACAAAAGTGTGAGAAATAGTCCTGTTTACGAGGATTACAGAGTGTAGGAAAAATTACAGTCTTGGATTGAGTAATTGCTCAACCCAACCTATCTAGTACGACACACTTAAATGGAGACGTATTTTTTTTCCACTTTTGATACTGGTTCAAATACACTATCCTCTCGTACGCACACACAAACAATTTTGTGACATCAATACGTACGAACGTACAAACGAACAGGTAACTATGGGCACATATAATAGGGGCAGGGGAGCTTTTGACCAAAACTAATAGCTTAAGGTTGATTTAGTTTATTATAACTTTTTTTTAGAAAAAAAAATATAGATCACAACATAAAATACATCGTTATCATTACATAATTTGAATAATAGTTACATAAGAGGAAAGAACAAAATATACTCTCATCGACCCTCCCTCTGGAATATGGAAAAACTAAGAATGATCAAACCCGGGGTTTATTTACCCAAAAGATCAACTAGTGATTAACAAATGGGGAGTGGGGTAGTCAGGATGGGTACAAGGTATGTCTGTAATTTAACTATCCCGTGGGCCTTCAGACTTAGTGAGATATAGATAACAGAGAAGGTGTTATATTAGTATTAACTGTAGAAATAAATTCTTTCGTTCCGTTTCCCCGCTGTACATTCATACAGTGAGCGCTCACAAACATTCAGACTTACCCTCTGCCGACACTGCATACATCCAAGGAATTTATCAAACGCAAATGGATTAAAGACTATTATATGTCCTGTTAATTTTGTCCCGTTCAGCCCCAGAAATCTCCGTATAGGCACTGCTATTTTCTCTCGGAGTTTTTCGCTGGATGGGTGCGTTGATTTATACTTTTCCTGGCGGGTCTTCTTCGTCAGATTTTGCAGGTGTTTAAATGGGAATAAGTTTGTTTTGTTCTAGGAGTCTGTTGTAATGACTGAGAAATATCTCAAACAGCAGAATGTTACTCCCAGGCTGTTCTTGGAAAAGAAATAGCCGTAAAGGTTCTCTGAGAAGTTGGTGGTAGAAATAATGTCTACTGTCATCTGGGTTTTATTAAAATAAATTCGTGCTGTAAGTTCTGCTTCATCAGGCCAGGGAACTTTATATGATTTAATATAATATATCTGGCATTGTCCCGTTCCAGTTAAACTTTACACAATTTAGCATTGACGTGGGTTTGGTTATTTAACCGCTCTACTGGTTTTGCGAAGGACTTATAAGGGTCTCCAACAATCAGATTTTGGTATAGTCAATGTTATTATGTTTGGAACATATACTTTGGGATGCCGTAAGCCATCTGAACATGACTCTATATATATATATATATATATACATAAAAACTGCTAGATTGCAAAAGGTATGACCACCTGTATAAAAAGAGAAGATGGATAACAGGTAATATACTATAATTAATTCTAACACCCACGTTTTTAGGTAAGACCTGTAAAAATCACTCTGGTATTTAATTATTTATATTAAAAGACTACACGAGTGACTATCTAATGTATCGATTTAATTACCACTAGCTATGAACAGTTAATTACTCAAATTATACCCGCGGTAAAATAGAAATATATGGTTATTAAACAAGTACGATAGGCTAGCGTTTTAAAATTATAATTCACATCTATTACTCGGGAAATAACGGATAGTTACATTATTTAATTTACATCTGGAAAACTTTGTGATGGGTTTATTTAATAGGTTTAAATTAACACAAAAATCCAGTGAAATAAATGAAGAAACTAAACCACTGAATCACTCAAGACTAATATATTTTACCGCAGCACACAGAATTAAATTCAGACTTCCAATATAGAAAACTCCAAAAGAAATCTTGTAAGATTCTCATATAAGCTAGTGTAGCCGCCATATTTCGTTGATGTGAAAGGGTATGGCAAGACTTCTCTCTATATCGTGCTGAACTAGTTACGCGAATATAATTGAACAGAGGGTGATCAGGTAGAAATGTAGTCGTCAACAGTGGCACGTTCAATCAAGGCTTGTGCCAACTAAAAATATATTGCAACTCCGGTTCAAAGTTAATACAACGTTTATTCACCGACGACTTTGGACGAGACGAGACATTGTACACGGTTTTGACAGTTCATAATCACATGATGCAGGTACAGCATCTTTCTTTCAATAATCCAATTAAACAAATTCCGGACAAACTCCATTCATCAATTTATAGTTGATTATCGGCATACATAATGTACATAAAAAGTCATGAGGTAGTTAATCACAAGGTTATACTGAGGACGGTTGACCTTTCCCAAGGACAGGAGATTCTCATTATGCTTCCTAGCATCTAAGATTCCAATCTTGATTATGTTCTCTTACAAATGTCCTCATTAAACTAATCATAGTAGAACGTCTGGACAGTTCTCTACTGGAGACATCCTTGGCATATAAAGTTACTTAAGTATTATTATGTGAATCACCTCTTCGATTAGCCGTGACTGACACGACGGCTTCCCAATAATATATTTACAACAAAAATCCACGTTATTTGCCGACAATCCTTTTGCTAGGCATATATAGGCATATAATGATATATATATATTCAGTTATGAATCCATTTCGGTACAGGCTGGTTGCCTGTCGCGACTAGATACTCACGAACTAGAAGAACAAACAGTATTATAATAATAATTACACTTTCGCTCTTTTCAGCGAATCGACACTTACGTGGATGACCACCGGCTACGTCTTCTAATCCGTAGGGCCGGGTCGAAACATAATAACTTTCACCCAATACACGGGTTTAAAATCCACAGATCATAGGACTGATCTTGGGTTACCAGCTTGTAGCACCAAGCTATGACGTCGACTGCCTTGTGTTTGACAACAAGCGCGTTAATTTTAAAATCCCCAAAAATGTGCGTTCTCGTGCACAATAAATTTAATATACCAAGCGTATTACTTATATCTCAATTGGTGCGTACACTTTTAACAAAGACAGGACATGAGACTGTCTATATTGTTAAAGTCTGTTAGGACTTAAAAAAGGACGCAACAGCTAGGTACTGCTTCAACTCTCATGGCGCGAATGATAACTGCCTTTTCCAGTGGTACCAATATATAGTTAATAAATGAAAGGTAATAGCGACATGTGAAGTTTCTCGCCTTATTTGATTCTAGGGAACTCTTCGACTCTGGGCCGCTAGTCAAAGCACTTTTCCCTCAAAATCTACCGCTGACCTCTCCGTTCGTCTCCTCCGGCAGAGATTACTAAACCCTCTTGGTCAGTTCGCACGATCGTGCCAACCGTAGGTGAGAAACTCTGCTGCGTTCATGGAGACTACACAGTCTTTGATGCTGATCGCTTTCCTGTTTCCTCTTGGCAACGCCTTCTTGACGGGATGACAGAAAGGGGTAGAGAAATATCTGATTTTCATGGCTCGAGAGAAAAGCAGTAGGCGTGGCTAAACTAAAATTAAGGCAAAGCAACTCTCCTGGCTCATCGCATGATAGCTGTTTACATATAAATTAGCCCGCGTGGGAAAATCCACGTGGAAATAGTGCATACTAATTAGCACGCGTGGGAGATCCACGTGGGAAACTCGTTGCGATTTTAATTCAACAAAATTCAGGGCCCCGATGCTATTCAAGGCTACTATTATTATCATCCGTCAATTCAGGGACAGCTGAATTTCATCCTATCCGTCACACCTCATCATCATCATTATCATTTTCTTTTAGCGCTCCATACTGAGCATAGGGCCACAACTGTAGCTGGTCCCCTTGCAGAAGCCCTGCACCAATCTATACATATATATGTAAAAGGCAACGTATGTTTGTCTGTTACCTCAAATCTCGAGAACGGCTGAACCGATTTTTAAGTAGTTTTCTCCAGCGTATTGGACATTTCACTGGAAAGGTTTTAAGCTATATATTATCATCGTTCGTACGACATCAGGAGACTGAGCAGTGACGAAAAATTGCAAACGTTCTTAAGGGACGCAAAAACTCTACCGTTGACCCTAATTATGGGTTAACGTCCTTAGCTTACAAACTGTTTAAGTCATAGATTTTCTCCCTTTACGTAAAATGTACAAGTGCGCTGCTTTCTGTTATGCAAATTTTCTAAACCGGATTCCTGATGAATAATACTGAGCTATGTAGAGTTGTTCACGATATCCAGGAGTTGATCAATTACGAGCATGTTAATCCGGACATAATAAATTTGCGAAGTAAATCTCCATCATTGCTTAAGGAACTCGCTGTTTTGGCACCTAAAAATGATACTGTAACAAAAATAACTAATCTTATATTAGATCAGTTTAAAAAAAAAATCTGTTTGACTCTCCTTCTCAATTAGTACAATTAAAACCAAAAAAGTTAAGCCTTCCTAAAACGATTCGCACATAACCCGACTTGCACCCATTCCGACATGGACCCGGGCTAAGCCGGGTATGACCACTAGTCATTCATAAGCTATGTAGCGGTTATTTCTGTGGCAATATGTTTTATATGATAAAGTTGCCAGCCCCATTCACAACCCAACATACAGATTTAAGGTAATAAGACTATAACCGAGGGGGCGCACAAAACGACTCATCCGAGAATAGTCTACTACATCCTGGCGCTCCAAGCGGCTCATGAAAGAGAAATAGCTATGAGAAAACGACCAAGGACGCTGCAAACTCCCGGTAAAAATGGATGAATTAAATTTTTTTAAAGACAAGATAAGCGCTCCAGAAGGACGATAATCAAACAAATAAAAAATATAGAACAAGAAATAAAGAAATATCAACGCACAGAATATAACGAACAACAAAAATGCAAAAGAGGAAATGAAGAAACAATAAATTAATATGTTCGAACTGGTCAGGAGTGATACAAAACTGACAAACAGTCGTAGATACTCTTCTCTAATAGATCTTTAAGCTGTAACTTATTAAAGAAAAAAAAAAGTTGCATTGCATGTCTTAATATATTTTATTTATTACGTCAACCCTTTCGCGTTGATGACTTTTTTTTCAAACTGTACATGTATATTAATTTTACACTTCGTTCATAGCTGTCAGAGAGAAGCTTAGTTAAGAATGTAATTTAAAAAAAAAAACATTAAAGGTAACAAATCAATCAATCAATCAATCAATCAATCAATCAATCAATCAATCAATCAATCAATCAATCAATCAATCAATCAATCAATCAATCAATCAATCAATCAGTCAATCAATCAGTCAGTCAGTCAGTCGATCAATCAGTCGATCAATCAATCAATGAACCAGTCAATCAATCATTCAGTCAATCAATCCCATTTAGTTCCTCAATGAGCATAGACCTTCAACAAACACAAGCCAAGTTCTGCTGTCTCGTGCCATCTGTCTACGTCTTCTTCATTATGTTGACTTCTGTTTCCAGTTCTCTTCTTTGTGTGTTGTTAAGTTTATCGTGACCTGTCTTACCCTGGGAGTTCCAGAACAGTCACTGCCGTGTAATGCTATCAACAGGTTTCCTCCATGTGTTTCTTATCCATCGCCTGCGTCTTCTTCTCAACTCTTGTTCCACTGGCACTTGTCTGGTTCTTGTCATCTCTTGTTTCACTGGCACTTGTCTGGTTCTTGTCATCTCTTGTTTCACTGGCACTTGTCTAGTTCTTGTCATCTCTTGTTTCACTGACACTTGTCTGGTTCTTCTCATCTCTTGTTCCACTGACACTTGTCTGGTTCTTGTCATCTCTTGTTCCACTGGCACTTGTCTGGTTCTTGTCATCTCTTGTTTCACTGGCACTTGGCTGGTACTTGTCATCTCTTGTTTCACTGGCACTTGTCTGGTACTTGTCATCTCTTGTTCCACTGGCACTTGTCTGATTCTTGCCATCTCTTGTTTCACTGGCACTTGTCTGGTTCTTGTCATCTCCTGTTCCACTGGCACTTGTCTGGTTCTTGTCTTCTCTTGTTCCACTGGCACTTGTCTGGTTCTTGTCATCTCTTATTTCACTGGCACTTGTCTGGGTCTTGTCATCTCTTGTTCCGCTGGCACTTGTCTGGTTCTTGTCATCTCTTGTTCCACCGGCACTTGTCTGGTTCTTGTCATCTCTTGTTCCACTGGCACTTGTCTGGTTCTTGTCATCTCTTGTTCCGCTGGCACTTGTCTGGTTCTTGTCATCTCTTGTTTAGCTGGCACTTGTCTGGGTCTTGTCATCTCTTGTTTCACTGGCACTTGTCTGGTTCTTGTCATCTCTTGTTTAGCTGGCACTTGTCTGGGTCTTGTCATCTCTTGTTTCACTGGCACTTGTCTGGTTCTTGTCATCTCTTGTTTCACTGACAGTTGTATGGTTATTGTCATCTCTTGTTCCACTGGCACTTGTCTGGTTCTTGTCATCTCTTGTTCCACTGACACTTGTCTGGTTCGTGTCATCTCTTGTTCCGCTGGCACTTGTCTGGTTCTTGTCATCTCTTGTTTAGCTGGCACTTGTCTGGGTCTTGTCATCTCTTGTTTCACTGGCACTTGTCTGGTTCTTGTCATCTCTTGTTTAGCTGGCACTTGTCTGGGTCTTGTCATCTCTTGTTTCACTGGCACTTGTCTGGTTCTTGTCATCTCTTGTTTAGCTGGCACTTGTCTGGGTCTTGTCATCTCTTGTTTCACTGGCACTTGTCTGGTTCTTGTCATCTCTTGTTTAGCTGGCACTTGTCTGGGTCTTGTCATCTCTTGTTCCACTGACACTTGTCTGGTTCGTGTCATCTCTTGTTCCGCTGACACTTGTCTGGTTCTTGTCATCTCTTGTTTAGCTGGCACTTGTCTGGGTCTTGTCATCTCTTGTTCCACTGGCATTTGTCTGGTTCTGGTCATCTCTTGTTTCACTGATAGTTGTATGGTTCTTGTCATCTCTTGTTTCACTGGCACTTGTCTGGTTCTTGTCATCTCTTGTTCCGCTGGCACTTGTCTGGGTCTTGTCATCTCTTGTTTCACTGACACTTGTCATCTCTTGTTCCACTGGCATTTGTCTGGTTCTGGTCATCTCTTGTTCCGCTGACACTTGTCTGGTTCTTGTCATCTCTTGTTCCGCTGACACTTGTCTGGTTCTTGTCATCTCTTGTTCCACTGGTTCTTGTCATCTCTTGTTCCACTGGCACTTGTCTGGTTCTTGTCATCTCTTGTTCCACTGGCACTTGTCTGGTTCTTGTCATCTCTTGTTCCACTGACACTTGTCTGGTTCTTGTCATCTCTTGTTCCACTGGCACTTGTCTGGTTCTTGTCATCTCAATCTCTTGTTTCACTGATAGTTGTATGGTTCTTGTCATCTCTTGTTCCACTGGCACTTGTCTGGTTCTTGTCATCTCTTGTTCCACTGGCACTTGTCTGGGTCTTTTCATCTCTTGTTCCACTGACACTTGTCTGGTTCTTGTCATCTCTTGTTCCACTGGCACTTGTCTGGTTCTTGTCATCTCTTGTTCCACTGACACTTGTCTGGTTCTTGTCATCTCTTGTTCCACTGACACTTGCCTGGTTCTTGTCATCTCTTGTTTCACTGGCACTTGACTGGTTCTTGTCATCTCTTGTTCCACTGACACTTGTCTAGTTCTTGTCATCTCTTGTTTCACTGGCACTTGTCTGGTTCTTGTCATATCTTGTTTCACTGGCACTTGTCTGGTTCTTGTTTCACTGGCACTTGTCTGGTTCTTGTCATCTCTTGTTCCACTGACACTTGTCTGGTTCTTGTCATCTCTTGTTTCACTGGCACTTGTCTGGTTCTTGTCATCTCTTGTTTCACTGGCACTTGTCTGGTTCTTGTCATCTCTTGTTCCACTGGCACTTGTCTGGTTCTTGTCATTTCTTGTTTCACTGGTACTTGTCTGGTTCTTGTCATCTCTTGTTTCACTGACACTTGTCTGGTTCTTGTCATCTCTTGTTCCACTGACACTTGTCTGGTTCTTCTCATCTCTTGTTCCACTGACACTTGTCTGGTTCTTGTCATCTCTTGTTCCACTGGCACTTGTCTGGTTCTTGACATCTCTTGTTTCACTGGCACTTGTCTGGTTCTTGTCATCTCTTGTTCCACTGGCACTTGTCTGGTTCTTGTCATCTCTTGTTCCACTGGCACTTGTCTGGTTCTTGTCATCTCTTGTTCCACTGGCACTTGTCTGGTTCTTGTCATCTCTTGTTCCACTGGCACTTGTCTGGTTCTTGTCATCTCATGTTCCACTGGCACTTGTCTGGTTCTTGTCATCAGTTCCACATTTGTGACTTTGTCATACCATTTTTATCCTTCTATTCTACACAAGCACCCGTTTATGAAAGTCTGTAGCTTTTTGGTTGTTGTTTTTTGTTGTTCTCCATGTTTCTGAGCTATACAATAGGACTGACTTGGCATGTGAATGGACTATTCTTATATTTGTATTGGACTTGATTTCTTTAGTTCTCCATATGTTTCCCAAAACAATGAAAGCTCCTCTTGCTTTGTTGTGTTCTTATTTTGATATCCTTATCTGTCCCTCTAGCTTTGCCTATATTGCAGACATGAAATATGTATCATTCTACATTTTGTACTAGGGTTTCTTCAAGTTCAATCTTGTTATCTTCCTACATTTATTCTCATCGTTCTTGTCTTTTCACTGTGTATTTTCATAACCATTTGCTGTGACCTTTCATTGAGTAGTGTCATTTTGTCTTGCATCCGGTTATTGTAATGGGACAGAAAAGCCAATTCATTGGAAACATCTAAATCATCAAGCTGTTAGATCAGATTCCACTCGATTCCATTTCCGTTGTGTGAAGTCAATGTTTTCATAACTCAATCTGTTGCTAGTAAGAAAAGAAATGGAGATAAAAGGCATCCCCGTGGCACTCAATTTGTTATCTCTATCTCTAACGGTTCTGTAAGTTATCTCTATTTCTAACGGTTCTGTAAGTTGTCTTTCATGAAAAACTGCATTTCATGTCTTCAAATTTTTTATTTATTAAGTTAATGATCTTCACGGAGGACTCCATTATGCCTCATCATTTCCAAAGTGATTCTCTGTTCACAATGTTAAACGCCTTTTCATAATCCACAAATCACGTGTACAGCCGCGAATTCCCTTCTGGACTTCATTCAACTGTTATTCTCAACGTGGTTATCTGGTCTGTACAGAATCTGTTTTGTAGAAAACCTGCTTGTTTGTCTCTCGTCCGTCTCTGGACGCTTAATCTCTCAATAATGATCATGTTTTATATTTTAAATCATGGCCCTATAATATTATTATTGCTCTGTAATTTGTACACTCTTTTAAATCTCTCTTCTTAGGCAACTTGACCAGATAACCTACCTTCCATTCTATTGATGACTACAATGATCCAGTGAATGTTAAATATATTTTAAGGACAGACATGACCGAAAGAGTAATGATACAGTACTTCATGACATTCAGCAGACACAGCACACTGTAATTAAAACCAGTCATTTTTTAAACAGGTTACTTGCTAGTGAAAATGTGATGTTTATAAAGTAATGTTGTAGCTGTACACATTTATTTGCCTAAAAAGGGCTTGATAACAGTACACAAGTTTTTCCCTTTTTGTAGTTTGAAAAATGTACTCTTAGGTTATTACAAGAACATGCTTACTTCATTTTTCTGCGTGCTGGATGCTATCTTTCGGGAAAGCGGATATTGACAACTTTTGGAGAGTTTTCCTTTGGCAGATTGTGTGGAAAGAGGACAATTTCGAGATTTCCTTCTCTGCTACTGCCTCATGAATTGGGTACCATAGTAACTCTGGTAAGGTTAAGGCGGCCGGCGTGATGCTGACCACATCACCCCTAGTGTGCCGACCGTCAAGAAAATATGAGTCTAACACCATATTCCCAATATGCCTTAATGGGAGTGTAACGGGATCCCATCTCTGTAACTCTCCAGCATTCCGCACCATAAGGAAGCACATCAAGTACACAGCTCTCATATAATCTTAATTTGGTGTTTGTGCTGTACTGAGAGGACTTACAGATGTTGTTAGACTAGTACTGAGAGGACTTACAGATGTTGTTAGACTAGTACTGAGAGGACTTACAGATGTTGTTAGACTAGTACTGAGAGGACTTACAGATGTTGTTAGACTAGTACTGAGAGGACTTACAGATGGTGTTAGACTAGCGGGACCGAAGACGCAGCAACAGTGATAAATGCAGTCAGGGACCCATAACTTGACTGCTTGTGTCAGGGTCAGCGAACCAGAGCTGACCAAGACCTTACTCGACCTCCAATTGGTGATCCTGGAAACAGGATGCATCACTGCAGTCTGGCTGAGAGAGTAGGGATCGAAGAAGGAAGGCAAACCCGGTCCCAAAAAATGCTGTGCTGAAGTCAGATGTGTCGGCCGAAAGGCGCAAATATCGCAGCTTCGCTGTAAATGGATACAACGCAACCAACGTCCTTTTCAGGGCGAACGAAGAACAAGAACTTTAGACTAGCAAAGGCTGTTGTTGATATCTTTGCTTGTTCCACCGTCTGGTGTTACCATGCGTCCTAGGTATGTAAATGTGTCTTGTCTTTTCCAGCATCTTGTTCCTTATTGTTATGGGCTCAAGATTGCCCACATTGAGTGTCACGACCTCTGCCCTCTTCAGATTGATGTTCAGACACCCCTGCTGGCTATACTTATTCAGTCTTTCTATTATTTCTTGGATTTATTGATGTGAATGTGGGAGTAGTGCAATGTCTTCTGCATATTCCAGATGTTCCAGTGTAGAAAACGTTGTCCACAGAGACAACACCAATGGAGTGGAATAAAGGAATAATTGTCAAAGTGCCCAAGAAGGGCCACCTAGCAGACTGCAACAACTGGAGAGGAATTACTCTTCTCTCAGTTCAGAGTAAAATACTGGGTAGAATAATTATCCAGACAATTTCAAAAGCTGTAAACCTTAAACCGAGGAAAGAACAAGCGGCACTTAGAAAGAACAGAGGATGTGCAGATCATATATATATATATATTTTTTTTTTCTTCTTCTTCGTACACTCTCAGACGTCCACTTGAATGTTCTCAAAGAAAGCAGTAGTCAGTTTGAGGCTATTTGAATCCCCGTAAAGCTTTTCCACGAAAAGAGCTGGCGTCGGCCATATGCACTTTCTCTGTACCACATATAAGGGGCAACTTTGAAGCAGATGTTCAGCAGTCATTTTATCAGTGCCACAGTTACACTGATCGGTAGTTCCTATCTTTAGCTTGTTGAATAGATGGTATCTCAATCTGTTGTGGCCAGTGCGGAGTCTGAAGATTACCACTTGTTCTCTTCTGTGGAGCTGGTAGTAAGCATCATTCTGTGTGTGCCCTGGATGTTCTACATTCCATTTGTTTCTGTAACTGATTCTGATAAAACTCTTTGCCTCCTCAAAAGTTATGCTTGCATCAGGCTGAGGTAGATGTGAACCTTCTTTTGCCATTCTGTCAGCCTCTTCATTGCCGGCGATGTTACAATGAGATGGGATCCATTGGATCACAATACTTTTGAATCGCTGACAAAGGTTGTGGAGCACTACTCTGAGATCATCTAGGTCTGTATTATTTTGGCTTTTCAACGATGCAATTACTGACTGTGCATCAGTAAAGAAAGCAACTTGTCTCTCTGACCTTTCTTCTGTCAATATAACCTCTGCTGCAGTTTTCAAGGCCTCTGCCTCTGCTCTGAAGTTGCTGGAGAATCGTCCTGTCGCCACTGACAGCCTTTTTTCTGCACCAGTGCTTAAGGTCAGAAAGACACCCCCACCTCCATTTTCTGTTGTATTTGTTGCTGATCCATCTGTGTATGCATGGGTCCAGGTGTTGCGTGGATAATGTGTCTCTATGTATTTTGTCGCTATGGATTTTCTATCTGTTGCAGTTTGGCTCGTTTTACTTTCAATTCCAGGAATGTTTTCTATCATTTTAGGGAAACGATTTTGTTTCCAAACTGGAAGCTTGTGTGCAGTGTAGATGGGTTTAACAGTGGATATTTCATCTATGGATACTGCTCTCATGTGTGATTTGGTTGATTCTACAAAATTACTTCGTTTGAGTCTGCGCCTTCTAAGAGCATTTATTCTATGGCACATTGGGTGGTCTGTTAGTCTTTTGAATTTTTCGGCCTGTTGCTGAGCCCTGCAGTCTCTTCTATCTGTCATTGGCTGGAGGCAAGTAATCTTTTCGAGTTCTTTTATAGGTGTTGACTTCATGCCTCCCGTTATAATTCTCATTGCTTGATTTTGGAGTCTGCTAATTTTATCGAAGTTTGTCTTAGCTGCTGTTGCCCATGCTGCCATGCCATATTCAAGAACTGGCCTCACTCGCCCTGTGTACAACATCTTAAGCACTTTCTCATCTGCACCCCAAGTTGTTCCAGCAAGTTTTTTCATAATTGCCATTCTTTGTCTTGCTCTCATTCGATTTCTGTCAACCTGTTTTTTCCAAGTCAGACGGCGATCAAAAATAATGCCTAGGTAGTTCGGATTTTCATTTAATTGAAGATTTACTCCGTTCAGTATTAGTTTGAAGATATATATATATATATATGTGTGTGTGTGTGTGTGACAGGGGCTAGGTGTGGTGGCGGTGAACTTATGTCGATGTGGCTACCTCACACCCAAGACCCATGCACTAAGAAAATTTATTAAGGATCGTTTGACAGGGGTTTGCAATTATTGGCTGCTTGCAACCCTCTCAGCAGCAGACTTAGCAATTCAAGCAACACAAAGCCTTATACAGATCAACATTTAATACTACCGAACACCCAGACAGTGTTCATAGAATTTCTGAAAGAAACAATTTATAAAACAATGTGTAAGTGAAAATCAATAGCATAGATAATAACACTTACCATACAGAAAACATGCGCCCACCTGATACCCTCAACTATCTCACACACTCATGCGTGTCGTCCAATGAGACTAGTATGGTGTTGTGCATGAGGCTGGCAATCTCACCGTGTAACATAGGTTGCTACCGAAACCACTACTGCAAGGGCATCCGAATGCTTCATGCGGAGGCAAACCACACTGGTGGCCCCCTGCTCCCTCAGGAGCGGAGAAGAGAAATATATATCTCCAAGTAAGCCCACGTGCTCTCACAAACCATCCTTCACATAACAATCATTAAATAATAATCAACTGGACATAAAATAATATTCTTCAACTACATGTACAACAAATACTCTCAATATTCGTCACTGCACTCTGAACACGTCGTAAGTGACGACTGGTGCGCCTGGCCGCAAGCGTGTCGTATATGACCCCTGATGAGATTGAGAACTCATCATATAAAACACATTGTTACAGAAACAACCACTGTAATAGCATAAAAATGCTTCTTGTGGGCTTGTGATGGACACCAGCCGCATTGGTGTTTCCATGCTCCACCAGGAGCAAACAGAAAAACACCTGTCTCAACGTGCCTTACGCACCCTTGCGTGGCTCTAATCTCACCAGAAATCTAAAAGACTATTCTCACTTCAAAGTAACCACTAAAGATAAACAGTAGGATTATGATAATAACTTTAACAAAACTGGAACTAAATATATCACCTAAAGGAAATTTAACACGAAAACTCTGATCTATTACTGGGGAAAATTATATTAACCTACTTCCACTAACGTGTCAATTCACCCAGTATAAAATAGCGTAACATTATAGGTTTACCACGCGAAGCGTGTTATTCAGACTTGCTGGCGCCGCTTTAATACAGTCATCACCACGTGGCTGCCATCTTACCCATAGTTTATTACTATTTAAATTCAAGTCCCTGATAACACCTCTGTCCAGTTCCATGTATGAAATAGTTTCATACTATATTTGCCTTTCTGATGAATGAAATAATCGCTCTTAAACTTTCACATATGGGACTTGGGCTCAGCGTGCCTAATAAAACCTATCCAGACATTATTTTCACTCATCTATCATTTCAAGACTAAATCATAATGTCCTGGAAGAAATCTCCTTTAGAATTACATCTATCTATTTATTTCACTAAACATTAAAACAGCCACGCTCCATATAATTTCAGAATTATAGAAAACTAATGATAATTTGCTGTGAAATCAAACTCACGTGCTCAAGGCATCTACAGACTGACTCTGGTGTCTAACTTCGTTTGTTCTCTCTGGGCGGCTTTTGCAAAATAGGCCCGTTCGCCGCCTGCTATCTCTTTATACAGGCTCTAGGCTAACCACTCAACTTTAGTGCGCTGCGCGGATTGATTGGGCCACGCAAATAACACACGCGATTATCGCTCTAGAAATAGCGAAAAACACAAATATAACTCAACTAATTTGTAGGCTTTATTATGGCCTAATAATATATCTTCTTCTTGAAGATAATGTGGTGAAAAGGCACTAAACCACAGAAACAATATGGCTGTCAAGATGGGTGAACCACGGAGACAATATGGCTGACAAGATGGCGCGGTCACACACACACACACACACACACACACACACACACACACACACACACACACACACACACACACATAGATATATATATATATTGTGCGATTTATTCAGTTTTGATGCTAGCTAGCCCTGAAAAGGGCTGATCCTGAGAAAGATCCTTAGCCAGCTGTCTGGGTTATTTTTTTTATCTTATCCTTCTATTGTGGCTGCGCTGATCACTTTTTCTCAAATGTTTAATTTTTTTTGTCTCCACAAGTTCTCACTAGTTTGCTGGCAGCCCTTGATAGGGCTAGTCCATTGGACAACTAGCTGAAATGTGTTTTGGCTTTGTTTAGTTTGTATATATATATATATATATATATATATATATATATATATATATATATATATATATATATATATATATATATATATATATATATATATATATATATATATATATATATATATATATATACGCACATACACACACACATACATCTGTGAATGCCTTAAGCAATAGGTAGGCAAATTTGTAGAATTACTCCTTAAGATACTCCATATAACGCCAACAGTATATTTTTAAGCGATTTCTTATTGCTCAGACAGAAAAAGTTATTAACAATACTTGTATTGTTTATATTGACATCTAAAGGGACATAATGTGTACGCCCATTTCTAAGGGAAGTAATCAAAGAATATATAGTAAAAAAAATTATTGAATATACGTGAATAGCTCCCACAATTTACATTGTTTAACCAAAAAAAAAAAAAATGTAAATGATTAAGTTCATCCTTTTAGTTTCAATAAAAATCAAAAACAATAATAATCTTTTAACTGCATTAAAGCTACAGACTTTCATAAATAGTTGCTTGAGTAGAATAGAAGGATTAAAATGGTATGACAAGGTTATCAACGTAGAACTGATGACAAGAACCAGACAAGTGCCAGTGGAACAAGAGATGAGAAGAAGACGATGGTGATGGATAGGACACACATTGAGGAATCCTGTTGATAGCATTACAAGGCAGACCTTGTTCTGGAATCCCCAGGGCAAGAGAGGTAGAGGTAGACCAAGAAGCACATGTAGAAGAGAACTGGATACAGAGGTGAAAAAGAACGTGGAAAGAACTTGAGATGATGGTACGTGACAGGAGGACTTGGCATGTGTTTGTTGAAGGCCTATGCTCCTTGGTGGACGGAGGGTAATGAATGAATGGAATGAAAGAAAATATTATAGTGTAATCCTTATCAGGTAATCTTGAAACCTAATATATATGTATGCATTTATGCATATTTTAGAACCTTTGTGTCTTTAGAGAAGCTTTGTACAGAAGTTATTGATTCAGGGGACGCAACAAATTATTTTTGTTATGAAAGTTAAACGTTAATTATATTATTTCCCTTGGTTCCTTTTTTAAAAATCCATTATCCCTCCCCCCTCCTTTCCCCACTCTCCCCCACACTCAAAAAAGAGAAAAAAAGTGTCCAGTTTTCAAAATAAAAACAAGATTTGCATGCGCTAAATTATAAAGTACGACCTAAGAAAGTCGTCAAAAGTGTCTACCTTCCCACAAGATTACTCTTTGGCAGAGTTGTAGATAGAAGAATAATGATGCTTCCATCTCAAGGAAGGGTCCACAAGATATTCAGAAAAGCGAGAGAAATACTGCATTCGCTGAGCACGTTAACTCTAGGATCTGCCGACAACTTTTGTGAAGAATTAAGCAATTATTAATTTCAGCTCGTTCAAGCCCCCACTTCTGATTTACTCAGTGGAATTCTTATTACTTTGGTATAGCTCTGTTCAGAGTATATTTAGTAAATCTGACTGAGACAAACATGCAGTACATCCAAAATGATTAAATCAAAGTTAAATTTGTATATTTATAAATAACAGATTTAATAATCATTTAGGTTTTAACAAGGTTTTAGAAAATGAATAATGATTTAACAGAAAAAATTATCATCACTGTTGTGATGGGAAGATATAATTTTATGTAAGAAAGTCACTTGGCAGCTTACAGGTTTCACTTAGCTGCCAATTGTTGTTTCTGTTTCCACTAGGTTTTTGGGTTCTAGTGGTGATCACTGTTCTCGCTCGTCGCTGGTGAAGATTGTAGGGCGCAGCATGATCCAAGAAGTATCAGGGAGTGTCTACGAAGTTGGTCCCTCGTCGTAAAGCTCCGGCCCCCTTATCCTTCTTGTTCCAGAGATAGTACCCTCAACTGGTAGCACCAACAACTATGGTAAAAGAATAGAAACAAATCGCTCTCCTGAGTATTGCGTTTTCCGACCCATAGCTATGGGTCGTGTTACGGTAGTTTATTGATGGCGTCTGCTAGAATTGGCAGTGCGCATGTTTAGGGTCAATGGAATTAATATAAATTGATCTTTATACTTTACGGAGTTATGAACGCGAAATGCACGGTCAAGTCATGACGTGTTAGCGTCGATATGGTCACGCTTGGTGACTAGGTTACCGTACCCTTTTTGTATTGATCGTCAAGCAGTGAAGACGGATTTTGTTACCCTTCCAAGGTTGTGCATGATGCTACTGCACATATATATATTTTAGTCAAGTACGGACACGGGTCAGTCCATTGTAATTGATGAAGAGATAAATGATTAAGTAGTTGATTCATTCTCGTCAAGACACATGCGCTCACTACCGGTTGTCTGAAACCCAGCAGCGCGAGTATATAGCCATGATGTTCGTTTGACAGTTTTTCAAGTACGACATGGACCCATAATAGGATGTTTGCAAGTATTCAATTTGTCATATATGCTTACCATGAACTATATTAATGATGTCGTCAAATGTGTGTGTTTCTTCCGTAATAAACTGTTTTCTCGTGGACTCTAACAAGTCGGACTTATTAAGTTGATCATTGAGCGATTCACTTGTTAGTTATCCTTTTCACACATTCGCGTTTCAAATAATTACAGCACGATAATAATCAATGAATAAAGAATGTTCAAAATCGCTGTCCATGACTGGATTGTTCTGGTTCTCATTCATTGATTATTATCGTGCTGTAATGTGTGGGTCCCCTTCTCTCTATTCCACCATCCCATCTACCTTAGAATTTACCCTCGATGAGAATTAAGCTTAATCCATCGAGAGAAAACTTTCTTTACATCTAAATTGGATAGCTTTATATTTGCTGTACATTTAAATGAAAAGGTTAATAGTACAGACAGGATATATTTACATTTACATTTTCACTGACTGAAAATGTAAATATTATAATTAGAATATACATCATTTCTTTCATCTTTCTCTCCCTGCTTCAAATGGAACTTGGGACTACTTATACTTTTAGTTCTCGGTAAGAAACTAGCAATAAAGCAGTCACCAGCCCTTGCAGTGTTGGTTCACGAAATATAATTGTATATGCTGAGGTGGCCAGTCTCACATGACTTGGACATCACTAGCGATTTTCACATATTAATATTCACATGGCATTATATACATATTAGTTCACATGTTAGTAAATAAAAAAAATAGGACGTAAAATGCACAACTTAGGCCAATCCTGGCTCACAGACCTTTCGCTCAGATGAATAAAAGGTACTGGCAAATGCCTTATTTTTCACGTGTTATTTGGGGTTGTTATTTTAACAGTAGATTCCCTCCATGACTCCGTGTGTTTCAGATTTACCAGATCTCGGCTTTCCTTATTAAAATGATAGTTTTCTGGGCTTATAATTCCGCAAGATAATCAAACAGAAGTCCGGTCCTGATAAATGAAAATCTGATTCTAACTCTGGCAAGGTCTGGTTTGTCGTCTTCGCAAGCGTGAATTTTCACAGTGAACAAGACTTGCAAAAATTGTCAGCAAGTCTGCCCCCGCATTTGTTTGTTACGAAGCTAACCAGGGCTCCAATCATTTTCAATCATGCGTGTTTGGTGGGGTCATTCAAAATCATTCCGACATGGAATATTTTTGTACGTGATGCACAAGGTCACGTCTCCCATATATGGTATGAAAACATCCGATCCTCTCTCGGAAATGTTTACAAATACAACATCTTACATCTGCCCAGACGGACTATTACAGCATTTCCGCTCAGGTGGGTTGGACTGATAATTATCTTCCTTGTGCAAACAAAGTTGCAACTGATCAGATAATGCAAATTCCCAGAAGCAACATACGGCTGCGAGGCATGGACAATCAATAAAGCAGTTGCAAAGAAGATTACATCATCCGAAATGTAATGCTACAGAAGGATTTTGAGAATACCCTGGACAGAAAAAAAAGACCAACAGAGAAGTACTGCACTCACTAAATGTAAAGGTAACTTGGCTCCTAAATACGATCTCAATAAGGAATCTGAAATTGTTTGGTCATATAAAAAGACATAATAGTCTGGAAAAATTAAAATTGGAAGGCATGGTCCCTGAAAAATGGGGAAAGGGACGACCTAGATGACGGTGGATCCAGGACAACACAGCGAGTCTGAACATGTCTTTTGATGATGCATGTCGACTTGCCCAGAATCGTGATGCGTTCAGAGCAGCTAAAATGGAGAGAATACGTCACATGATGATGTGCAAACACTGACCCTCGTGTACCCATCTGGCTGTGACTCCGCATGACAGTAAATTAGTGAATCACCATAGCAATATTAGCGCTAAATATACTGGCTGGGTTTACGTCGCGCTAATCGGGCGCCGAGAAAATGTGCTGACCATTGAAAAGCACGCAGTTAGTCAGTACAACAATTTAAAATGAGTACTGCCGTAGTGAATAAGAGACCGTGAAGAGGTCACCTCGATACATTATGTCACAGCTTCGTCGAGCGATATTTTGAGCCACTTTTAGGGCTACTTTGAGCTACTTCGGGCGATATTTTGAGCCACTTTTAAGGCGACTTTTAACTATTTTGGGCGATTTTTTTGCTACTTCTGGCGATATTGTGAGTCACTTTTGGGGCGACTTTAGCTACTTCGGGCGATAATTTGGCTACCACGTGCGATATTTTGGGCCACTTTTGGGGCAGCTTTGAGCTACTTCGGGCGATATTTTGGGACACTTTTAGGCCGACTTTGAACTACTTCGGGCGATATTTTGGCTACTTCGGGCGATATTTTGGCTACTTTTAGCGATATTTTGAAAACTTTTGGGCGACATTTTGGGACACTTTTGGTGCGACTGTGAGCTACTTTGGGCTAAATTTTGGATGCTTCGGGCGATAATTTTGGTACGGTCCATTTATTGGGCCACTTTTGGGGTGACAGCTACTTCCGGTGATATTTTGGGTACTTTGTGTGATATTTTGGCTACTTCGGGCTCTATTTTTACCTTCTTCGGGCGATATTTTGGGCATGGGTGATATTTTGGACCACTTTTGGGGCGACTGAGCTACTTCGGGAGATATTTTGGTTACGTCGGGCGATATTTTTGGTGCTTCGGTCGATATTGTGGGTCACTATTGGGGCGACTGTGAGCTACTTCGGGTGATATTTTGGGCCACTATTGGGGCGACTTTGAGCTACTTCGAGCGATATTTTGGGTACTTCGGGTTATATTTTGGCTACTTCGAGCGATATATTGCGTACTTCGGGCGATATTTTGAGCCACTTGTGGAGTGACTGTGAGCTACTGCGGGCGATATTTTGGCTACTTCGGGCGATATTGTTGGCTACTTCGTGCGATTTTCTTGGTATTTCAGGCGATATTCTGGGTACTTTGGGCGATATTTTGAGCCACTTTTGTTGCGACTTTTAGCTACTTCGGACGATACTTTGGCTACTTCGGGCGATATTTTGCGCCACTTTTGGAACGACTTTGAGCTACTTCGGACGATATTTTGGGTACTTCGGGCGATTTTTGGGCCACTTTTGGGGCGACTTTGAGCTACTTCGGGCGATTTTTGGTGTAAGCTTCTGGGGACCAGCTGCAGTGGTGGCTCATTATTCTAAAGGGAGCTAATAGAAAAAAGTTATAGTCTAGTGGGTATAGATGATAGTCTAGTGGGAATAAATGATAGTCTAGTGGGAATAGATGATAGTCTAGTGGGAATAGATGATTGTATAGTGGGAATAGCTGATAGTCTAGTGGAAATAGATGATAGTCTAGTTGGAATAGATGATAGTCTAGTGGGAATAGTGTGACAGTGCCGTGAGCTGGTTACGGCATCAATTAGTAATATGTCACCGTGGTGGTGAACTCCTAGGATTGGTTGCGGCACCAATTAGTAATATGTCACAGTGCCATGTAGTAATCTTATGTGACTGTGTGCCCTGTATATGAATATTGGCACTAATTGTTAATCAACGAACTAGGTGACTGGGGCAGACCTAGTCGTTGGATTTTCTATTTTGTCAATTTAGTCTATTGACAATCTTCTAAGTAAGAGTATATCTTAATACTGGCCATCACCGCCAGAGCTGACTATTCCTGGATGATATATCTCAAGCTTCCAACCTAACTCGTTCCATCCCTCCTTGTGATGTTACTTAGTGACAACTTCGTATAGTGGTGATTTTCTTTATATCCAGTATCTTGTTTACTCTAGCACTAAACAACCTTTTAGAGACTTAACCCAACTTGAGAAACGTTCCATCAAAACAAACATTTTATTTACATCTCAGAAGTTCATCATAACAGAGGCATGTGGTACAAATTCCAGGTACAAACATTTCCTAACTGTCTCTTGTATGTCCCATTCCTCCTGGGCACATTCATATACCTATGCATATATATTTAGCTCTCTACCTGAGAACATTATCAGATATGGTTTATACCTATTTTCTTCCCTTAAGGCTATTCTATTTATTCTGGCTTCTCCCAAGCCTTTCATCAACTCTTTCCTGAGTTGTTTTCTCTCCTCTACTAATCCTGTCAGATTTGTCTCATATTAATCAAAATACCATCATCTTAAAATTCATATATGCCAATTAGCACATTGGGTACACCTGTTGCAGTATCCTCATACTTATACCTGCTAGAGAGCGCATGTTTCATCCTGTAAATACAATCACCCTTCAATTTCTTACTCATCTTACTTGTAACAGTCAATATTGCAAAGTTCATTACACAATAGCCCAGCACGGCTATTACATCCATATTCTTCTGTAAATCTTCTCAGATGCTTACTTAGTCTCATTTTATCCACCTCATAGTCAATTTTGTAGCTTCAGCTTCATTTCTCATTATCCTGCGCTCACTTAGTTGTAAGCGTCGTTAACCTTGTAATACTTTATTTCAGCTTCTGAAATCATTCTATTCAATGTCTATCAAACGTTATGTGTCAAAGGACCTACTTACTTTGATTTCACAGAATCCTCACAACACTCATATTTCTTACTATCACCCCTTATCACTAAGCCTATACTTTAAACACAGCTTTGTCTTTCATATGTGAATAGATTCTACTGCTCTAACTAGGTCTATAGGATTCTTCAGAAGTATTCATTCTGTTTCCCACAGAAATTGAACTTGAGCCTGGCAGAAAACACATTCCTGCCACTCTACGTCCTTAACCAGGACTGCTCCTCCGAAAAATGCGACCGCTCACCAGCGTGTCCAAGTGTGTTCTCCTCTATAAAATCATTATCAGCTGATCTGTCCTTGTTTATTGTAAATTCATTGGTTCCTCCTATTCTCCACTCAGCTGGAATATGTTCACGCTTATCCGCTGTGTAAACAACTCAGTGAAGTGTCATCCGTTGTCCTGGCAAACTTTTCACGGGACCGGTACAGTGACATTCATGTGTCATTAGGTCTCTTGTGTGAGAACACAGAAGATCACTACGGTGACACATGTTGTCATTGGGTCTTCTTGTGTTGGGACATGTGGTCTTGACCAGGGCCGGGTTTGGGCGGGTACTAATGCGACCTCATGCGAGGAAAAAATATGCGACCTCAAGCGAGGAAAAAAAAAAAAAAAAAATCCGGCTTTTGGCTAGGATCATGTGTCTACACACAGGGACCAGTAGTGACATTTATATCATGAGGTCCTTTGTGTGAAAACACGGAAGACCACTACAATGACACATAGTGTCATTGGGTCTTCTTGTGTTGGGACATGTGGTCTTGACCAGAGCCGGGTATGGGCAGGGGCCAATGCAACCTCATGCGAGGAAAAAATATGCAACCTCATGCGAGGAAATTTAAAAAAAAAAGGTGACAATAGATGATAGTGTAGTGGGAATATATGCTAGTCTAGTGGGAGTAGATGATAGTCTAGTATGAATATATGCTAGTCTAGTGGTAGATGATAGTCTAGTGGGAATAGATGATAATCTAGTGGGAATAGAGGATATTCTAGTGGGAATAGATGATAGTCTAGTGGGAATAGATGAAAGTCTAGTGAGAATATATGCTAGTCTAGTGGGAATAGATGAAAGTCTAGTGGGAATATATGCTAGTCTAGTGGGAGTAGATGATAGTCTAGTGGGAATAGATGATAGTCTAGTGGGAATAGAGGATATTCTAGTGGGAATAGATGATAGTCTAGTGGGAATAGATGATAGTCTAGTGGGAATAGATGATAGTCTAGTGGGAATATATGCTAGTCTAGTGAGAGTAGATGATAGTCTAGTGGGAATAGATGATAGTCTAGTGGGAATAGATTATAGTCTAGTGGGAATAGATGATAGTCTAGTGGGAATAGATGATAGTCTAGTGGGAATCAATGATAGTCTATCTCTGAGAGAAAAAGACGTATGAACTGAGTGGTTGAAGTGTCTGTCTTATTATATGAACGATGCATTATTGATGTGAGAGCTTATTTACTATCCACATTTTATCATTCTTATGGCAGTATAAAGGACAGCTGTTAGTGGAGAATAACTTAGGTGTTAATAAAACATTAAAATGAGAAATGCGCTGTTCAGTGCAAGGATAAAATGACATCACAAATGTAAATGGACCCTTAAAATCGTATTGATGTGCTTTTGATAGACTGCATGAAATCTTTAGATTAGAATTCGCTGTGACGGTATTGCCTCCCCTGCTTTGCAGTAGTGGTCCAACAGTGGCCACAACTCAAGAGTATCTATTGTAGGCTTCAATGGAGTCTATCTTTTACACAAGATTACCCTTGGCAGAAATGTCGATAGAAGTGTAGTAAAGCTTCTATCACATGGGAGTCTTCATAAGATATTGTGCCCGTAATCACACAGATAGTATTTGGGGAAAAACTGGTTGTAGTTCTGTTTTATTTCTTTTATTTCTTCTTATTTCTAGCTGTTATATTTTCTGTCGGAAAATATTAGAGAAAATCGGAACAGAATGATAGGTGTATTTGTATAAGTAAGAGATGCGTGTTACATTGACACACCAACTAAGAAGCTGGTGTTGTGCCAATGTACATGTATATTTGTGACCCGTAATTTAGGAGCTATTCTCCGTTGAAAGAATAAAGGGATAGAATAGGAAGAATTTCCGACTTTATTTTAATTTAAGTAGTATATCAAGTTTGTGTTCATATATCAAGTTTGTGTTCACTGGATAAACCTCCAGAGATGTTACTTTACTTGAACCATTTGTACGTGTTCCAGGTTCGGTTTAGATTTTGAATTGGAAGTAGCTCATGTAGTAGTAATGGCAGTACTCTCAATAGTTCCTAGATACCTGAATTTTAAGTAATTCAAAATCAACAATTCATTTTGCATTGAAGTAAAGTCCGCAGAATATATACATGAAGCTTTTATTTAGATGTCCTCCAGATGTACAACCTTAGTTAAAATGCGACTCCATTTTCATTCCTGTAGCATTCATTCTTCAATATACATAGTCTCATAAATTTTAGATCTCCAATTTTCGTCGAACAAATGTACAATTTATTCTTGTCTACTATATTGAGGTCGAAATACTAAATCGAGATTTTATCCACCTGAGGAATATGTCATACTGACTACCAAATATGTTCTGTATTCAGAACCTTGAAAACATATCCGTTGATTTAGAGAATAAACGTGTCATAGGGCTAGGGGTCGGGTTATCCATTATTCTTTTCACTAGAGTCTCCATCTAGCTACAAATAAATCGTGGTGAGAACTCTACTGTTAGGGGTTTGGGCGGTCCATATATCACAAACTGGTTTCTAAGATTGTTGGGGGAAGTTATTTTGATTTGTCAGTATACCAGATATCCTTTGGGATAATCTGTTTCATTGGCGAAGCCACCAGTTAAGATCGATAGTCCACTAGTTATGTCTATGCCATATTTACGTCACAGTTACTACACAAGTTACTATGATAGCAAATGGTAAAACCTTTTATTCGAGGGTATATTTAATTCTGTTTAGAGATTTCAGGTCTCGTATTATTCCCTGTAACTGTCTGGAAGGCTTTATTAAAAAATGTCGATAAGAGGCTATGTGACAAATGACGTCATCAATAACTTGTGTACTAAAATTATTTAAAGAATAATTGCTAACTACTAATGTCGTAATCATTCCGGTTACAATATTCAGATAAGCGAAAACAATGCTGGCTGTCGCTAAGCACGTTAACACTATAATCTGCCGACACTTTTATGAAGAATTTAGCAATGGTGTATTCTAGCTCTCCAAACCTCAGAAATGAGGTATCTGAGGGGGGTGGTTGAAGTAACAAGAAGAGACATGGTACGCAACCAGACGATACGTCAGGGCCTAAAGTGCCACCCCCTGCAGACCCAGGTGGAACAGTCCCAACTGAGATGGTTTGGCCATGTCTGCAGAATGGGAGAAGATCGGCTACCACGACAAGCATGGGAAACAGAGAGCCAAGGATCCAGACCCCGAGGACGACCCAGAGTCCGCTGGGAAGACAACATTAGACAATCTTTGAAGGACCGAGGACTAGAATGGAACCAGGCCAGGAGGAAGACAGCCGATAGAATAGTCTGGCGCTCTCTCTTCCAAACCTCTACACCTCACGGTAGAAGGGGAACGACTAAGTAAGTAAGTAAGTATTCTAGTATATATATATATATATATATATATATATATATATATATATATATATATATATATATATATATATATATATATATATATATACACACACACATATATACACACACACATATATACACATATATACATATACATATATATATACATATACATATATATACACATATATACATATACATATATATATACATATACATATATATATACATATATATATATACATATACATATATATATACATATACATATATATATACATATATATAATATATATATATATATATATAAATATATATATATAAATATAAATATATATAAATATATATAAATAAATAAAAATATAAATAAAAATATAAATAAATAAATAAATATATATACTGAAGCACATTAAAAACGCACCAACTGTATAATCCAGGAACAGAGTGTGAAATGTAAATATAAGTGTGTACAAGTTTACATATTTGGAATCTTTATTCATTTTCCTATGAATCCATGCTGGTCATTAATTTGTACATTTGATTGTTATGAAATTCATTGCATTCTGTGCAGGCAAGGGAGAAAACCAAAAATACAAAAAAATGCACGTGCGTTATCCTGCTGGGGAAGCTGCAAGTCTGGATAAATTTCGAACGCAGGAGCAACCAGTGCATCCAGATCCTCATCTCGTTATGTCACAGCATTAACATTTCCACGGAAGACGTGAAGAGGCAAGCGATGGTGAAAACTGAATCCTCCCCAAATGTGAATACTGCCACCTCGAAATCGGTTGACACAGCAATCTGCAAAGCGCTCTTCACACCGTCGCTAAATCCGCATACGTCCATCTGCAAAGGATATGTTGAATCTGTTCTCGTCTGTGAACAGGACAGCATTCAACTGCAGTCTAGTCCATCTGATATGTTGCTCTGCGCATTGCAGGCGCTGCTAACGATGTCTGTGAGTCAAGTTTGGCCCAACATAAGGTCGTCTTGCATTAAGGCCTGTATCTCTGAGTCGTCATATGACTGTCATTCGAGAGACTTGCCCATGTCTACCCACTATTGCTGTTGCTGTTTGACTTGCCGGGAGAGTCAATTCCTTAGGTGACTCAGCACAATATGACGATCTTGCGCAGGGGTAGTAACTCGTGGTTGGCCACTCCGAAGTCTATCCCGGGCACTGCCAGTGGTTCCGTAACGTTCATTGAGACGTACAATAGTGCTGTGGTGGCAATTCATCCTTCTGGCAATGGCCCGCGAGCTCATTCCGGTCTCCAACATACCAATGGCTCGTTGGCGGTCGTTTTCAGATAGTAGTGGCATTTCAAGCACATGTACTGGGTGTTTTGTCTCAACGGCCTTTTTATACCGAGTATACTGCCACAACCCGTACACATTTTCAGGGTCATAGCTGTTGAGAATCGTGTTGCACGTGTAACTTTCATCGTTTTTATGTAGTCTGTACACACACCCATGGGTTGAATCTTGCACTTTCCATTCCAGCAGCCATTCGCTCTCTACCGCATGGCAAACACGGGGAAAATCCATTCCCACACTTTTTTTTTGCCAGCTTCTCGGCATCAGTATATATAATAGTGGTGCGTTTTTAATGTGCTTCAGTATATATATATATATATATATATATATATATATATATATATATATATATATATATATATATATATATATATATATATATATATATATATATATATATATATATATATATATATATATATATATATATATATATATATATATATATTTAGAGTGTGTGTTTAGTAACTTTGACTGAGACAAATATGTAGTACATTTAAAAGATTAAATAAAAGTTAAATTTGTAACATTACAAATAACAAAATTTAGTAATCACTTTAGGTTTTAACAGTTGGAAAATAATTTGAATAGTTATGAATCAAGAAAAGTTACTCATCACGACGGTGATGGTAGTGTGGGGTTATAAAAAGTTCAAGTGGCAGCATATAGGTTAACATAGCTGCCAATGATGATTATAATCCTCCTCCTGATGGGTAGGTTTTCTGTACACTGCTGTCACTCGTCTCTGGTCAAGGTTTGTAGGGTGAAGCTCGTTTCCCAGGAAAGTCTAGGAAAGTCTTCAAAGCTGGTCTGCCGTCTTAATGCGTAAACCGCTTGTCTTTGCTTGTGCCAGAAATGGTCCTTTCTGCTAGTACCACCAATAACTGGTAATAGAAATAGAAACGAAACGCTCTTCTGAGTATGGCGTTTTCCGACACAGTTATGTGCCCCCTCCCCCCTCTCTCTCTCTTCTATTCTACCATCCCATGTCAGAATTTACCATCGATGAAAATTAAATTTAATCCCTCGGGATAAAACTTCCTTTACATTTAAACTGAATAGCTTTAGCTTTACATTACATTTAAATGAAAAGACTAAACGTACAGACATAATATGTTTTACATTTACATCTCCACTGTTTGAAAAGTGTTCACAATATAAATTCATTTATGTTTCTTTTACATTTACACTTGTGGAAAAGGTTTAAACTTCTATTAATTAAAATTAATATTTAATATTTTCTCAGTGACATTTACACTGGTTTAAAGCTTGAAATCTTACATTAATTTTAAAGTGAATATGTTTATATGGACATTTACACTGCTTTGAAAATGTAAGGCTTATTCTTAGAATGTACATCATTTCTTTTAATCTTTCCCTCCCTGCTCCATAGGGAACCTGGAACTACTTTGTGCTTTTAGTTCTCTTTACAAAACTATCAATAAAGCAATCACCAGCCCGTGCAGTGGTGGTTCATGAATCATCATTCTATACGCTGAGGTTGCCAGCCTCAAATGACTTTGACATCCTAATTGATTGCCACTTTGCAACAACCGTTCATGTAATAATAATTGTGATAGTCTAGTGATGATGATGATGTCAATGTAATACAGATATCAAGCATATGATGTAATGATGATGATGATTATTACGCGGAGGATGATGATAATGGTCAATGTGTGTGTGGTGGCAAATGATAAAGTAAGAGAGGTTTTTTGCGTGAACAATAAATTGTGTAGGCCTGTGTGTAGGTAAAGCGCGAATGAAAACTGGTCAGTCTGGTTTTTACGTGAGTTTGCCTCGTGCGGATTGTGTGTAGAAACATGGGATAATAGTTCAAGATGGGAAGTGGTTAGTTTTTGGACTGAAAGGTGAACTGGAAGGTTGCGTGTAGAGCGGAGAAGATGGCTAGATGTTATGGCTGAATCTTGTTGTTCGGATCTGAAGGAAGAATAACGAATTTTTACCTTGGATATTTGAATTTTATATATTATTGGATTTTCGTGACATTTTCGTAATACAGTGTTCATTTTGGGACTAACTTCGGTGTTGATTAGTTATTCAGGAATGAATGTGACAATTGTGGTGTAAGATAGTAAATGTTTTTGAGGATTAATAAATGTGACAACATGCATCATCCAGCATGTGTCATTCTGGGGGCTGTTTGAGGTAAATTGTACCCGCCAGAAGAATCTAGTTATCCGTGCCAAAAGAATTCAGCCATTTTACAATCCAGGGTTGCCAGTCAAGAAATACCTACTTATATTCCTGAGAGTTTTGGTCATGTATGTTGGCGTGTTCACACAACACTGAATTTCAAAGACATGGTCGTGTTCAGCCTACTATCAATTTAAATTACAGGTTTCACGCAACACGTAATGTTCAAGACATTTGCACGTAAGAGCAGAATGTATTGCCACTAGTGTCGGTCATCAACTTTTGAGTTTGTGGCGAATTTAAGAAGCTACACGCTGTTTTCAAGAATTTACATGCTCTGTAGACATTCATCAACGCTCGACATTGTGACGAGTTTAGGAAGCTACACTCTGTTTCAAGAATTTATATGCTTTGTGGAAATTCATCAGCGATTGAGTGGTGGCGAGGGGCATAGCTGCACGCTGTTTTCGAGGACTTACATACGGTTATATATCCATTGTTATCGTCTTGTTTGTGGTCCTTACTGACATACTTCTTGCCATAGTGTCAGGACTACCATCAGTGATATGTACAACATATTTCAACATTGAAAATCTTCGCTGCTTTCCGCATGATGTGAAGTATCAGTGAACATTCTTAATTCAAGAAAGACGACGCTGCTTGTCGCATCTTGTGCAGTATCAGTGAACACTTCTACTTCAAGAAAATCTACGCTGCCGTGAAGTGTTCTGTTTTCACAACACGACCTTCTGTGTAACTCTGACGAAACCGCGCGCCATACTTTAAGATAACTGCCTGGTACACTGACCAATCAGATGGTACTGTTCTGCCGTGTTTACTAAAACATTGAACAGTCAAAATGGCTGGATAAATCCGTGCAAACGAGTGTAGGATGACAATTAATTATGGACTTATGAAAGAAGTATTACCTGGAAGAGGTCACTAATTCTACAACGGGAATGTTGCTCTGCACTTCTGTGCAGAGACTTTCACGACCAGTAATATACGGGAGAAATCTTTGGTTGAATGCATCGGGGCCTCAGGTTAGTCCATAATTTTGCTGTTTAGAGTACGCATATAATAAAATGCATTTAGGAAAGTAACAGATTAGTAGCTAGGAAGATACAGAGTAATACGGAGAGTATTTAAAGCTTTAGATGAAAAAAATCGCTCCAGGAATAACGTAGATAATTAAAATCTAACTTTTCCCGATTTGCACACCTAGACAGATTTTACAAATATTTTGGATGCAAATACTAGCAAGCAGAGAAACACCCTCGGACGCCTGATCTCGCACTATAAGTAACGTGTGTTCTAACGAAATCAGGCCAGTCATCTTTTAAAAATTACAGCGACCGCAAAAAAAGTGTTAGTTCATAGTGCCTTGCCTTCTGTATCTGAGAGCAGACCAGTATAACCATTAACAGCTTGACTGTATGTACCCGAGGGTAAGAACGAATGTATATGTATATCTATATATATTTAGTTTAAATAATTGATTAATTTGTGCGTTAGGAAGTGTGTAGAATGGGTTAGAAAACTACGGTGTGTTGCTGGCCTGTGTATGATTCTGGAGGCAAAAGCCAGCACTGTGAAATATTCAAAATAATTAAGAATGATGGCAAAAGTGTGTCTGTAGGTTTAGAAAAGCATTTAAAGAATTATTTCTTGATGGAATGGCACACTCCCCAGGAATGTAGGGAAGGATAAAGCGATTGTTTTACTGGATTGTTTAAGTTATTACTTAGTATTTTATATTAGACCAAATCATTGTATGGAGGCGCATCATGGACAAATGGCTCTAACTAAGGATTTAGAGGAAAAGTGTAGTCACGGTGAACTGGAAGTGGGTATTACTGGTATAAATTGTCCTGTGCATCTGCTAGCACACTGTCTGATACTGTCTATCATCCCCAACTTTTGAGATCATGGGATAGTCATGGACCACTTTAGCAAAGTTAGATTTTGCTGGGGAGGTTATGATGGTATCCTAAAAGAATGAAATCCGTGTATGTATTAACTGTGTGAGGTCAAGCACATATAGGCCCCTGACTCTATAAATGATGATGATGAATTATGTGCAGGGAACCTAACGCTACCTTCCTAGATCTCACACGGTCACTATTTTGGCTCTAGTGTCTGGTGTATGATGTACCTTGTGTCTAGGGGAGAAATGAAATGATGGTACACAACACAAAAACACTTTAAGTTTCTATGAGGAAGTGAATAAAAACCTGTGGTTAAGTTTTTCTTTAAATTTGATAATTTTTTTGTACAATTTATTTTGCCTGTCTAGTCATATCGTTTGGACAGGTCTTTGAAAATGAGGACAAGATAGTTTACAGAAAAGATTAACTAAAAAATGTGCGGACAATCTGCCCAATAACTATAAAGTTAATATCTGTCTTTCCTGTTGGAATGTTCACAGCTTACACTTTATTCATCTAAGAGGGAGAGTCACTGTGTATGAGGGGCTGTATTATCATCATACCCCATGAACTTCCTGAGTATGATTTGAAATACCAGTGTTTATTTAAAACGAAACTGTCAGATATACCCAGGTCCTTAATATATCACCTGGGGTTTCTTGTTGGATGATATGATAGTGTGTAGTTGCAGAAATATCGATATCACATCACACGCCCAAGCTCCTGCTGTTATCTCTTGACAGCCTACATGAATTGTCGGAGACTTCTTGGCGTTATCGTCACTCCTCAGGTTTCCTGTTACTAGCTGGCAACAGGAAACAAAACCTCTGCAACAAAAGGACACCCTGGCCTTTTATATCTGATCACTTTTGATATTATTTATTTCCCTACTGTGATATGGGGTCAGCCTCTCGTGCATTTCAGGTGCACTCGCCCCTAGTTTTTCATGACTCCTACCTTGCTGTGACCACACCTCAGGTCCCTATGGCAGATACGCCACTGTACATTCACCTAGTTTTCCTCAATAATATAATGTTGGGTAACCACATTTCCTTTTATATATTTTCCTCTTCTTTTTCTTTTTAAATATAAATGCTTCAGGCATGTTGAACAGTGTTCATGGAACACGGAGGCTTACTAATATGCTCTAATACAATAATATTCAAACATAATCATGACAACATACATTAGTTAGATACATTTCAACGTGAGGACTCAACAATGTCTGCTCCCGGCACGTCCTTCACTTTTTCCCAATAGCAGTATCTAACTTTGGCAATGGGATTAAACATATTAAATTCATAAAGCATTCTTACCACAAATCAAGAAATATAAACAAATGACGCTGACTTGCAAAGAAATGGCCTCAGTTTCTTCTGAACTGTCCAGACTGTGAATACTTATTTAGTTATTTAATTTTAAATTTATCACAGCTGTTCTCAGCGTATCTGAATGAAAAATATTGTTCAACTGGCAATGAATAGTGAAAGCTTTTTGCTAATATTTACTAGCACTGGCCAATCGAAAGCTTTGCGGCTACCAGAATTCAAATGCAGTTTTTGAAAAACAAAAATAATTCCAAACATACTCTGCGTCTGGTAGTCGATTGGCCAGTCTGCTTTAGTTATGCCAATACAAAACGATGTTAGTTTTTGGTAACAATTTTCCTACCGCTCCCCTCTTCTCCTATACTCTTGTTACCCAAGCGAATTTGAATTTACCTCAATGCTTCTCTTCTAAGCCGGTGTCCCCACTAACATTATGAAAAACAAGCAGGAACAACAGTCTGTCTGGTCGTGCGTCCGTAGACATTTAGTATTTTCTCAATAACTTGGCTAATACTGGTACTACCATAATATTTAAAACAGATCCTTGCTCAGTGGACTCTAAGCTATACTACCATATGATTTTTATGGTCAGAGTCATATTGGCCTAGATTTTCAATTTTTGTCATAGTCCATCGTCAAATAAAACTTTACACAACACGGCCATCTTTCCCTCTCTTTCATCTCGCCAGCGTGTATTTTCAAATAACTAACTTGTTTTTGTGACGTCAGAAACATTACCGCGAGGAGAAAAAAAATTGTCTGCATGTTTGCTTCTTTTGGCTTTGTCGCAGCGTGTATATATGCATGGCAGAATGTGTCAAGCGAAGCGGGGTTTTGCATGGCGGGTTAAGAATAGGCGTTAAATATTGGGAGTGTCTCGTGTTACACTACCAAATTTGTAAGGATTATTACTTATTACCAGCGTTAAAGTCAATATATTACGTTAATTCAGATAGTTATTTTGCGGCACACTTCCGCAAAATCGTTAATTATAAGGCTAGGCTGCATTGTGTATGCAGCAGATCTGGCAAAATGTTAAATATTGGTAGTACGTTTTCGAAACCGAAACTAAAACTCGTGTTAGATTTTTACCGTGGGATCGTTCTATAGGCTTTAGTACTGCACAAAATTCAGCGCTATGCTGGCGTGTGAGAGGATCCCCGTCAGACACAATGGGGCGGGTTTATTTATTATCATTTTATGACTAAACTCTTACTGAAATGAGCGATTTTTCTCGCAGATTTTACTACAACCACATAGGGGTTACATTTATTTTGTTTCAGATTCTATCCTGTAAACCGAACTGCTCATAAGAGTCAGCCACTAATGAAGGCACTATTGGTGCAAGCGCCTTTGAAGTTCAGAAGGCCAGTTACCAAAGTGTCTACTTCTACTGCCTGGTGGTATCTCAAATAACATTCCTGCCAGGAGAAAAGTGGAACCAGATTCATTCCAAAAGATGAGTCAGAAACCAAGATAACTGTAGAGTGTCCAAATCCCACCACAATGATAGACAAAATTACTTATGATGACAAATGTGGGGATAGATTTATCCAGTGATAGCTTCACATTCAAGGGACAGAGAAATAAAATTGTTAGTATTATATAAATGTTCTTCCAGTGGAGATAATTAACTAAAGTGATAACCTTCAACAAGTTTAATGTCTTTTGAGACTTTAAAAAAAAATTATTTTCCAATGCTTTATTGATTTAATGTTGTAATTAAATTTGATTTCATTTCAAGCTTTTCAAACAGAAAAGAGAAACTGTATAAATAAATTGTAAATATTTACCAGCAGACTTACTTAATTAATTAAGTTGATTTCAAGTTCTTGTTGGTAAATAATTTAGTTAATACCCCTAGGAGAGTCAACAACAATAATAATAATAATAATAATAATATAATCATAGGAGGATCTTGAGAGGGAGCCCATAGAGATCTAGGAACATATATTATCATCAGACCTAGACATTTATACAGCTTGATCCTACCTTTGATGTCGATACACCCATATTCTTTTAAGAAAAGGAAGTATTTCTCATAAGATCAGTCTCTTATCTGGCACTATCCTGGTATCATCTGATACAACTTTTTGTCCAGGATATATTAGACTTTCAAGAACATCAACCCTCTCGTGACAGCCACATCTTGTGCAGTATCGGTGAACATTTCCAATTTAAGACAGTTCTACGCTGCTTGCCGTATCTTTTGCAGTATCAGGGAACGTTTCTAATTCAAGACATCCTTACGGTAGAGTATACACGCTTCCCGCATCCTATGCAGTGGAGTTGATCATTTGAAAACCAAGGCATCATTACAGCAAGGTGACTCATCAGTACAGCTCATCGCCTCCTCCCTTGTAAATAAATATTAGACAAACATAAAGGTATGTTTTCAAGCACTCGTAAGAAATAAAGAAGTAGAACCCTAGACAACAGAAAAACAACAGACGTGAGTGGCTTACCGACGACTCGAACCCAGGACCTTCCGTGCGTCAACCCCGCCTAGTTATGCAAGCGAAACACCAGAAAAATGATGCTTCGATGACGGGTCATTAGTGCGACCCGCAAGACATAACACCGGAAATTTACCACGGGCAGTCCAGCATATTAATGACGCAATCACTTCTATTGTTCCCCTATTATACAGTATAGGTAAATCCACACTAGACAAATACCTTAATACTGAGTCTAGTAAATGATAGTAGTCTAAGAACAGTAAGTACAGGACAGAGGGTAGGGTTTTGGTATTGAATAAACATTTATAACACATAAGGAAGGGAAACCCGAGGCCTGTAAACAGTAAATAAATATTAGACAAACATAAAGGTATTTTTTCAGGCACTCGTCTTGTGCATGAATACTTCTAGACATTGGAGTCTACGCCGCGTACATAGCATGGCACCATACAGTGGCAGGCTGCTAAACAGATAAGTCATTTTTGTGCCAACATTGCTCTTGTTCGTGCGTACCACAGTGTTGGCATTCCTGTCTTTACCTCATCTGTTGCTTGTTGTTATTGTGCGTAACTTACGTGTTTGCTTAAATTATGTTTTATATTCAATGGTTGGTCTTCTTTGTAGAGGAACTGATGTTGAGTTAATCTATTATGATTTTGTTAAAATTAATCCCTTAAGGGGCCACATCTGCGTCGGATGTGATTTCTTTGGACATAATGCACGTTAGTTGTGTTGGAACATCAGTCCACTAAGGTAAGATTATGGGTGTTCCTCTTCTTAGTTCTCAAAAGAGGTACACATTTATCCACGGCCATTCTTTCAAATGAGGTTCCCAGGATTGGCATCTTCCCAAGTGACGCTGGTGCCGTCCAGTGTTGTGGTGCAACTTTCTAAACTTAGAACAAGACTTAACGAACCGTTCGATGTTGCTGGTGATCCCGGCCAATAATAGTGGCAGGCGATTCGCTGAGACGTGGTGCTCATTCCCATATGTCCACTAAATGGAATGGAATGGCCTATCTCAACCCTTGGTTCCTACAGTAAGCAGGAACTACTAATTGGTTGTGTTCCTGCCTTCGTTTCCAGCCTTGCGATACATCAATCCATTTTTCCAGAAGAAGTCCCTTTTTGTAGGTGGATTGTGTGTTCTATGTAATTTTTTAAAACAGGGCTGCAGTGAGGAATCTTTGTTTTGGGATCTCTTCACTTCCTGTGGGAGGATATTGGTAGGAGATTCCTGCTCGGTGTCAATTTTTGACTGTCCTTTAGTCTGTAATGCAGCCATGACTAGTGGCAGATTAAGCTTTCCAAGGAGCACATATCTACATCCCAAGACGACAATCTTTTCTGTCATTTGGTATGGAAGGGACGAGAGATGCCCTGACTAATCCATTAAATACAAGTCCCGTGTCAGAAAGAAATTCTACGGATTGTCCGTTTACGAGGACTGATTCACTAACGGGAAGGTGAGAGGGTTTTCCTGTAGACGACCTCTGCTCCTTTCTGGGTGAAGATTTAGTGTGTAGACACGCAGCATGTTGAGGAGGAGGTCAGCGTTTGCACTAATTAATGTTGTAATTATCCACAAGGCAGTATTTGCACCATTTATCTCCCTGCCTCTGGTGGTGCTAAACATTTTTCTGACAGTTTTTAGTGTCGTTATCCTGTTTATTGGTCCTTTGATTTGTTGGTCTAGGTTTGAGCAAGCTGGCTGTTTCGTTGTGTGCTTTCGAGACGTCTTCCTGGCTCCTTGGGATTCCATAAGTGCTGCTTGGAATTGCTCTCCCAGTGTAATAACTGTTTCTAACCGGTCAGCGCCGTTTTCGGTGAGAAATCTACACATTTCCGTCGACATTGATACCTTCAGTTGTTCTATAACGCAAAGTGAGATAATTTTCTTATCCTTCTTCATCGTTCGCTCTCAAATAACCAGATCTATCTCTTTTATAAAGAAGGCAGTCCGTCTCAAGTCTCTCTCATCATTAAACAGCTTCTTCATCAACTAGGTTGAATAAGGTCACACTGCCACCCTGATTCTCTCATGGAGCCGACAGTTTTGGATTATATGTTGTACTGACAGTTTGTCCTCCCCACATGGACACTCATCTGTCTGTCCTCCCCACATGGACACTCATCTGTCTGTCCTCCCCACATGGACACTCATCGGTCCGTCCTCCCCACATGGACACTCATCTCTCTGCCCTCCCCACATGGACACTCATCTGTCTGTCCTCCCCACATGGACACTCATCTGTCCGTCCAATTTTCAGTTTGTTGAACATAAGTTTTCTGAGACTACAATGGCCAGTTCTCAGTCTGAAATGATCACTTGATTCCTTCTTGGTCCTGTGCAGTTTGTCCTCCCCACATGGACACTCATCTGTCCGTCCAATTTTCAGTTTGTTGAACAGAAGTTTTCTGAGTCTACAATGGCCAGTTCTCAGTATGAAAATGATCACTTGATTCCTTCTTGGTCCTGTATAGTATGGTTCAGCATGACTTGAATCTGGATGTTCCTCCTGCAATTTCTCTCTATAGTTATTTCTGATTATTACTTTTATCTTTTATAATGTAGCACTGACTTCTCCTTAGATTTTCCCTCCTCCATCTTTGTCCAGCTTATCTGCCTTCTCCTTCCCATATATCTTCCAGTGAGCTAGGATCCACTCTACATTTACTTTTTAAAAATTCGTAGTTGGTTTTCTTTAATGTTTTTACCAGGCTGTCCATTTCATTGTTTTTATTGTTTCTGAGAGAGCCTGTAAGGACCACTAATTCACCTTTAGCAAGAACGTTATTTTCCATGATGGTAGTTGCAAATGTATTTAGTGGTTCTGCAACCTCTTTGAAGTTGTTTGAGAATTCCCAGTAGCCATCGAGATATGTATTTCTTGTCCATCCTTTAATTTTGTGTAAACACCCCCACCTCCATTTTTATAGCGTTTGTTGCTGATCCATCTGTATATATGTGGGTCCATGTACGTCTTTCTGATATATTTCACAGCTAGGTGTTTCCTCTTTGCATCTATTTGATTGCCTTTCTTCATCACTTCTGGTATGTTGTCAATTAGCTCTGTGAACTTTTTTCTCTTCCATAGTGGGAACGTACTGCTGGTCTTTATGGGCTCTATCTTTATTTATACAACGTCTGGTAACGTGGGGACAAGCTCTTTTGCTTTCAGAGAAAACAGCTTCTCTGGAGTCTGCCTCGACCATATCCTTTCAGTTTGTCATTGATTGGTTGGTCTATGAGTCTTTTACATTTTTCTGCTTCCTGTAGAACTCTGTGATCTCTTTTGTTTCCTAATGGACTGTAGTTTTGTTATCCTGTTCATTTCACTTACTGGTGTTGATTTCATTGCTCCAGTAATGATTCTGTCGGCCTGGTTTTGTGTTTTGATTGTTTTATCGAAGTTGGATTGTGAGGCAGTTGCCCAGGCTGACATTCCATATTCCACTGTCGGACGAACATTTCCTGTGTATAACTTTGTCAGAATGTGATGGTATGCATCCAAGGTAGGTTCTGCTAGTTTCTTCATTAGAGTAATTCTCTTTTTAGCTTTATGCTGGCACATTTTGATTTGATTTTTCCATGTTAGTCTGCTGTCCTTGCAATTTCACTCTGGCATGTCTGATTTTGAGGAACTGGTTTACCCATTTGTACATATGCCTACAAACTCCATATTTGAGAAGTTTTGGCTTGATCCCAGCTCTCCACGCTTTATCAAAAGCTTTCTCCATGTCTATCTAGACAGCCAGTGTGTGGTTCTTTTCCTAGAAAGCATCTGCAGTCTCTTCAGTAATGTATATTATTCGGTCCTCAGTTGATCTGTGTTGTCTAAAGCTAGCTTGCTGTGGTGTAATAACTGCTTTTTTTCGAGGTACCACATCAGCCTGATTTTGACAAATCTTTCCATCAGTTTACCCATGCAGCTAAGTAAACCGATGGGTCTATAGCTGTTAGCTTTTGTTCTGTCTTCTCCATGTTTCAGTACTGGAATCATGATTGCCTGCTTCCATATTTGTGGCACTACACCTTTCTTCCAGCTTACATTTATTATTTCTAAGTAGTTTCTTTTTACTTTGTGCTCCAATATGTTTTAGCATTTCATTTGTGATTCCATCTTTTCCTAGAGATTTTTAATATTTCAATAGCCATAGTGCATCTTTTAGTTCTTGTACTCTAAATTTAGTCATCATGTGTTCCTCGCCTACATTAGGTATATGTTCGTTTAATTTTGTATCGTTTTTCATATCCTCCCTCCTTCTAGTTGTTATATTTGGTTTGCTAACTGTGCTGTATTTTTCTATGAACATATTTGCTGCACTATTTCGTGTTATTGTTTCTCCATTTTCTTCTAGTGATATGTAGGACGTTCTTATGTCTTCACTGTTTAATATTTTCGCAAGCTTCCAGAGTATTGTTCCATTCTTATCTAGATTTAGGCTTTCAGTTTTTTCTTTCCATCGGCTTCTTATTGCTTCACTGATCTTCTTTCTGTACTGAACAATGGTTTTTTTCAGTTGAATAATGCTTCCCAGAGCTTGCTTTTTTCTTCCATGTTCTTGGCAATCGTCAGTTCTTCCTCAAATTTCTCTAGTTCTTCTTCCAGTACGGTTTGTAACTCTTTATAGCTCCACGCGGAATTTATTCCTTTGCTGCTTTCACTATAGCTCTATTTAACCTTTCTATCATGTCCCTCACTTTTCAATGTCTTGTGTTGATATCTTTGCAATACTTTTCAGTCAGTTCTGTGTTGGCATCTCCCCAAGGGTCGTTGGTGCCGTCCAGTATTTTGGTGTAACGTTCTGGCACTGAGGACAAGACTTGACGAATCGCTCAATGTCACAGGCGATCCGTTGAGTCATGGCGCTCATTCCCCTGTGTCCACTAAATGCAATAGAGTAGCCCATCTCAAACACCTCGGTGATGGGTGTGAAAGGCGCCAACATGCATAGCTCGGGAATGACCAGAGGTAGCTGTAGGTGTTAGAACGAGCACTGGCAGTTTTATTGCTGGCGCCTGAGTTAATGTGAAGTGTTAAGACTGGACGCTATTTCGGGTTTTTAAGAATGGCGTGCATCCTTTGTCCGTTTTCATATATTAAACCGCAGTAGTTAGACTTCAGGCATTCAGTACTCCTAAGTTGCAGTAGACGGATCGCTCATGCTAGAGAAATAAGCTTGCATAGCGAAGTTTCTGAGTTTTTTCGTCAATTTTTTGCCGAGCTTCTAGAATACCTATCTAGTGAATAAATTCTAGTCGTGGTGATAGCCGTAGTTCTGTTTGGAGGTATTATTATATTTAGTCTTTTGTGAGTGATTTAAGTGGTAAATCGCCTATTTTATTTTCACTAGTTAGATTTCTGTGCAGAGGGATTAAATTATACGTGTGTTATATTCTCTAGTTACTGCGTTACAGTGGAAAGCAGGATAAATTGTTATTTCTAGCTTAAACTCATGCAGCTGTAAATAAATTTAATTAAATTGCTAGTAATCAGTCGAGAATATTTTAAACTAACTTATAACTGCACCGATTTATCATTGAGTATTGACAAAATACGTATGTATTTCTAATTCATGATGATTGATTTTTAAAAAAATGTAATATTATATTTTACGCCAGGATAGGAGGTGTGTATAATATTATGGTTAAGTATTTTTTACTTTTCTCTTCCTTATACAGTTTTGGGTCAGCCCAACTTTTTCCAGCGGTTTTAGCACAACTGAGAGAAGAAACATTTTTTTTATCTTTAACCACGTGGGTTTACAAGTTAACACCTGTCTGGCAGTGTGTGTGCCTCCAGAAATAGACAAAGTACAAACCTCACTAACGGTTTTAAAGACTAAATGCCTATACTGGGCCTTTGAGCCAGATTATATTTCTTCACAAACTCTCAGGTACATGCAGCCCTGTGGCGAGAAAAAAATTGCAAAACATCAACATTCCGACATTTTGACTAATTGTGGTGTGACCACATTAAATTTCTATACTGAGAGAAGGCACCGACCTGACATTCCTAGATACTGGAGACCCTACGCTATTGACACTGTGCTCGCTGTTAACTTTCGTGCCTGGACAATTTTAATGTGACATAAACAGATATCCTAAATAATAATAACCAAGGAAACGTTCCCTGAAGTAGTGAATTCAACCTGTCTTTGCGGAGCTGGGGTTCTCTTGGCCAAGAATAACACTGGAGATTCTGTATGTGTATGTCCTAAAAAAATTGTTTTTCCAGAAGTTGCTACCAAAGCTGTAAGTACGAATGCAATCGCGTGGCCACGGCTGACATGAATAGAGTGAATGCAGGACTGAGTGATTCCTTTATTGTTGTATTTTTGGCACCCATTTTGCTGTCTTAAATTCCTTTATGCAGTTTTGTTTTGTTGCTAATGACATTTTCCTTAGGATAGAGTAGAGTATCAGTTCTGTTCATACATTTAAAGGGAAATCATAGAACATAACGTATATATCCGTGACTCTTTGGGGCTATCACTTTTCTTCTAACAGGATCGTGGGCTAAACATCGAGGGAAAAGATTACACCTATGGGTCTATTATACTTGTAGTAATTCATTACCTTATATGTATTTTCTATGCTTGATATTAACATCTATGTGTTGTGGTAAATTTTCCTTATGTTAATAAATTTACATAAACTTTATTCAAGCGTGTCGGTCAGCTCGTTCCAAAATATCTATATTTCATCGTTATAGTTTTCCACGTCTGTGCGTCTAACTGTCGTCACTTATGTGTGTGTGTATGTGAGTGGAGATATATATATTTAATATATATTTTTTTAGACTGTCTGACTCCTCTAGATCTGTTGTAGAAGATAGGCTGAAAGAGAGAGAAAATTCTCGATTTCAGGGACAGACTCTATTAATTTCTCCACCTCACTCGTGGAAATCTATTTCTATTATTATCTCTCACTGTTGCTATCGCTTATTCTAATCTATTCAGAAGGGACCAACCCAAGTCTTAATTCCCCTATCAAAAATCTACGACAGTGGTACAGGGTAAGTCTGGGGTAGTGGTCGATTTCCAACGAATGATTCTCGTGCCTCTTTCTTAAAGCCTCTAAACTTCTTTTCCGGTAAGCCTCTGAATGAGGCTCATATCTCACTAAAATTTTTTTTTCAATGAATCATAGTCATCTTGCTCGCTGCCTGAAGTTTATTAAAGAACTAATAATCTGCTCCTGTCATGCGCGGGGAACGTTTCAGGTTCCACTCTATTCTTTAAGCCCAAAACCCATTGCAAAGCATTTCTTTCTTCTTCTTCTTTGATTCTTAGCCGCCGACCGTCAAAGAAGTCAGTGGCCATCTGTAGTGAAATTGACAGAGATACAACGGTAAAATCCCTCCAAAGATAACATTTAAGGATAAAAACATAATGCGTAGGCTGCGAATAGTACATGATCGCCTAGACCGCGGGTCATCATCCTCCATAATAATTGACTAGCTAAACAGGAGGGGAACGGCGGATCAAAAAGGAAAAAAATATGACTGGAAAGATTGCGTGAGACTAGAAAGGCTAAGGAGACGCAATTGTAGGGGAAACGGAGAAAAGTCACGTTTCCCAAGTTGACATAAAAAGTAAGCAACTCGACAGAAGGGACCTTAGATATAATACGCCACAGTCATTTATTGGACGCTTTTGCAATACCAAGCCCTTGATTTGAATTCAGTGGCTAAAACGCAGATGTTAGGAATATTACAAAAATTAAAAAGTACTTTTTTCTTAATATTAATGTTAGGAATATAAAAATTAGCTGGCCGGATGGCCTATTCTGAGCAGTGAACTAATATGGTCTTAATTTTACAGACGGATAGATAATATTGAAGACTGTATTGAATCTAAAAGTGTCGCTAATTGCACAAAAAAAACACGACCTCGAAACGCAGGTGTTCAAATCTACGTAGTATGGAAGAGAGGGTTTTGGGTGGTAGCTGTGTCTAAATATAACTTTTAACGACAAAATTTTGGAGGGGAGAGAAAGGTTGGTTCAAAAATCAAGTACATTTTGTAGAAACACAAGTAGAGACGGACAGACTAACAGATAACCATCCATACTTGACTGAAGCATGACTGAAATGACTTTATGGTAGGAAATTTGAAATTAAAATAAACCCAGGCAGTGATTGGCCACAGACAATCATATCATTAGCGCTCAGACGCGAAAGTGGGGTCATTTCTCAATAGTTGTTCAGTGATAGACACAGATTTTAAAGTGTGGTGATTTCCATATGATTTGCTGCATTTCTGTATGGTGCAGAAACATGGACGATGAATAAGCATTTGGAAGAAAGAATTGAGGCTCTTGAAATGTGGATATATAGAAGAATGGGGCGTATCTCATGGAAAGAGATGAAAACAAAATAAGGTTGATACTGATCCTAGGAAAAATTAGGTATCGAAAAAAGAAACTAATGAGAGAGGTCAAAGTCGGGCAGCTAAAATACTTTGGCCACATAAAAAGGCATAACACCTTGCAGAAGACCATAACAGAAGGGAGAGTTGAAGGTAAACGTGCAAGGGGAAGACAGCGCTATAAGTGGGAAGATAACATCAAGAGATGGACGGGAAAGAGTCTATCAGAGTGTACCACCAAGACAAGAGACAGAAGACGTTGGAGATCCATTACAGCCAACCTCCGTTGTAAAGATGTTGTCAACTGAATGAGTTGATGATTTCCATATGAATGTAAAAGAAAGTGTAATAAATTTAGGGACGCCATACTATAGCCAGCAGCTCAGCTGAGTTTTGCTAGCAATTCTGTGTTATTTATTCATAATCTGGTAAGATTGAAATTATTTCTTTGTATATTTTGAATGTTGTTTCATGTTCGAGTGATTTGATACTGCCATATCGAAATCTAGCCTTACAAACAAGTAGGGATTTGCTCTAGACCCCCCGCCCAAGTCAGGGTCTAGGGACCAACAATGTACATAAACTCCAGCAAGGATTATGCAAGACAGATCAAGTGTTGAGAATAATGAAACATATTACCTATCCTCTTTTAGGGCAGACAACTAATAAATATTTTTCAGAATCTATAGTCTGGGAGGATCTATCTGATGTAAAACCACCATGGTAAATGTGCTGTTTGGTCAGAGAGATCTGACCTGTCTGTATGATGTGGTTGTTGTGTCAGTGTTGTGTCCAGACGTGGGTAGAGAATAGATTTTGACACATGGCCCATACTTTTTGATTGCAGAGTTGGAGTTTCTGTTGTCAACAAAGCAGTGACTATTCAGTTGGTGACTTTACTCGAGTGTATCTGTGCAGTACTTGTGACAGAGACCACCATTATTGCCCGCCAGCACGGAGAGGTGGGACCATCAGTTTTCAGCACCAGAGCTACAAATATAAGATGAGTGAGCCTCTGGTCTGCTGGACATTCACCAAAGCTGTGTAGTTACTAATACCCCATAAAAATTCCCACCATTTTCTGGACACTGTGTAGTCAATATAGACAGGTGTGATGAGGCCACCCCAACAGCACAAACATTAACTATCCTCCCAAGTAGATGACTACTAGAACATTTTAATAAAACTAACTAGTATAGTACATATATATGTACACTATTGCATTTATGATATAATATTCCATGCATTTCTTTCATAATCTCTAAATCTTTTTAAGTTCTGGTCAACCTAAAAAATTGATCCAGAACAAAATAAATGTAATATAATTTTATCAAAAATTTTACACACGTGAGTTAGTTCAGTGTATTTTAACATTTATTAATATTATTAGTCTTGTTAAATATCTGTGGGTATATCTATAACCTATTACACCACACTACATATCATAACCCTAGACACTTTACGTAGCCACATTCATTAAAAAAAATTAAGTGTGAGGTCGTAGTGGTAGCAAGAAAGGCCTTCTGACAATTCTCAACTACATTTTATCTCAGGAGCCTTCACAGCTGGCCTCATACAATTACATTTAGTAATATCACCATCATACAATACCATCAACACCACTACATAAATTGGGGTCTTGTCCAGGGATAATTAGCCCAACAGTAATATTAGGATCTCCTGGTGGGAGAAATAAAAGTAGGGAAATAAATTGTAAAATTTCCTTTAAAATTAAAAGTGTCCCTGCAGATAAAAGTTGGTGAATCTTCACAGCCAGTAATAATTAATTAGTTAACTGGTTAGTTAGAATTGGTTAGATTATAGTCATAAGAAGTACTTAGTGTATTTACTGGTTAGAGATTTATCTTGTATATTATTATATTGTCTAAAAAGTATGGCGGAGCTGGCAAAATTTAGATCAGCTGCTGTGCTCACCGCGAAGGAGATGGGAATGGATGGTCAAATTTTAATTCAATAAGTAACGGCTGAATGTGATAAATATATTGAACGGGAAGAAAGGAGATTAGAAAAAGAGGCTGAAAGAAAATTGGAGTCTGACAGGTTGGTTGAAGAGAAGAAGTTAGAGGCTGAGACTAAGAGGCTGCAGATTGAGGCAGAAGAAAAACGACAGCAAAGGGAGGCAGAAGATAAAAAGGCCGAAAGGGAGGCAGAAGAAAAAAGGTTGACTGCCGAAAGGGAGGCAGAAGATAGAAGGTTGCAGAGGGAGCACGAATTACGACTAAGGGAGCTGGAATTACAAGGCCAGGCTCCTGAAAATGGTGCCAGCCCTTTTGCCTCAGATGCTACGCCCAGTCTGGGAGCCTCAAACTCAGCTATGGGGTTTCATTTAGACCATTTTGTTGAAAAAGACGATGACATAGAGGGGTACCTAGGACGTTTTGAGTTATTAGCTACTACATATGGGTTAGAGAGAGAGAGGTGGAGCTTAAAGCTATCACAGGGATTGAGAGGTACTTCTTATGAAGTATTTGCCAAAATGAACAGGGAAGACCAAGACAATTATGACATGTTAAAGCAGGCTTTGTTATTAAGGTACGAGAAGAATGGTGAATTTTATCGTAAGAAATTTAGAAATGCCAAACTGTTGTCTGGGGAGACATACCACCAATTCTCTGCTAGACTAGAAACCTATTGGAGAAATGGACGGCTCTGGGGAAGACCCAAGATCTTAAAGAAATGATCATGATTGAGCAATTGAGAGAGTCCATGGCTCCAGACATGAGAAAATTTCTCATGGAACAAGGTGCAGAGAAGTTGGGGGAAATTTTAAATGTTGCTGAGAGGGATCAGCAGCCCAGGCAGAGGTAAGTGGTGCTAAGAAGAAGCACATAGACAATTTTAAAGCTCCACAGCAATTTAATAAATTTGATAATAGAGAGCAGGGAAATAAAGGTAGGACAAACTTTGAGCGGCCAAGAAATGACTATCGCGACAGAAACTCACAGTTCAATGACCAAAAGTTCAATGAAAGAAAACCGTTGAACCAAGGAAAAAGATGGTGTAAATGGTGCAAGAAGGATAACCATAACACCGAATTTTGTAGAAGGAAACCTTCAAACATTGCTGCAATGAAGTCGGGGACGCAAAGATTAAGGTTAATCCTAAGGGACAACAGGAACCTTATCACCCCCCAGTTTGTGAGGATGTTATTTGTAATGGGGTCACCATAAGGTGCCTTTATGATACAGGTTTGGATTATGATTCAGTTGTGAAGTCTAGCCTAGTGGACCCAAGTCAGTATACCACAGAAACAGTGGAAATACAAGGGGCGACTAAGGACATACCACTCATGACACTTCCCATCGCAAGGATAACGGTGAAAACTCGCTATGTGGAAGGAGAAATCAGAGCAGCAGTGATAGATGAACCAATCTACCCTCTGATATTGGGGTGTAGATACGTCTTCTTGGGGAATCCCGAGAAACCTGTGATCATGGCGACAGTGCAGACCAGGTCACAGAAGAAGGAGGAAGAAGGTGAACCTATAAATGCTCATCCAGAGGAGATGAGGAAGACGCAGGCTGAGGATAGGACACTCAAGCCCTGTTTTAAAAAATTGCCCAAATGCCACACACCTCCGAGCAAGGGGGAATATTTCATGAAGAACAAACTATTATACAGGAAGACAGGAACTAGATCCACTGGTCACGGACAGTTAGTTCTTCCCAAGATATATAGGGCAAACTTAATAAGGAGCTTACATGTTGGAAAAGATGGTGACCATGAGAAAGTCGGTACCATCTGCCAAAAGATTGCTCGAAAATACTATTGGCCCGACGTAAATGTCGATGTTGAAAACTTTGTAGAAGCATGTGGCGTATTTCATGAGGGAACACCCACAAAGGGAAAATATGTGCAGGACCTAGAAACGCCACGGGGCAACTGTAGGCCTGAAAGGAAAACTAATTATACTCGGGTAGACAAAGTGGAATGGGAGCCCCCCTTTTCACACCCAGTCTTCACTTGAATGGATTAACATGGCCACTATGCGAAGAGTACAAAGAAGAAATTTTACCCAGGATAGGATGACAATCCCTCGGTCAGACTTATATAAACTGGAAGAACAGAAAAGAGAGCGAAGATCTCTCATAAGCAATCTAAAGTGGGGAGACAAACCCCAGAAAAAAATTGGTAGTGGTCGATTTGTGAGTGATGATTCTAGGAAGAAAAGTCCTCATTATAAAGCTTCTAAGGGACGGGACCAGACGGGTTCCAGGAAAAATACGTATGATAAATTAAAGATCCAGATGTAGCTTTATTAAGGACCTGGACAGATGAGAAGGCGGAAGAGACTGTTACCTCATCGTATCAATATGTGAACGAACTGACCAATCGTTTGAAAGCTGGATGGAAACTGGCAAATGATAATTTGAAGCAAGCCAGGAAGAAACATGCAGCATATTTTAATAGGAAGGCAAAGGACAGGGAACTGGCAGTCGGAGAGAAGGTGCTGCTTCTACTACCCGGAAGCCAGAATAAATTACAAATTGGTTGGCAAGGTCCATATACGGTTCTAGAGAAGGTGTCTAGAACAAACTATAAAATTGACAAAAAGGGGAAGGAAAAAGTTTATCATGTAAACCTGTTAAAGAAGTATCTGGACAGACCACTCCAGGAAAGCACCCCCTTATTGACCTTAGCTATTGCAACCCAGATGCAAAAAGAACCACTCACCTCACATGAATACCCATTACATCCTTGTGAAACAGCAGCACAGGTAAAAGTCAGTAAGCACCTGACTAAAAACCAGAGGGAGAGAGTTCAACAGGTTCTGGAGGAACATACAGATTATTAACAGATAAACCAGGCCATACAAATTTGCTACAGTATGACATGAAACTGGTAGACTCAAACCCAATCTGTATGAGAGCCTATTCTATTCCGTTCGCGAAGGAGAAGGCATTGAAGGAAGAAATAGAGTATTTGTTGAAGGAGGGGATTATTTCGCACAGTGAATCATCTTTTAGTTCTAGTGTCGTTTTGTTGAGAAAACCGTCTGGGGAACACAGACTGTGCATAGATTACAGGAAACTGAATGCTGTCACAGAAGGACAAGTGGATCCATTACCAGACACAAAACAGTTATTTGCCAGACTGAACAAGGCAAAATACTTTTCAAAGGTGGATCTTAGTAAAGGCTATTACCAGATCCCAGTGAAGCCTGAAGTGAGACCTTATTTGGCTTTTAGCACTTCGGATGGACATTATGAATTCAATATGCTACCATTCGGACTGAAAAATGCTCCGAGTGTGTTTTCAAGGATGATGCGCAAATTGTTGGATCCCCTGAATAACCCATGTATCACAAATTTCATGGATGATATTCTCGTCGCCACCGAGACATTTGAAGAACACATTGAAGCTCTGGAGATGTTGTTTGATAGACTTCGGGAGGCGAACTTAACTGCTAGGCCAACAAAATGTTGTATTGGATGCAAAGAGTTGGAATTCTTGGGACACACTGTATATCAGGGTAATATGACCCCTGATCCTAAGAACTTGGAAAAACTGCAGAGAGCACCTAGGCCACAAACAAAAAAGGACGTGCGATCATTCGTGTCGTTATGCGGATTTTATCAGAAATACATCAAAAATTTTAACGCTATTTGTGCTCCTCTGACTGATTTGACTCGCAAGGGACTTCCAGATAAAATTATTTGGACTGCACAATGTGAACTAGCGTTCCAAGAGTTAAAGGAAAAACTCACTAGCAAGCCTATTCTCAAACTGCCTGATTTGACACAGGACTTTGTCTTAAGAACCGATGCAAGTAATGTAGGACTCGGAGGGGCTTTGTTGCAAAGATCATCTTCACCTGATGGGGAACTGAAACCAGTCGCTTATGCAAGCCGCAAATTGAATAAGGCGGAACAAGGATACTCCACAAGCGAAAAAGAATGTTTAGCGTTAATCTGGGCAATAAAGAAGTTTCAAATCTATCTGTATGGTAGGACATTTGTGGTGGAGACGGACCATCAGCCTCTCGTGTTCTTGTCTCAGGCTAAGCATGAAAACGCAAGATTGCTGAGGTGGTCTTTATTGCTTCAACCTTATCAGTTCAGTATCCAATATATCCCAGGCAAATTGAATGTCGGTGCAGATTTCCTCAGTCGGCACCCCTGTGATCAAAATTAGAGTAGTGGCAGACGTGAGGAGTAATTTTACCTATGTGTATCGCTGGTGTTGGAACTTGCCATAGGCATGTTTTCAAGTGGGGAGATGTGTAGTGAAATTGACAGAGATACAACGGTAAAATCCCTCCAAAGATAACATTTAAGGATAAAAACATAATGCGTAGGCTGCGAATAGTACATGATCGCCTAGACCGCGGGTCATCATCCTCCATAATAATTGACTTGCTAAACAGGAGGGGAACGGCGGATCAAAAAGGAAAAAAATATGACTGGAAAGATTGCGTGAGACTAGAAAGGCTAAGGAGACGCAATTGGGGGGGGGGGGAAACGGAGAAAAGTCACGTTTCCCAAGTTGACATAAAAAGTAAGCAACTCGACAGAAGGGACCTTAGATATAATACGCCACAGTCATTTATTGGACGCTTTTGCAATACCAAGCCCTTGATTTGAATTCAGCGGCTAAAACGCAGATGTTAGGAATATTACAAAAATTAAAAAGTACTTTTTTCTTAATATTAATGTTAGGAATATAAAAATTAGCTGGCCGGATGGCCTATTCTGAGCAGTGAACTAATATGGTCTTAATTTTACAGACGGATAGATAATATTGAAGATAATGACAAAAGACAGTGTTGTTCACATCATCGACAGACTGTATTGAATCTAAAAGTGTCGCTAATTGCACAAAAAAAAACACGACCTCGAAACGCAGGTGTTCAAATTTACTTAGTATGGAGGAGAGGGTTTTTGGGTGGTAGCTGTGTCTAAATATAACTTTTAACGACAAAATTTTGGAGGGGAGAGAAAGGTTGGTTCAAAAATCAAGTACATTTTGTAGAAACACAAGTAGAGACGGACAGACTAACAGATAACCATCCATACTTGACTGAAGCATGACTGAAATGACTTTATGGTAGGAAATTTGAATTTAAAATAAACCTAGGCAGTGATTGGCCACAGACAATCATATCATTAGCGCTCAGACGCGAAAGTGGGGCCATTCTTCAATAGTTGTTCAGTGATAGACACAGATTTTAAAGTGTGGTGATTTCCATATGAAAGAAAGTGTAATAAATTTAGGGACGCCATACTATAGCCAGCAGCTCAGCTGAGTTTTGCTAGCAATTCTGTGTTATTTATTCATAATCTGGTAAGATTGAAATTATTTCCTTATATATTTTGAATATTGTTTCATGTTCGAGTGATTTGATACTGCCATATCGAAATCTAGCCTTACAAACAAGTAGGGATTTGCTCTAGACCCCCCGCCCAAGTCAGGGTCTAGGGACCAACAATGTACATAAACTCCAGCAAGGATTATGCAAGACAGATCAAGTGTTGAGAATAATGAAACATATTACCTATCCTCTTTTAGGGCAGACAACTAATAAATATTTTTCAGAATCTATAGTCTGGGAGGATCTATCTGATGTAAAACCACCATGGTAAATGTGCTGTTTGGTCAGAGAGATCTGACCTGTCTGTATGATGTGGTTGTTGTGTCAGTGTTGTGTCCAGACGTGGGTAGAGAATAGATTTTGACACATGGCCCATACTTTGATTGCAGAGCTGCGAGTTTCTGTTGTCAACAAAGCAGTGACTATTCAGTTGGTGACTTTACTCGAGTGTATCTGTGCAGTACTTGTGACAGAGACCACCATTATTGCCCGCCAGCACGGAGAGGTGGGACCATCAGTTTTCAGCACCAGAGCTACAAATATAAGATGAGTGAGCCTCTGGTCTGCTGGACTTTCACCAACGCCCTTTAGTTACTAAGAACCCCATAAAGATTCCCACCATTTTCTGGACACTGGGTAGTCAATATAGACAGGTGTGATGAGGCCACCCCAACAGCACAAACAGTAACTATCCTCCCAAGTAGATGACTACTAGAACATTTTAATAAAACTAACTAGTATAGTACATATATATGTACACTATTGCATTTATGATATAATATTCCATGCATTTCTTTCATAATCTCTAAATCTTTTAAGTTCTGGTCAACCTAAAAAATTGATCCAGAACAAAATAAATGTAATATAATTTTATCAAAAATTTTACACACGTGAGTTAGTTCAGTGTATTTTAACATTTATTAATATTATTAGTCTTGTTAAATATCTGTGGGTATATCTATAACCTATTACACCACACTACATATCATAACCCTAGACACTTTACGTAGCCACATTCATTAAAAAAAAATTAAGTGTGAGGTCGTAGTGGTAGCAAGAAAGGCCTTCTGACAATTCTCAACTACATTTTATCTCAGGAGCCTTCACAGCTGGCCTCATACAATTACATTTAGTAATATCAACATCATACAATACCATCAACACCACTACACCATCACGCCTGGTAGCGTCTTGTAGGGCAACAACAAATTGATTCCACTTTGCTCGGTCGGCGGTCATCCTTCGTACAGTGCCCCAACTCTGATTCATTCTTTGCATCTCAGCCTCCACAGTACTCCGCCAAGTTGTTTTTGGTCGGCCTTTCTTTCGTTTTTCTTCAGGGGTCCATAGCCTAGCTGTTCTTGTGATGGCATCGGGGTCTCTTGTGAGGACATGGCCAACCCAGCTCCAGCGTCTGCCAGCTATGATGGTGTGCATGTCCTGTTGCTTGCTCCGAGTAAGCAGATCTTGGTTGGTGATGGTATTCGGCCATAAGGTTAGGATAATTTTTTTTAGGCATGTTGTGTGAAAAGATGACAATTTCGACATTTCCTTCTCTGTAACTCTCCAGCATTCCGCACCATAGAGAAGCACAGAAAGCACATAGCTCTAATATAATCTTAATTTTGTGCTTGTGCTGTACTGAGAGGACTTCCAGATGTTGTTTAGCCTGAAAAAGGCTGTTCTTGCTTTGTTCATTCTGTTGTTGGTGTCGTTGTTCTGCTCCGCCGTCTGGTGTTACTATGCATCCTAGGTATGTGAAGGCGTCTGTCTGTTCCAGTTGCCGATTCCTTACTGATATGGCTGTTACTGTGTTTTTGTGGGGTCCCCTAATGTTGATGTGTAGTTGGCCAGGTATGCGTGTTGATGTCACCTGAACAGTGTAATGGTACGGTGAAGATCTAGGTCACTCACGCTGACAGCATACATGGTTCTTGTACGATGATGATGATGATGTGAGACATGGGTGTGTAGAGACGCGAATGCGTTTAGGCTCATATATATGTAGACAATTCACCCAGTCACACTCATACGGAAGCCAATGATAGTTGTAACTACTGGTAACAGTTCACACATTTAATCACAGGACTAACAGTAGTATCACAGGAACAGTCAATGTAAGCAGGATCATGTACATCATGTTAACTAAAATCGATTGGTACATATCAGGCATTCTAAGGCTGGAAAACATTCAAATATGTGGGCATGGTCAATAGTGTGATGCGTGATGCCATATGATGATGGATGGCATCCGCATGTCTGGTTTTGTGTAGTGTGTAGATGTGTTCAGTCAAAACAATGTTCATGCAACAATAACAGGGCAATCCACATAGGACGTCAGTAAACTCACGACGTATAAAGTCAATGAGTCTTGAAACAGCCGTTGACGTTTTTCTTCATTATTTATTGTGGACGCCACAGTGACAAAATGGTTACGCAAATGTGTAGGCACATCAAACAGTCATTATCACAGCAACATTCAATACAGCAATAAACGGTAGACAGCATTACAATGATGAGTCAGATGCATGTTATATTTCAAAGTGCTGTAAATGTAGTCAGGTGGAAAACTCCCTCCTTTTCTATAACAGCCAGGAGATAACCAGATGTATGAGATCAGTTCACTCTCCTTAGTTTGACTTCAGCAAGACAGACACGTCTGCCGAAGTATAAATAATGTCCTCAAGAATATCCTCTAGATAATAAAGGTTTTCTAAACCTAGTTCATTTAACAAAGTAGCAAGTAATGGTCCTTGGTACCTGCATCAACCGATGCAGTACAATGCAGCGACATGTGAGCTGGGAAAAAACATCTCGTGACGACGACTTTCGCAGACAGGCTATGAATCGAAATCGCTCACGACCCAAAATCGATAGAGTTAATGAAAAAGTCAATTTACCTTGCTTTCATGAAATACACAGAAATATCCCGCCTCCCGACATGTGGGAAAACACTAGAGGTATTATCTCGACTAAACGAAATATCCATAAGAGGACTACACATCCCTGACAGAACAAAAATAGCGAAGATCCCCTCTTCAACGAGGCATCTCTTTCGCCATTCCAAATCGCTCACTCCCACTAGTGGTGGGCGGAAACCGATCGACCCAACAACAAGACAAGTCATGCGCAGTCCAGCGCAAAAATGACCACAGCTCAAAAGTTAACTGCATTCGATACTAACGCGAGAAGACAAATGCTTACCGAGAAAAGTGACTATAGATTTCAAGCAGTTGTTGCCCTTGCGTTACAAAACAGATATTGAAATAAAACGATGTTGCGAGAATTTATCACGCAACATATCACCACCTCCTCCCGATAAAAAAAAATGTGGAACATATTTTTTTTTCAATATCAAAGAGCAAGCGATAAGCGGCTCAAAACGCACGAATTATGCGCTGATAATTAATTAAATTGCCAAACAATAGGCTAATTATAGAGTGTCTGGTGAGGATATACCTCAACAGAAAAATAAATATGTCTCAAAAAATATTCACATCGGGGAGGTGTCACCAACACACATCACGTTAGCATGTAAACACAATATACGTATGCAAGTTACCATAATCATCATTAAACAGCATACTCTAATATTGTCTTTAAAAAATGGATGTACAAATCTGATAGGAAAATTTAAATAGTACATTCTTTGACATGTAATGACATAAGTACATAGTAAAGTTAAACTACATGACGATCCAGGACATATGCTCTGGTATTCCGAGGGTAAGTACACAATCTAGAACTCGTAAGGTAAGTCCTCAGCTCAACAATGACATTCTGAGAAAGTACAAGCAATATAATGCTAATTAATAACTAATATGCTTCATAAGGTACAATACATTATTAATAATTGTGGCTGTTTAGTAAACTAACGGCCCTTAAATTAACTACTCAGTCCTCCTCTATCATCTTAAAAAACGAACAGAAGAAGATGACAACAAAGCACGATAGTGTGTACATATAGAGTAAGTACAGATGTGCTAATCTATTGTAGAAATATAGGTGTGTTATGACTCTGTAATATATAGAAATATAGGACAGAAGTATTAGTTGGAGTCATGTGGGCATCTAGACAAAATGTCAGCCATCACATTATCCGCACCACGGATAGCTCGTACCGTGAAGTGAAAAGGTTGAAGAGCTATAGCATATCGAGTGGATCTCGAACTCTTCAAATTCTTAGTCTGAATAGCTGTAAGAGCTTTCTGATCAGTCCTCTAGAAATGAAATGTGCGCCCAGGAGGAATCTTTGTAGCTTTAGAATTGACCCAAACCATCGCTAACAACTCACGGTCTAAAACCGAGTAGTTCCTCTCTGCCGCATTTAGTTTTCTAGAAATGTACATAACAGGATGCAGAGTATTTGCATATTCTTGCATCAGTGCTGCTCCAATCCCAGTGGATGACGCATCACTCCGAAGAACAAAAGTCCTATCAAGAGTAGGTAATCTTAAGATGGGAGGAGAAGAAAATATATTCTTGATTTGGTCTAGTGAAGATTGGCATTCTTCAGACCAACGGACCAGCTTAGGCGAACCTTTCTTCAACAATGTTGAGAGAGGTGCCATGATCGAAGATAAATTTGGAATAAATCTCCCATAAAATTGAATTAAACCTAAGAGACTCCTAACTTGTTTCTTCGTTTTAGGAACAGAGATGTTCAGTATTTTGGAAGTATTGTGGTCTTCTGTCTTCAAGAGACCATGACCAACACGATAACCCAGGAAAGAGATTTCACCAAAACCAACAAAAGCTTTAGAAGGTTTTGCTGTCAAATTATTCTCACGTAGAGTGGACAGTAAGTCATATAACCCTAAATAGTGATCTTCCCAGGTATCACTGAAGAGACAGATGTCATCTAAGTATGCGATGACATCCGAACGATGTGACAGAATCGACGCATCATGCGAACGAAAGTGGCAGGGGCGTTCAAGAGACCAAAAGGCATAACATTCCATTGAAATAGACCCCTAGGTGTAGAAAAAGCAGTAAGAGGTTTGGCATGCTCTGCTAAAGGCACTTGCCAATAACCTTTAGACAAGTCAAGTTTAGTGAAGAATCTAGAATTAGAAAGTCTAATCAGTAGATCTTCTAACAAAGGCATCGGTTCAGCGTCGAACTTTGTGACCTGATTCAATTTGCGATAATCAACGCAAATTCGTATGTTCTTATCCTTCTTCCGGACAATAACCATGGAAGAAGAATATGGTGAAGTCGATGGTTCAATTATATTTAATTGAATCATTTCATCCAATTCCTTTTCCACTTGCGACTGAAAGTGTATAGGAATAGGATACGGCCTAACCCTAATGGATTATTGTCGGTAAGAATTATGTCATGTTCTATGACATCTGTGTGTCCAGGAATGTCAGTGAGAACATCCTGAAATGTTTGTAACATCGACGAGACTTGTCGATGTTCGTCACCAGAAAGATTAGGAGAAACAGAAACGTTTTTCCAAGATTCCGTAGAATGTAATGGAACCACTGGAAGGGGAAGGTTGACATCAGAGAAGGTAGCTTCCTCATCCTGAATGACAGACAGGGATGAATAATGACCGTGAGGTGCAGGAGCATCATCCGTTGCCTGGAAAATAGGCAGCAAATAGTCCGGACGTTCGTGAAATTCCGAAAGCATGTTTATGTGGAAAGTTTTATGCTTCCATCAATATCGACCACATAGTCAACATCGGAAATCCGAGAGACTATTGCATACGGACCTTTCCATGCAATAAGAAGTCTATTTTCCCTACTGGGGAGTAGGACGAATGCTTTGTCACCTGGACAAAGTTGTCGTAGACATCTATTCTTGTTAGCAAACTGCCTTGTCTTCTCTTTAGCAATTTCTGATGAAGCAGTTGCTAGCTTACATGCCTCAATGCTCTTTTGTCTAAGAGCAATGACATACTCATATGAGGATTGAGTTTCATCGCTAAAATCATCGGCAGTGATGAGATCGTGTAATAAAGACATAGGGCCGCGTGGACGCGCGCCAAAGACAAGTTCGAAGGGAGAAAATCCTGTGTGTTCATTAGGGACTTCTCTATAGGCAAAGAGAGCCGCGGGTAAAACCCTGTCCCAATCTTGAGGATGATCTTCAGTTATCTTACCAAGCAAAGTCTTGAGCGTTCTATTCAGACGCTCAACTACCCCATTAGACATAGGATGGTAGATACTACTGAGAGATCGTTCAATATGTAAGGTAGACATTACCTGTGACATAGTGTCAGATATGAGTTGAGTGCCATGGTCTGACAATATTTCTCTGGGGAACGCCAAGCGAGAAAATATCAACCAAAGAGCATCTGCGATATCTGTAGTAGATATGCTCTTAAGAGGAATAGCCTCTGGCCAACGTGTGCACATATCGACACATGTAAGGATAAACTGATGTCCTCTGGCCGACTTGACCCCAAAAGGGCCAATAATATCTATGGCCATTTTCTGAAACGGCCGAATAGGAATGTCAGCAGCCTGGATAGGCGCAGCTTGTCGTGGTCCTCTAGATTTGACCTCCTGACATACCTTGCATGATCGGCAGTAAATACGAATGTCCTTATTGACAAAAGGCCAAAAGAAAGCCGCAAGGACTCTCGACTTCGTACGGGCAAAACCCATATGTCCAGCACATTGCGAGTCATGAGCATGTTGTAATATTTGGACTCTCATGCTCTTGGGAACAAGAATTTGCGAATGTGCCGACGTAGTCGAATCTTGTACCATACGTACAAGTACGCCGTTTCTCATTGCAATCCAAGATTTTTCTATTTGTATCCTGATTCGGATCACCTTTCTTCGCAAGAACGAAGAATTTTTTTAAAGAAGGATCTTCTTCTTGCAATTTTATGAAAGAGTCACGAGTAATTACTAAGTGACTATCTTGGCTATCAACTTCATTATCACTATTCAGTGAAGTTTCGGGTGTTTGTAGAGCTTGTGCTCTTGTAACTACTGCATTTGTAGCTTGCATGTTATTATCTTCCCAAGCAGCAATCTGCTGTGGGGTACACTCCCTAACTCCGTGAATACGACCAATAATAAGGTCCGCAATAGGATTAGGTAAGAGACAAGCATGCACATCTCCAGTAAAGAATGGAGTGGCAATGCGAATTACAGCAGTAGGATATTTTTCTAGAGTGCCGCCAAATGTGACACATTTAATAACCCTTCCTGTAGCACAAGATGGATCTACAAGCGATTGTCTAACACCAGTAGTGGTGCATCCGGAATCGAAAAGTAGTGAGACCGGAGTATCATTAACAAGACCCTTATGTAGAATTAAAGAACCCCTCCCGTCATGCGCAACAGCAGCAGGAAGAGCGGGAAGTGGGTGACCACAACTCAAAGTAGTTATGGTACCCGGTTCGAATAAAGTACTGCATTGGGGGCATTTGTTTGCTCTTTCAAAGTCAAAAGCAGAACTAGTGACAGCGTCAAAGTTTTTTACTATCAACAACATGATTACAGGCTCCCTCAGTTTCCTGTTGTACAGCATTAGCCTGCTGATATCTCTTTTTTTTTGTGTTGAGATCTACCCCGACTATTATTACCTCTGAAGTTATCAGAGTTATTATTATCTCTGCAGTTATTATTGTCTCTATTGTAATTGTTATACTGGTTCGAATTCCAGTTTCCACGATTACTATCATGTTCACATTGATGCGAACATCTATTTGTTTGGTTCTGAGGTCTTCGGCAGGAATAACCTCTATTACCATATCCTCTTTTGAAATGCTTATAATTATTAGGGTGATAGTAACGACCACTATCAGGTTGTCTCCAATTCTTCGAAGAAGAATCACCATGAAATTGGTTTTCATGATTTTGACAGAAATTACCGCTGCCCTTTCTATCAAAATTTTGTTGGGATCTACGAGCAAAGTTTTGACCATACGGAGCTGCCGAAGCAACTGGTAAACCTTCTTTCACCTTAGAGTTACCCATGGTTATGTGTGGGTGCGCAGTTACGTATTGGCAACAGAAATCTTCCATTTCTTTTATTGTTTTTAGGTTTACGTTCATGAAGGAAAGCAAGGAAAGACTCATTGACAGACGACATGACTTTGTCTCTAAGTATTAAGTCCATAAGTCCTTCATAAGTTTTTTCCGTCTTAGATAGTTCAACCCATCGTGAGAAAGTAATGCGTATTCTTGCAATAAACTCGGAGAATTCAACTCCATTTTCAGGTAACATGTTTTTAAATTGTAGACGATAGCCGTCTTCGTTAAGCTGATATTTCTTTAACAAAGCGGCCCTGACAACCTCATAATTGCTCTTGTCAGGTTCATCCACCATATTTAATATACTTAGAGCTTTACCTGTCAGTATCCCTGATAACTGATAAACATATTTTGCTTTGTCTATGTTATGAGCTGTACATGCTTGTTCAAATCTGTCCAGATAGAACATTATGTCATCACTGGAAGGACTAAATGTTGGTAACTTAATCTTAAAAGTATCATTATTAGCCTTCCCAGAAGATGAACCCTTGTTTGAATCATTACCATTACTCATGCTCGTCAATTTCAATTTCTCCAACTCTAAAGCTAAGAGTTTTTTCTTCATGTTCCATTTTTGCTTTCCTCTCATCAGACTCTCTTTGTAACTTCCTTTCTTCAGCTTGAGCCTGCATTTGAAGTCTTTCATTTTCAGCTTCTTTTTCAAGTCTTTTATTTTCAGCTTCTTTTTCAAGTCTTTTATTTTCAGCTTCTTTTTCAAGTCTTTTATTCTCAGCCTCTAGCTGTAGCTTTCTTTCCTCAGCTTCTGATTCCCTTTTTTGTTTTTCCATTTCCATTTGGAATCTCTTTTCATCCACCTGCATCTGCAGTTTCTTTTGTTCAGCTTCCATATGCAGTTTCTTTTGTTCAGCTTCCATTGCTTTATCATATCGAGCAGTTGCAAATTCTTCTAACTTATCACCAGTCTTCCCAAGCAATTTACCCTGCTCAATAAAGTGCTCAAATGTAGACATGTTGTCTAACATATGAGTCCAAAACCTGAAATAATTAACTAATTTATTTCAAACCTAAGTGTAACAAGTCTTAATTAAGCACTTGTATATTCACATCACATTATATTATCCCAGTCTCTGTGGGAAACAAGTCTCCAATCAAAGAACTTGTATATGAAATATCAGCACTCAAATCTTGATCATAAGTGCACTTCTCATTCAATAGTGCACGACACTATTCATCATTCATTTATCATCAGTATAGTAGTAACAGTGCATTAGCATAGCCCATTAACTAATTACTATAACTGTAAACAATGACTATGTAAACACATGCAGAATGTAAACATTGAAAATGTAAAACAATACAAACAATGTAAACAATAACAATGTAAACAATAACAAAGATCAGCAACAATACAAAAACTTTCGCAGAAATCAACTAAAAATAAAGCAGAAATTAATGAAATATCACAAAAAATGTGACGATATCTGCGATAGAATTAAACAAAATACATGACACCACAGTGTATAAACAAAAATGTTGTATGAAACTAAATTATAGACAAGAGTAGGCTAACAAATACAAACAAATCACAACAAAACTAAAGAATGTGAAATAATAACGAAAACAATATTAAAACATGTCATCACAGCTAACATAAATAGCAACAGAAGTCGCTTAGCAAATTCCAGTATCGGAAATTTGCAAACCCTACAGAAAACGCTCACAATAGACGACCTCTATGACGTGGCATAATCTAACGGAGACACCACCCAACCGAGAACCCGCTGAAATATAAACATATAAATATACAAATAACATATAGACATATAATATATAGAATGAGATGATACACAGAAGACTCAGCAGAAGTATAAGGGCACAGTTTACATACAAACAGGCCACTTAACTTAAAGGCTTCCAATCGTAGAACAGCAGAAAAACGGATGTCAATCAACGTCCTAAAGAGCGAAGCTCCAACGATGATGGCACATCTGAACTGCTTCCACTGCTAACACGATGGTACAAGAGCTTCTGAAATACTGTGTGTTGAGTTGCTTCGGCACTTGACCTTCTAATCCAAAAGTAAGTTGATGGAAATCGGTACTTGGCCTTCTTCAGAAAACAACCCGTTTCAACCGGCACTTGACCTTCTCAAAAAACGACAGCACTGGAACCTTGACAGCAGCAACTTGCTTGACTTGCGTAAAAGATAACAGCAGTCCGAGTTATCCGGCAACATGTAACAACGCCGGGTACTGTCAAATTCTTGTTTCCGTCAAAAAAATTGAAATTTTGACTTTTACCGGGCAACGCCGAGTACTTTGAAAATTTTGAAGATGTTGACTGTATTGAAGAATGTTAATTTCTTGAAGGATGCTGATGAATTCTTGTTGAAAATGAAGTGGGTAAGGGACCCCGTGTTTGCTAGTACCAGAATCAAACCAGCTTATGGCCACCAAATGATGCGTGATGCCATATGAGGATGGATGGCATCCGCATGTCTGGTTTTGTGTAGTGTGTAGATGTGTTCAGTCAAAACAATGTTCATGCAACAATAACAGGGCAATCCACATAGGACGTCAGTAAACTCACGACGTATAAAGTCAATGAGTCTTGAAACAGCCGTTGACGTTTTTCTTCATTATTTATTGTGGATGCCACAGTGACAAAATGGTTACGCAAATGTGTAGGCACATCAAACAGTCATTATCACAGCAACATTCAATACAGCAATAAACGGTAGACAGCATTACAATGATGAGTCAGATGCATGTTATATTTCATAGTGCTGTAAATGTAGTCAGGTGGAGAACTCCATCCTTTTCTATAACAGCCAGGAGATAACCAGATGTATGAGATCAGTTCACTCTCCTTAGTTTGACTTCAGCAAGACAGACACGTCTGCCGAAGTATAAATAATGTCCTCAAGAATATCCTCTAGATAATAAAGGTTTTCTAAACCTAGTTCATTTAACAAAGTAGCAAGTAATGGTCCTTGGTACCTGCATCAACCGATGCAGTACAATGCAGCGACATGTGAGCTGGGAAAAAACATCTCGTGACGACGACTTTCGGAGACAGGCTATGAATCGAAATCGCTCACGACCCAAAATCGATAGAGTTAATGAAAAAGTCAATTTACCTTGCTTTCATGAAATACACAGAAATATCACGCCTCCCGACATGTGGGAAAACACTAGAGGTATTATCTCGACTAAACGAAATATCCATAAGAGGACTACACATCCCTGACAGAACAAAAATAGCGGAGATCCCCTCTTCAACGAGGCATCTCTTTCGCCATTCCAAATCGCTCACTCCCACTAGTGGTGGGCGGAAACCGATCGACCCAACAACAAGACAAGTCATGCGCAGTCCAGCGCAAAAATGACCACAGCTCAAAAGTTAACTGCATTCGATACTAACGCGAGAAGACAAATGCTTACCGAGAAAAGTGACTATAGATTTCAAGCAGTTGTTGCCCTTGCGTTATAAAACAGATATTGAAATAAAACGATGTTGCGAGAATTTATCACGCAACATAGTGGTATGTCCTTTAAAGTACAGTTCACAATGTTGCTTTGGTATCCCTGACTTAACGCGTCAGATACCTCAATAACTCCGTCATACAAAAGACGAGCTCCTAAATCATGTAATAATATTACCAGGGCCGTCGTTCAACTTGGCATGACACGCCAGTTGCATCTTATCATGCTGTAGAGTATTGGCCGAAACACAGGATCTCAATATGACGTCAGCTGTGTATTCTTCATAAGCAGGTTGCATAAACCCTGCTATAATGATTGTATAAATATACCGCCAACCTGCGGTTTCCACCATATATAACTTCGTCACTGGACTTCTGATCAACTGAAGACGAATAGTCTTAAATGGCTACCTCGAGCACAAAATATAGGTTCTGCATTATAGGAACTGTGAGCTGTTCTCACAGGCTAGGTAAACCTTTAACAAGTTCTGCATCCGAATGTGTAATAATGATAAAATCGGTGTTACCTTGAACAGAATTCTCAGAACACAAGAAACAACACTGTCGTCATTCCTGACGTACAGTAAATCACTGGAGAAAACTGACAACGCAGTCACTTCGAAGATTTTCCTTCCCCAAAATACAACGGACATTCACGTCCCACATAAGCCAGTTCACCTCTCTTCCTGACGGAAGTCTAACCCTTCGCGCTCCAAACTGCGCATGGGCAATGGCCCAGAACTATGTACCTTTGACCCTATCTCAATACTGGTCAAACACAATGAATGAACCAAAAGGGGAGATAACCCCTAATCAACCTGACACCGCAAAGTTAAGACATAGTTCCCTAACTTTGACCAAGGTGGAAAAATACGACAAATAAATTGACGTTTGAAACTCCGTCAAAAATGACCGCAACATATTACTGCACACCCCCCCCCCCCTGTAAAAAAAAATGACACATTTGTTTTTAAAATATAACCATGAGCAAGATAGCACAAGCATCAATTATGCGCCAATGAAAGAATGAACCTAATATTTCCATGAAATACAATGCTATACTATCAACATATCTAATGGATATATATCATGGATGGACATAACCAAATTTGTTAAAGTCATTATACATCATCCAAATAGTGACACAATTGTGTTAATATATATTATGATATTAAGAACAGTCAAAGTTTGGAAGTGTATCAGGAGATCTAGGACACATGATTTAAATGGAATCATGTGGGCATCTAGACAATATGTCTGCGATCACATTATCCGAACCACGGATAGCTCGCACCGTGAAATAGAAAGGTTGAAGAGCAATAGCATAACGAGTAGATCTCGAGCTCTTCAAATCCTTACTTTGCATAGCTGTAAGAGCTTTTTGGTCGGTTTCCATAATGAAATGCGCGCCCAGAAGGAACCTTTGTAGCTTAAGAATGGACCAAACCATAGCCAACAATTCACGGTCTAAAACCGAGTAATTCCTTTCTGCCGCATTCAGCTTCCTAGAGATATACATTACAGGATGCAGAGTTCCTGAATACTCCTGCATTAGTGCCGCTCCAATCCCAGTGGAAGAGGCATCACTACGAAGGACAAAAGTCTTATCAATCGTTGGTAGTCTTAAGATAGGATGAGATGAGAATAAATTCTTAACCTGATCCAATGACGATTGGCATTCTTGGGACCAACGCACCATATTAGGAGAACCTTTTTTTAATAACGTTGAAAGTGGTGCCATAATGGAGGATAGATTCTCAATGAATCTTCCATAGAATTGTATCAATCCCAAGAGACCACGCACTTGCTTTTTTGTCTTCGGAACCGAGATATTTAATATCTTCGAAATGTTTTGGTCCTCTGTCTTCAATAGACCATGACCAACCCGATGACCCAGTAAAGAAATTTCACTAAACCCAACAAAAGCTTTAGAGGGTTTTGCAGTCAAATTATGCTCACGTAGAGTAGATAGTAATTCATTTAAACCCAAATAGTGTTCTTCCCAAGTATCACTGAAAAGACAGATGTCGTCTAAATATGCGATGACATCTGTACGACATGACAGAATTCGTCGCATCATGCGCACGAAAGTTGCTGGGGCGTTCATAAGCCCGAAAGGCATAAAATTCCACTGAAATAAACCCCTAGGTGTTGAAAAAGCAGTGAAAGGTTTGGCGTGTTCCGTCAAAGGGACCTGCCAATAACCTTTCGACAAGTCTAGTTTAGTAAAGAATCTAGCTTTAGAAAGTCTTATAAGTAGATCATCTAATAAAGGCATAGGTTCAGCATCGAACTTCGTAACTTGATTTAATTTGCAATAATCAACGCAAAGACGTATGTTATTGTCTTTCTCTCGAACAATAACCATCGACGAAGAATAAGCTGAAGTGGATGGTTCAATTATTTTCAACTGAATCATTTCATCCAATTCTTTCTCGACTTGTGCTTGAAAATGAATAGGCATAGGGTATGGTCTTACTCTGATCGGACTACGATCAGTAAGTATGATGTCATGTTCAATGACATGTGTGTGTCCAGGAATGTCGGTAAGGACATCCTGACATGATTGCAGCGTAGAAGATACCTGACGCTGTTCCTCAAAAGACAAATCCGAAGAAACGGTAACGTTTTTCCATGATTCCGTAGAATTAAGTGGAATCACAGGAAGAGGTAAGTTAACATCAGAAAAAGTAGTTTCCTCATCCTGTATAACTGACAGGGATGAGATATGACCATGTTGGACTGGAGAGTCGTCCGTCGCCTGGAAATTAGGCTGCAAATAGTCTGGTCGTTCAATAAATTCCGTAAGCATATTTATATCAAAGGTTTTATGCCTTCCATCAACATCGACAATATAGTCGACATCGGAAATTTTCGAGACTATAGTGTATGGACCTTTCCATGAAATGAGAAGTCTATTCTCCCTCGTGGGAAGTAAGACATACGCTTTGTCTCCAGGACAAAGTTGACGTAGGCGTCTTTTCTTATTAGCAAATCGCCTAGCCTTTTTTTTAGCAAATTCGGATGATGAAGTTGCTAGCCTGCATGATTCGATAATCTTTTCCCTAAGAGCAATAACATACTCATATAACGATTGTGTATCATCGTCAAAATTATCGGATGTTATCAAATCGTGTAGCAAGGACATAGGACCGCGCGGTTGCGCGCCAAAGACAAGTTCAAAAGGAGAAAACCCTGTATGTTCGTTGGAAACCTCTCTATAAGCAAAGAAAGCTGCAGGTAGAACCCTGTCCCAGTCATCAGGATGATCCTCCGTTATCTTGCCAAGTAAGTTCTTTAGTGTCCTATTAAGACGTTCAACCAATCCATTGGACATTGGGTGATAAATACTACTGAGAGACCTTTTAATGTCCAGAGTGGCCATTACCTGAGACATAGTGTCCGATATTAATTGAGTGCCACGGTCTGACAGTATTTCTCCGGGGAATCCCAGACGAGAAAATATGAGTAAAAGAGCATCTGCGATATCGACAGTTGATATGCTCTTAAGAGGAATAGCCTCTGGCCAACGCGTGCACATGTCAACGCAAGTAAGAATAAATTGATGTCCTCTGGCTGACTTAATCTTAAACGGGCCAATAATGTCTATTGCCATTTTCTGAAACGGCCGAATAGGAATATCTGCAGCCTGAATAGGTGCAGCATGTCTTGGACCTCTAGACTTGACCTCTTGACAAATTTTGCAAGATCGGCAATAAATTCGTATGTCTTTGTTCACGAATGGCCAAAAGAAAGACGCAAGGACTCTAGTCTTAGTTCTGGAAAAACCCATGTGTCCAGCACACTGAGAATCGTGTGCATGTTGAAGAATTAAGGCTCTCATACACTCAGGCACAAGAATTTGCGAATGCATAGACTTGTCTGAGTGTTGTACCATTCGTACCAGTATACCATTCTTCATAGTGATATACGATCTGTGATTCGTATTCTGATTAGAATCACCTTTCTTTGCGAGAAGGAAGAATTTCTTTAAAGAAGGATCTTCTTCTTGTCGTTTAACAAACGAGTCATGCGAAATCACCAAGTGATCGTCTTGGCTATCAACTCCATTACTATCATCAGATGAAGTTGGAGGAATAAGAGCTTGGGCTCTTGTTACCACCGCATTGACCGTTTGGATGTTTTGTTTCTCCCAAATAGAAATTTGTTGCGGGGTGCATTCCTTAACCCCATGAATACGACCGATTATAAGATCCGCAATAGGATTAGGAAGAAGACACGCGTGGACATCTCCTGTAAAGAAGGGAGTGCCAATGCTAATGATAGCAGTAGGATATTTTTCCATGGTACCACCAAATGTAACACATTTGACCACCTTTCCCGTGTAACAGCGCTTATCTATGAGAGACTGTCTAACCCCGACAGTAGTACATCCAGAATAAAAAAGCACTGAGGCTAGACTATCATTCATAAGACCGTTATGCAAGATGAGAGATCCTCTCCCATCATGCGCAACTGTAGCAGGAAGAGCAGGAAGAGCAGGAAGAGGGTGACCACAAATCAAGGTAGATACAGTCGATGGCTCGAACAATGTAAGCATTGGGGACATTCAGTTGCTCTCCCAAAATCGAAAGCACATTCAGTGATAGCAGTAGAGTTCCCACTATCATTTGCTTGATTACAGGCTCCATTAAACTCTTGTTGTGCAGAGTTTGCCTGTTGGTAAGATTTTCTTTTTGTTATGTCTAGGTCTGCCGCGATTATCATTTCCCCTGTAATTGTTATCATACTGCCTATTGTAATCATCATTCCGGTTTGAATCCCGGTTTCCATAACCACCATCGTCATATTCTTGACGTCGAGAATGATTATCTCGAGAAGAAAAGCTCGGATAGTTTTTATTGTGATAACCTTTGCGATAGTGTCTAAAATTATTACCACCAAAATTACGAGAACTACCATCTCGTCTCCAGTTCTTAGAAGAAGAACCATTATATGTTGGATTACTCTGATTCTGAGTGTAATTCTGATTGCTTTTCCTATTCCAGCTTTGTTGAGCACCCTGAAATTTCTTATTGAAATTAGGGCCATATGGTGCTGCCGAAGCAACTGGCAACCCTTCTTTCATGGGGATGCGCGGTGGCATACTGGCAACAGTATTCCTCCATGTCTTTTAAGTTTCTAGGTTTACGCTCATGAAGAAATGCAAGGAAAGAATCATTAACAGATGACAAAACTTTGTCTCGAAGCAATAAGTCCTTTAGACCTTCATATGTTTTCTCAGTTTGAGACAACTCAATCCATCGTGTGAATGTACGACGTATCTTTGTAATAAAATCAGAGAAATCTACTCCATTTTCTGGCAACATTGTCCTAAAACGAAGACGATAATCTTCTTCTTTTAGCTGATATTTTTTTAGTAATGCTGCTCTGACAACATCATAATTAGTCCTGTCATGCTCCTCTATTGTCATAAGAGTAGTCACTGGTTCACCTGTAAAAAATTCCATCAGTTGTTCGACATATTTTTCCTTTTTTTATCTTATGCGTATCACATAAAAATTGGAATCTATCCACATAATCTGCTATGTCGTCCTTTAAAGGACTGAAATGAGGTAATTTGATCTTACTAGCAAACTCCTTTGTCGTACCCGAACTTGCTTGATGAGCACCCATATTTGTCAATTTTAATTTTTCTAACTCCAAAGCTAAGCGTTTCTCCTCATGTTCCATTTTTGCTTTTTCCTTTCTCTCCTCGGCTTCTCTGTCTAGTCTTCTATTTTCAGCCTCAGCCTGAAGTTTTCTCTCCTCAGCAGCAGCTTGAGCTTGAAATCTTCTCTCCTCAGCAGCAGCTTGCAGTTTTTTCTCTTCAGCAGCAGCTTCTCTTTGAAACCTTTTCTCTTCAAGTTCTAATCTTCTATTCTCAGCTTCTATTTTCTGTCTCTTCTCTTCTGATTTCAATGCCTTGGCATATTGAGCATTTGCATATTCTTCCAATATATCACCCGACTTACCAAGGGTTAACCCTTGCTGGATGAAGAAATCCAATGTAGACATTCTGTCTGATACTTATGTATTAGTACCTGCAATAATAATACACTTATCCCAATTCAATGGGAGACAAGTCTGTAATGCTAGACTTGTATACTCACTATACTTTATTCCAATCTCTTTGAGAGACAAGTCTTAATCAAAGACCTTGTATGGTTACCTTGATTCTTTATAATAATATTCTATCAATAATCTCTATGTGAAGAGTGTACCATGTTAATGATAATAATAATAATACATGACCAAGTATATATATCTAGACTGTGTATGACAACAATGTATTACACTAATAAATGCAAAGACAAAGATACAGAACAACAACCGAAAACGTTCGCAGAAGTCAAATAAACAATACGGCGAAACTAAGGAAAATATCACAAAGCATGTGACGATAACTGCGAAAATGAACAAAACCAATGACACCACAATTATAAACGAAAAGGTGTAAAGAAATAAATGAAAGGAAGGAGAGGCCTACAAATACAAACGAATGAAATCAAAACTAAAGAACAGAAAAAATATAACGAAAACAACGAAAAGGTACACTTCGTCACACCTAAACGTAAATCACGCTCTCAGTAGATACCTCTATTACGTGGTATTATCTACAAGAGTCACCTTCCCAAGCAACCCACAGAAATATACACAACAATATCACAAATAACATAAACAGCATATAATGGAATGTGTTGCAAAACAAAGCTCAGTTATACATGATACTAAAGTAACTTTCTTGCTCCTTGTCAACACGGAAGTACAATGTCAAGCGCGCAATGATTGCTAGATCCACTGTACGACGATAACATGTAGTGGTCTTCAGGAACATAAAGTCACTTTGACCTTCTCGACAACTAGTTGAGACTTGAGACCCAATATTGAAAAGTTCGTAGACGGTACTGTTTACAAAAAAAACTTGCCCTCAAACTACGTGACTTGATCGCTCAGACGTTGGAGAGTCTGTTGACTGTAACGGTAAACAACCAGCGGTACTGTTTACAAAAAGGACTTGACTTGTGTGAAGCTGTAACGTGTAAACAACCAGCGGTACTGTTTACAATAAGGAATCGACTTGTGTGCAGCTGTGGTCCACGTAGCAATATTGCATAGATGCTAACTCCAGTACTTGTACCAACTGTGGTTCATGTAGCATTATCACACAGATGCTAACACTGTTTATGTGGGTCAACAGTCGATGACCTATTTTACTGTTCTGTGTTATTTATAAGCTGTCAACCTTGATCATTCCAATATGTAGCAGAAACCAAAATTGTAGCCGAAAAGCCCACGGAACTGGTCCGCCAGAAATGTTACTGTGTTTTCGTGGGGTCCCCTAATGTTGATGTGTAGTTGGCCAGGTATGCGTGGTGATGTCACCTGAACAGGGTAATGGTGCGGTGAAGATCTAGGTCACTCACGCTGACAGCATACATGGTTCTTGTACGATGATGTGAGACATGGGTGTGTAGAGACGCGAATGCGTTTAGGCTCATATATATGTAGACAATTCACTCAGTCCCACTCATATGAAAGCCAATGATGGTTGTAACTACTGGTAACAGTTCACATATTTAATCACAGGACTAACAGTAGTATCACAGGAACAGTCAATGTAAGCAGGATCATGTACATCATGTTAACTAAAATCGATTGGTACATATCAGGCATTCTAAGGCTGGAAAACATTCAAATATGTGGGCATGGTCAATAGTGGTATGTCCTTTAAAGTACAGTTCACAATGCCACTTTGGTATCCTGACTTAACGCGTCAGATACCTTAATAACTCCGTCATACAAAAGACGAGCTCCTAAATCATGTAATAATATTACCAGGGCCGTCGTTCAACTTGGCATGACACGCCAGTGGCATCTTATCATGCTGTAGAGTATTGGCCGAAACACAGGATCTCAATATGACGTCAGCTGTGTATTCTTCATAAGCAGGTTGCATAAACCCTGCTATAATGATTGTATAAATATACCGCCAACCTGCGGTTTCCACCATATATAACTTCGTCACTGGACTTCTGATCAAATGAAGACGAATAGTCTTAAATGGCTACCTCGAGCACAAAATATAGGTTCTGCATTATAGGAACTGTGAGCTGTTCTCACAGGCTAGGTAAGCCTTTAACAAGTTCTGCAACCGAATGCGTAATAATGATAAAGTCGGTGTTACCTTGAACAGAATTCTCAGAACACAAGAAAAAACACTGTCGTCATTCCTGACGTACAGTAAATCACTGGGGAAAACTGATAACGCAGTCATTTCGAAGATTTTCCTTCCCCAAAATACAACGGACATTCACGTCCCACATAAGCCAGTTCACCTCTCTACCTGACGGAAGTCTAACCCTTCGCGCTCCAAACTGCGCATGGGCAATGGCCCAGAACTATGTACCTTTGACCCTATCTCAATACTGGTCAAACACAATGAATGAACCAAAAGGGGAGATAACCTCTAATCAACCTGACACCGCAAAGTTAAGACATAGTTCCCTAACTTTGACCAAGGTGGAAAAATACGACAAATAAATTGACGTTTGAAACTCCGTCAAAAATGACCGCAACAATGGGCTCAGAGTTGCTCACATTGAGCGTCATGACCTCTGTCTTCTTCAGATTGATGTTCAAGCCCACCTGCTGGCTATACTTATTAAGTCTATCCGTTTTTTCCTGGATGAGTTGATGTGAATGGGCTAGTAGTGCAATGTCATCTGCATAGTCCAGATCTTCCAATATAGAAAATGTAGTCCATCTTATTCCTCTTGGACTGACCTCTGTTGTCTGGCGCATCACCCAGTCTATGAATGTTAAAAATAGAGTGGTTGATAAGGGGCATTCCTGTCGTACTTCTGTCTGTACCTCAAAGGTTAGGTTGCTCTGCCCAACACTACACGTAAAGTTCGCATAGAGGCTTTTTATGATTGACACGCTTGGAATTCCATAAGCCCTCAGTTTATGGAAAATACTGAGGGCAAAGCATTTAAAGTGGTCCAAATACGTTTCCATGATGTTCATCTCAGAGAAGATTTTTCCAGCGGAAAGTTCATGTTGCTGGGGGAACAGATTGCGGAGCTGGCACAACGTCTGTGTGTGGCGAGGAGCCTCAAGCAGAGCTGGAAGTTACTGCGAGTGTTGTCAGCTCTATTTGGTTAGCCCGTGCCTGGACTTCCAGTTGCTTCATTTTAAGTGCGTGTTTTCTATCAGCGAACTCCGTCCGTTCTGCTGCTTGTGCGGCGGCTTTCTCCTACCGCTCTGCTGCATTTACCGCTGCTTTCCACTCTTATGTGTCGACCTTCTCCATCCTTTCGTCTGCGTTGGCCATTTATTTACGTCCCTCTGTTTCTTTGTCGGCTTCCTCCGTCCGCTTTTCTTCGTCCGCCTTTTCAATTGCAAGTTTCTGTAACTAAATTTCTATTGCATGGAAATTATCAGCTCCTTTCCACGCCCACTAACTTCACAACCTGCCTCTATTAAACTAGTTCTAATTTTTGCGGCGTCTGCCATGATACGTAGTCGTGGTTCACGAAAGGAAGTGTTGGCTGTGACGTCAGACCAATATTAATTGACTAGCAGCAGCTAGCTATGAAATGGCAAACCAGCTCAACGATGTAATTGAAAATCACTCACTGAACGTATTATAAAGAAAGTAGATACCGGGTTATATAGCAGTTACGTTAAAAAATGAATCCTGCAGTTACGAAAGAACATTTTCTCATTTTCTTACAGTATTGTTTGTTCTCAAACAAACTATATCTTCTGGCTCGTTGACCACAGCACACAATAGCTGACATAAAATAACCAATAACACTTGGAACAGGTACTGACCCTTTAATGAAAACTGTACACACACAAAGCCACACACGGCTATCAATACGCATGAAAAAAGCAGTACACAATGCAGTGAAGAATGCGCAAATAACCTGCTAAACACTGTAGCTCAATATAATAGCAAACATAGTTACCGACATAATTTAACCAGCAACTACACACTGACTATCGCTCACAAGCGGAGTCCATTACCAAAGTAAAGCAATATATAATTGCAAGATTCTACGTAAGTAATATCCAGGAAAGAACTACTAGGAAAAATCACAACACCAATCTAGTAATCTATCAATAATCCTGAGGACCTGAAACAATCGGCAAGCAATGAGCAAAACTGGCATTCATATAATCTCCCAGCAAAACTGCTGACAAAGGCAACCAACGTCCGAACAGACGGCGGACATCTCGTAGAATTATTTGCGCCAAAAGTTTCATATCGTCTTCCGTTTTGGCCAAACTGACCAAACGGGTTTTTCTCTATTCTACCAGCGTCGCCACTCAACAGCGTAACCAACTAACTATTTTGACGAATGTCTATACTGTGACAATATATATATATATATATATATATATATATATATATATATATATATATATATATATATATATATATATATATATATATATATATATATATATATATATATATAAAAGAGTCTTGCTCATACGCTCGCTTTGAGACCTATAATAACTGAATCAACTATGATTTTTTAGTTATAAAATAACATGTAACAAATTTAATAATCAATTAGTTTTAACAGGTTAAAAAAAAGATGGAATGATGGAGAATTTTAGATGTATAAAAAAAGTGTCTTCACTGAGACGGGGTTTGAAGATTTAAAAACATATTATTCTTTTTCTGGTTCCTTAACAAGAACTTAGCTTTTATAAGTCAGTCATGTAGCCGTGGTTTCGTCAATTCTGTGGTGAGGGCACTTCTTCACACAGCATGTCTAGTTTAGGCGGTTAGTGTGGATTCCCAGCTGTTAGCGTAGAGCTTTCGTCTCGCAGCTTAGTATCACTAACAGTGATAGCTTCGTTCCACGAACTTTAGACAAAATAAAAAGAACAAAGTCCTCTGCTAAGTACATTTGTGGGCTGCAAATTAACAGGCGCATTGTCTCGCTGTCCGCCCACCATTGTTAGTCTCTCTGAATAATTATTCTCCCTGAGTATACACAGTATAACTCCGAGAATATGATTAGAAGTCACCGTTATTCTTCTGGTTACTTTAATAGGGAAAATGTGTCTGGACAGCGCGAGATGGCTTGCCTGAATTACGATTAACAAGGAACATATATCTCACATAATTATATGATACACTTGAGGCACTTGTGTTGTAATCATCACTCATCGCTGCTCCAGTCGGAGTCTGGGGTCACTTCTGTTGTCGGTTTCCTGTACGACTAGCCAGAAACAATCACCAGCTCTGGCTGTAGTGGTTTATGGATATATTATTTTCATATGTTGAGGTTGCCAGTCTCATATATAATCAGGGGTCCATGGGGCATGATGCGCAACACAAGACTCACAATGTCTCCGAGCCTCTCATGCTCAAACCTACCTCACCTACAAGCGGCGGACCCTGTTCTCCCCAGTAATCCAGCTGAAGGTTAGGGTTTTAACCCCTAGCGGGAAGCTGGATGAGACAGCAGACGAGGTTCATGCGAAATCATTTTCCCAGCCAGTCGGGACAGAGATGAGCCCACTCTTCCATTGAAGAGGTGCTGAAGACGTCGATACTAGGCCAGAAGGCGCACCGGAAACCACAGTATCACGCAACTAGCTCTTTTTATGTATGAGTACACCATCAAATAAATCTCGTGCTCGCTTTGTGGAGCTCCACCAGGCAGGTGCAGTGTCGGGCTCTGGGCCTCAACAGAGCCCACCCTCAGCTACTGGAGGACCCTCTAGACCGTCTTGTGGAATCAGGAGACGGCGGAGGTGAGCTACTGACCAAAACAAAACAGAAAGAGAGAAACCAAGAGTGCCACTTGTCATAATGCACTGGAATGCAGTGGGAGTGAACAGCAAGCAGACTGGATACAGCAAAAAGACGGAGTTGGAAAACATCTTGTATGAGAAGCGTCAGTGTTTGCATGATTCCAAGAGACTCAATTGAAAGTAGATCAAACCTTTAAAATAAGGGGATATCAATGCTTCAGATCCGACAGACAAGATAGACGAAAAGGAGTACTTACTCTTGAAAGGAATAACATTCATGCACATGAAAAGCAAACTTACATGGGTGGAGCAGAATATCAGCTGTTCCAGCTTAAGGTAGACCGACAAGATGAAAAAAGAACTTTTGAACTATTACTGTTTAAACAACAAACCACTGAGTCTCAGCTCTATACAGGTACCAGCCACCAACTTTATAGCAGTTGGAGACTTTAATAGCCACTCCCAGAGCTGGGGCTATAACCATCTAGATCACAGAGGTGAAGAGGTTGAAACAATTCAAGATGACCACTCCATAATCCTAGTCAATACTGCCACAGATACTCTTGCCTTCTACTCCAGAGGATGGCACACAACTTCAACTCCAGATCTTGCCTTCGCCACCCCAGATATAGCTGGACTCATAAGTAGAGAAGTAGGAGACCAACTAGGAGGATGTGACCATCGCCCTTTCTTTCTTACTGTCCAGAGTGTAACTCTCAGTACAGGCCCAGCCATTGCAAGATGGAATTACAAGAAAACCAACTGGGGTTTTTTCAGGCATCAGGTGAACACGGTGCTGTCTGACCTCAAAGTTAAGAACAGAGACATTAGTGAAGTGGTTAAAGACTTTAACAGATGCATACTTCAAGCTGCAAAAGAAACCATTCCCAAAGGATTCGAGTGCAACTACACACCATACTGGTCCAGTACACTCCAAGAACGTCAGGAAGCTATGGACAGGGTTAGAAAGGACGCAGAGTCTCAGCCTTCACTTGAAACACACAACAAATGGAAAAAGGCTGTAGCAGAGTTTCAGAGAACAAAACTAGAAGAAAAAGGGAAAAGCTGGAGAAATAAAACGGCAGCGCTGAACCTTGAGAAAGACGGCAAGAAACTTTGGAGATTAGTTAAATCTCTAAATGAAGAGTGTTCCTCGCCTAGGCAGACTATCACATTGGATGAAGGTGGCAAAATTCGCAAAGGAAAACAAGCTGCAGACCTGTTTGCTAGAAGATACAGTTCAGAAAGCAACTTACCCATTAACATAGACCATCAGAGAGAGATAAGAAAAGAAATACTGGCAACCATGGGACAGACAGATACTCCTGCCCCAATGAGGGAACCCATCACACTAGGAGAACTACAGAAGGCTATTTCCAAGCTTAAGTTTCATAAGTCACCCGGCCCAGACAAAATCAGCAACGAAATGCTAATAAATCTGAGCTCAGCAGCAAAGACAAAACTGCTTGAGATATTCAACCACAGCTGGGTGAAAGGAACGGTACCCCAAGTATGGAGAGAAGCCATCACAATACCCATACTAAAGAAAGGGAAATGTAAGACCGAGGCTGCAAGTTACCGACCAATCAGTCTCACAAGCTGTGTTGGGAAGACTATGGAGCGAATAGTCAACCACAGATTGAAATGGTATTTAGAGTCTGAGCAGATCCTGGTGCCGGAGCAAGCTGGATTTAGAGAATGCTACAGTATAGAAGACCAAGTTACCTACTTGTCTCAAGTAGTAGAAGATGCCTTCCAGGAGAAGAAAAAGGTCCTAACAATCTGGGTCGACTTCAAGCAGGCCTTTGACAAGGTGTGGAAAGATAGCCTTATTGCAAAACTTAGGAGAAGTGGAATCCAAGGCAACATGATAAGATGGATCCAGTCATACTTGCACAACAGGAGAACTAGAGTCACCCTTGATGGTCTGCAGAGCAGAAAAGTGTTGCTCTATCAGGGGGTACCTCAAGGAGGAGTAATTTCTCCAACACTCTTCCTTGTTTACATCAATGACCTTGTAATAGATCTCCCCGCTGGAGTGAAAGCTGCTTATATGCAGACGACCTAGTACTCTGGTGCGCCGATGAATATATCACCACAGCACATTATAGAATGCAGCGGGCAGCAGACAGGCTAATGTCATGGGCAGAGAAATGGCGTATCACAATAAACACATACAAAGCCTTCACAGTGCTGTTCTCCCTCTCCCCAAGGACAAAGCAGCTAACATACACCTAGGGACAACCATGATCAAGGAAGAAAGCTAGCCCACCTATCTTGGGGTGACATTTGACCAAAGGCTTACATGGAATCAGCATATTGAAAATGCAGAAGGAAAGGCCTGAAGACGACTAGACATACTCAGAAAATTTGCAGGTACCAACTGGGGAGCAAATGAACGAAATCTAAAGAAGATTTATAATGGAGTAATAAGACCACACTTAGAGTTTAGTTCAGCAGCATGGTCATCAGCTGCTAACTCACATCTGCAGTCTTTGGACAAGGTGCAAAATCAAGCTCTCAGGCTCATTACAGGAGCCATGAAAACTACGCCAATATCAGAGATGCAGAAAGCTGGTAGACTACAGACATTGTCCTATAGAAGAGACACCAAAAGCATGATCCAGATGGAAAAGTACAACAGTATGCCAACGCACCCAATGAAGGCAAGACTAGATGATCTGGCTTTGGGACGTCTAAAACGTTGCAGCTTTTTCCATCGGGGAAAAAGACTTAAAAGACAGCGTCAAGAAGACCTATCCATGAAGACAACACCACTGAAGCCCACCCTATCCCTGTACCATGGGAACAGACCAGCAGTACCCTCCAAATTAATACATCACTCAGTGGTCTCACAATTGGATGTGAGTATAGTGATCTGCAAAAACGAACTGCACATTGAGTATGATCCAAGAAATCTATCCCGAACAATCATGGATACATGCCCACACAGATAGATCAGCAACAAATGCTGTAAAGAATGGAGGCGCCGGTATCTTTATCTGATATCCTGACAACCACTATGAGACTTGGCATATTCAATCAATCAATCAAGCATAGGCCTTCAACAAACACATGCCAAGTCTTCCTGTCCCGTGCCATCAGCTCAAGTTCTTTCCATGTTTTCCTCATCATTTTCAACTCTGTATCCAGCTCTCTTCTCCACTTCTCCATGTGTTTTGTGGTCCACCTCTGCCTCTCTTTAACTGTGGATTCCAGAACAAGGACTGCCTTGTACTGCTATCAGCAGGTTTCCTCAATATGTGTCCTATCCATCGTCAGCGTCTTCTTATCAGCTGTTGTTCCACTGGCACTTGTCTGGTTCTTGTCATCAGTTCCTAATTTGTGACTTTATCATACCATTTCAGTCCTTCTATTCTACGCAAGCACCTATTTATAAAAGTTTGTAGCTTTTTCAAACAATCAATACCCTTTAGCTCCCCGAGGAGTGTAGGCCTTCAACAAACACATGCCAAGTTTTCCTGTCCCTCGCCATCCGCTCAAGTTCTTCCTCTGTTTTCCTCATCATTTTCACCTCTGTATCTAGCTCTCTTCACCATGCGTTTTTTGTCTACCTCGGCCTCTTTCCCTGTGGATTCCAGAACAAGAAATGAGAATATAATCTAACGAAAGCGGAGTCACAAATCAGACTGCATCGCCACGGCAAGCTAGCAACTCCACAGAGCCAGAGAAAGAAGGATCGGACATAGGATTCCAAACTTATAAGTGACAGACCAGAGAATTTGAACAATTTTAAAACTTAAAAGTAAACCCGCGTTTTTAAATACAAAGACTTGAAACTTATAGGACCAGGAACGAAGTATCTGGGCAACTTTGAAACTCAAAAGTAAACCGGCATTTATAAATACAAAGCCTGGAGACATACGGAATCAAATCACCCGTCTGAAGAAAAATACAAAATTTTCCAACACCAAGTGTTCGAAAGCATCTAACCTAAGTTGCTTGTATCCATTCTAAACTATGCCAGGAGACTGTGTTCCGAAAAGTTATTTTGGGGTAAGTGTAAAAATTTATTTTACAAATGTGAATTTGGCATGTTTTCTTGCTTAGTGGTTATATATGAGACTGGCAACCTCAACATATGAAAATAGTATATTCATAAACGACTACAGTAAGCGCGGGTTATTATTTCTTTCAAGTCGAACAGAAAACCGACAGCGCAGGTGACCCCCAGACTCCGAATGGAGCAATGATGAGTGATAATTACATTACATGTGCCAAAAGTGTATAGTATCATTTTGTGAGATATGTACCTTGTTAATTTTAGATCGGGCACAAATCATTGATTCAAACTGTCCAAGCACATATTTTCCCAGTTTAATACCCAGAAGACTACTGGTGATTTTCAATCATCTTCCTTGAGTTACGCTGTGTAAAGTCCAGAATTTAATTCTTCAGAGAGACTAATAGTGGTGGGTGAACAGCGAGACAATGCGCCTGTTAATCTTCCAACCCATTGTACTTAGCAGAGGCATTTGTTTCTTTTATTTTTTCTAAAGTTCGTGGTACGAATCTGCCAGACAAAAGTTCTACGCCACTCGTTGTGAGGTAAAAGCAGGGAATCAACGCTAACCTCTATAAATGGACAAAGTTGTGTGAAGAGGTGCCCTCATCACAAAATATTTTACGAAAAAGGACAAATGTTTCTTTTAAATATATCATCAACCCAAGTCTCAATGAAGACACTAATTCACTATCTTTTCATCATTATTTTAACTTGTTAAAACTAATTGATTATTAAAATTGTTACATGTATTTTTTAAACAAAACAATCATTGTTGATTTGGTTATTATAAGTATACAAGCAAACGTATGAGCAAGATTCTTATATATATATATATATATATATATATATATATATATATATATATATATATATATATATATATATATATCTTAAAGCACAAAATTAGGATTGTATCAGAGCTGTGTGCTTTCTGTGCTTCTCTATGGCGCGGAGAGCTGGAGAGTTACAGAGAAGAAAATGTTGAAATTGTCCTATTTTCACACAACATGCCTAAGAAAAATTCTTCGAATTTTTTGGCCGAATACCATCACCAACCAAGATCTGCTTATTCGGAGCAAGGAAGAGGACATACACACCATCATAGCTGGCAGACGCTGGAGCTGGGTTGGCCATGTCCTCACAAGAGACCCCGATGCCATCACAAGAACAGCTATGCTATGGACCCCTGAAGAAAAACGAAAGAAAGGCCGACCAAAAACAACTTGGCGGAGGACTGTGGAGGCTGAGATGCAAAGAATGAACCAGAGTTGGGGCACTGTACGAAGGATGGCCGCTGACCGAGCAAAGTGGAATCAATTTGTTGTTGCCCTACAAGACGCCACCAGGCGTAATGGCCACTGACTGCTTTGACGGTCGGCGGCTAAGGATCAAAGAAGAAGAATATATATATATATATATATATATATATATATATATATATATATATATATATATATATATATATATATATATATATATATATATGTCTATAGAGCAAATACTTATAAAAGGAATTTCGCGGAATTTACACCAGGTGGGGGCTCGAACGGGCTAAAACCATTGCTTAATTCTTCACAAATGGCGACGGATCAGACATAAGTTAACAATAGCTCGGCCAATGCCGCATTGTTCTTGACTTCTGAAAATATCTTGTGAACACTACCTTGAGATAGAAGCGTCATTACCCTTCTATTTACAACTCTGCCAAGAGCAAACTTGTGCGAAAGTAGACACCTCTGACGACCAATTTTAGATACTCTTGAGTTTTCGCCACTGGTGGACCACTACTGCAAAGCAGGGGAGGCAATCCGTGACATAGATACATTCCGAGCGCAGTGATTACTTAGCCACTTAGAGAGGTTCGTATTTATTGCGCTGAGCCATTAAAAAATCAGATAAAAGGACGTTTTCCCATTCTTTATGGTCGAGGGGTGAGGAAAACAAATTTTACACAATGGACCTATAAGATCTCAGGTAATCTATTTATCAGTAAATTGAACCAAGCAATGAGTTTCTTAAAAAATTGAACTTTCCCCAAGAAAGTGATATATATATATGTATATTTTAAACCTAACTAAAGTTAAATGACAGTTATAATTAGTATTATCATTAATATTCAGATATATGTATAATATAGCAAGCAGTTATTTACATGTTAACGATAGTGCAATTTCTAATATAAAATATGTTGCTCACCTCAGTAGAATATATATTTGTTCCTAACTTTGTTACAGGCACTAAGCGAATATTAGGTATGTCCCACTTCGCGTTAAGGAAATTTCTGGCTTCACTGGTCGACTAGTATTAGCAACTTTACTACATATGTGCTGAGTATCCTAACTTTTTCCTATCGCAAGTACAAGGGTCGGCATTTTACCACAGTGAAAGCGTGATGCTAGCCGAGGATCGAAACTAAGACGATGAAGATTAAAGAATTTATCTCCACTTTCAAGAAAAGGACTGTCAGATAAAACAACGAATGTGGACGAGGGTCTAAATTTCGAGCCTGCAGGTGGCGTGGTTATATTATTTTACGCTAAACGCAGTTTTCGTAGCTTGATGAATATTATGTCATTGGCTAAGTCCAGGTGAATAGCTAGTGGGTTAGATTCTGCCCATATCAAATGTTGTAGCAGAAAGTCACAAGGAGGAAATGAATCGGTTGACTGGTTTATTTGGTTGGCAAATGACTTTGTGACCGACAGACGTTTTGACTGACAAAAGTAGATGACTGACAAAGCACAGTGTTTACTAAAGCGGGAGAACAGAGTTGGAGGGGGATAGCCCTTAACAATTTAGAAAAAACGACGGGAGGAAAATTAGAATGAATTATAGAATCTAATTATCTGTGCGTTAAAATGACCTAAAGTGATAGTAATTTATTTTATGTGCTATTATTTCATCTGCATCATGATCTAATAGAGCAGAAATTGGCGCGTATATTGCCATGGAACTGAAGTAAGAACAGTGGCTAAAACGAATCAGAGTTTACTTAAAGCTACAGGAATGTGGTTTCATAGAACAGTGAGGGAAAGAACATTAAATTTTAATTCATAATCAACAGATCCTGGGGAAATTAGTGGTATTCAAAGTAAGAAGATAATCACAATTGTAAGGGCAGGTCTTGGAGAGCAACATTGGAACGTATTACAGTAAAGCGAACCATTGAGGAAAGAAAAAAGACCATAGAAAAGCTGAGATAGAAAAGATTAGACTGGCTGACATAATACAAAGACGCCTTCACTAGAACTCATAGTCATCACTTAAGATAAATGCTTGAGTGTGTCCTATTTTTGCCCTATTATTTCGTCGTTTTTGCCTTTTCATCATGTTTTTCATTCTATTTCTCACCTTTTTGCTCTATCAGCATTCTTTAATCACACATTTGACTTAAGTATAACTTATAGATTTCCCATCAAACGATTGATAACAGTAAATCGATCAGGACAGCTTTTGTTTAGCGCAGGCCATCACCACCTGGTTTGGTAGATACTATTGTCCAGTGCGGGTCACGGAAACATTCGCGATAGGAGAATTCATTTCACAGCTTAATGCCCTGCGAGGGTCACCACATTTGTATACAATAGGGGCTAGCCGAGCGAAAACAAAGGACTTGCGAGACTAAGCCATGTAAAGATATGCACAGAGGAGTGCTTGTTATCAAATTTTGATGGTGATCTTTGTTGGAGATATCATATATAATAATTTTGTACAAAAAAAAACCGCTCGTACGCGTGATTGTTTATCAATCAAAATTTTTTTTGGGAGCAGTGGAGTGTTAGCATAGTAAAGGAAGTGCATTCTGGCAGTCGCCAAGTTAATAGCCTTCCCTAACTCCAAAACTGACATCATGTGTGGACGAGTGTGGTGGATTTAAATAAGGCAATTTTTTTTCCCTTAATTTAAACAACAATTTGTTTTTCTTTTTCCACAGTACTAATAGTAGTTTTTCAGTTTTTAGACTGATCTACCTTCTTTATCGTTTAAGTCGTCTGCGTTAGTAGCCATGTTGCCAGTTATTAGCAGCAATAGATTAGATAACTGATAACAGGGAGGAGGTAACACAGTAAAAACAGAAAATTTGTTGTTGTTGCTATTTCTCTTAATTTGTTAGGGAGCACTGTATCCTTTTCTTCTTTCTTTCTCGGGTAAGTCGCAGTCAGTTATTTGCCATGGCTGAGCGTGCAAAACTTAGAACAATGCTAAGAGATGAAGCAAGGGAAATAGGACTACAAGGTGAAGAAGTGCTAGCTTTTGTGAACGAAGAACTCGACAGATATGAGGCGGAGAAGAAGGAAGCAGAAGCTAGAGAGAAAGAGAAATAAGACCGTCAATTGGAAAATAAGAAAATTGAGGCGGAAATAGAAACTCGCAGAGACATGGAACGAGAGAAGGAGAGACAACTTGAGGAAAGACAGAGAGAGAAGGAGAGACAACATGAGGAAAGAGAGAATGCGCAACGACGTCAGCACGAATTGGCGCTTAAGACTCTAGAGGTCCAAAGTCGCGGTGCAGCGTCTAGCTCCAGCAACGGAGAGCCTTCCTCACCTCAGTCACTCTTAACTGATAATTCCAGTACTCAATCTCCACAATTAGCAGCTATGTCTTTTGCCCTAGAATCCTTCCCAAGCCCCAATGAGAAAATTGACACTTATCTAGAAAAGTTTGAGATAATGGCAACACTGTATGGTTTAGAAAGTTCGCGATGGTGTTTGAAGCTTTCCCAGGCTTTAAAAGGCAATGCATATGTGAAACTGGGAAGCAGCAATCAAGACAATTACGACATGTTGAAGAAAGCTTTGCTTGAGCGCTTCGAAATGAAAGCCCGCAAATTTTTGCAACTGTTCCGGAACAGCAGAAAAGAGGGAACTAAGACATTTGCCCAGTTTTCTTCCCGTCTGAAGGAATATTTGACGAAGTGTTTGGAGCTTTTGGAGCTCCCTTGCACTTTTGAAGGGTTAGACGAGCTTATTCTAACTGAGCAGATCAAAAGTACGTTGTCAAATGAAACCCGTACATTTCTTGCTGAACAAGGAGCTGTAAAGCTGGAAGACATTTTAAGTAAGTCGGAACATTATGCAAATGCCTTAGCCGAGCTTTCAAGCTCAAAACACAAGCCTTCACATGAGCTTTCTCGAAAAAATAACCTAGAGCAGTCTTCCCAGTCATTTTCCCATCAAAGCCCAAGAGAAACTTTACCCCAGTCCCCCCTGAAGGAAAATCATAATTCTACAAAACTCGATACCCCACCAACCCCCATGATCAGCCCAAACGTCACTCATGGCAGCCAGGCCAGAAAGGACACGACAAATGGAAAACCCCTGCGCAAGGGACATCTGATCAGAGCAAACACACCGGGCCAAAGCGGATAGGTTGTTTGCAAACAGACTCGCAAAGGAGTAGAAATGTCAGTGATTCACAACCTGAGGGTGAGAGGCCTTCTACGCGAGGAACTGTTATACTGAACGGGACTTCAACTTATTGTTTGTTTGATACAGGTTTGAGTTTTGATTGTATTGTCGCGAGGCATTTGGTTAAGCCTAGTCAAGAAACCGAAGAAACCGTCAGATTATGTGGAGTTTTTAAAGGATATGCACCCATTACGCTTCCAGTCGCACTCGTGGAGATACACTCGGATTTCGTCCGAGGGGATATTAAAGCGGCTATAATGGATGATCCGATCTACCCAGTCATACTTGGATGTAGATATGTGTTTATAGGAAGACCGAAAGATTCGATTGTGGCATCAGTAACGACAAGAGGGCAAACCAAAAAGGAACGGGAGCCTGCACCGAATATGTTACCCGTAGAACTGAAAGGGGTGCAACAAAAGGACCCTACCTTGGAGCCCTGCTTTAGAAAACTGCCCATGGCCAAGGACCCCAGACACAACGGAGACATATTTTCTAAGAATGGAGTGCTGTATCGAAGCGCGGGCGACCCAGAACAGGGACATAACCAGCTCCTAGTACCGACGCAATACAGAGAACAAATCTTAGAAATGGGGGCACTCTCTTCCCTTTAGCGGACATATGGGACAAAACACCATTATACAGCGAATAACTACTCACTACTGGTGGCCAGGAATGAACGCTGATATCATCAGGTATGTGAAATCCTGCGCCAAGTGCCAACGTGTGGCACCCAGACATTGGACATCCCCAGTTCCTATGGGAGAAATGCCAATAGTGGGGACACCATTTGAACTGGTTGCAGTCGACATTATAGGACCCCTAGAAAGGACTAAAAGAAGGAACAAGTTTATCCTGACCTTAGTCGAAACATGCACTACGTGGGCAGAAGCTATACCGCTAACATGCACGGATTCCAAGCATTTCGCAGAAGCCCAAGTGCAGATTTTTACACGGTTGGAATTCCTTCAACAAGTTTTGATGGATAACGGATCCCAATACCGTAGCCTGTTAATGGAGGAGATCTTTAAGACCAGCCCATCTATATAAGTGTGACAGTGCTTGATGGCTAGGTCATCTAGTTCCTAGACTCGCTGTCGCAAGAGACGTTTTCTTCCTAGATGATTTATCTTCAACCCAGGTTTCTTAATTCTCATGTGTGGTGAAGACTTTTCAACTTTAGTGACACTATCTACTTTTATTACTCAATACCAGCAACACTGTTTGTCATATGTAGGACTGGCAATACTGTTGTCCTTATAAAATGTACTGGCAATACCGTTTTCATATGCAGAGCATGCAAGTTCTGTTTTCGTATAATGTTTTGGCAGTACTGTTTATCACATACAATGCAATACTGTTTTCTGTAAGGTGCGGGCAGTACTGTTTATCATATACCAGACAAACAATACTGGTTTCTGTAATGTGCTAGCAGTCCTGATGTAAACAAGGTCACTTTCAACTAACAATCAGTGAATAAGTTCAAGCTGGTATAAAAAATGAATGGATACCTTTATTAATTGATTACACATTCTGATACTTTCATTATAGTTCATTAGTATAGATTCTTGAGTGGTGTACAAACCATACATCCCATGATATATCACACTACTGACCTCACAAGAAAGGGAAAACCCGATAAGGTTGTTTGGACCGCAGAATGTGAAAGCGTTTACGTCACTCTGAAGGAACAACTGTCCAAATACCCCATTCTAAGGTTACCTGACCTTAAGAAACTTTTCGTTTTGCGTGTAGATACTAGCGGACAGGGAATCGGATCAACATTGCTTCAGGCAGATGACAAGCAACCAAACCTGTTATTTCCAGTTGCATACCAGTTGCATTCTGCAGAATACAGCAGAAAGGAATTATTCGACCGTGGACAGAGAATGTTTAGCACTCGTGAATGGAATCAGGAGACACCATGAATATTTATACGGAGTTCCATTCACAGTACAAACTGATCATGCTCCATTGGCATTCCTAGCAGCCAATACGGATTTTAACGCAAAGATTATGCTGCGGGCTCTACTGTTAAGCGTGTACTCGTTCAAAGTACAATATATACCAGGGAAGGAGAATGTTGGAGCGGATTTTAGGAGTCAAAATTGGAGCATGGAGGAGGATGATGCAATGGAGGATAGCAATCATTCGATAGCTAAAGTTGACAGTAGTTCTATTTCCATAAATGAGATATGAAAGGGTTCCACATGTTGAAGCCCGGACGAACTGTGACGTATAATGGAAACATAGCCTTCTGTATCCTACAGCCTCTCGTGACCTCGGCGTAGTTTTAAGATTCGCTAACCAAGTCACGCATTTCTCTGCCTGTGTGACTCACCTTTAATCCACGCCTCTTTTTACTTGACCATAACAAACGAGCTTGTTTACCAACTTTCGCAACCTGTCATTTATAGCAGAGGGCGAACCACGTTCGTTGACGAAAGTTTCTCACGCGAGCTGATCTGTCAATATTACGATTACTGGAAGATCGCACGTGGAAAACATGTGGTAGAGTAACGGCCTTTGAAGATTCTCTGTAAGGGGAGCTAATCCTTTGATGTTCGTACCTACAGGGAAAAATAACTCTGTGATCTCGAGAAACAGGGAAAATCTCGGACAGAAGCGACCGTTAACCTTTTATCTGGGAAACGTAGTTTCAGATTTCTCTGCTAGGAAAACGGAGTGTGAAAATTCACATCTTCTAGAGATCATAACAACATGATCGTATATAATTTGCGTCTTTCCCAAATCAGTTATCAGCGTCGCTCATAATTTTTTCGGAGTCTAAACACGTTACCAAGAACCATTGGGAGTAGATGTATTAATAGTTTCGTGGTGTTTTCTTTCTGGATTTCTGGTAAGATATAAATTTGTGCTTAAGCGTATTAAAGTGTTAAAAGCTTTTGCATCTTAAATTCACTGTGATTTTCTAGGTGGTAGAACCAGTGGAAAATAACGCGTAGCTATTTTTATTCCAGATGTTTCAGTTGTAATGTTAATTTAATCACCCGCTATCACACAGAAAGAGACGGTTTAGTTGACTAATTAATACACTAGGCGAAGGATAATTGATGGAATAGAACTCACGTTTATTTCATTTTGTGTAATTTTATGAAGTGACTGTTGTTTAAATATCATGCGACTAAACAAACTAACGCCGACTCTGTAATAGCTACTTAGCGACAGGCGATATTTGTTAAAGTGTGCGTATGGATAAATTAAATGATAACTGACCAGATAGGAATAGGCTAGAGAAAACGTGAGCTTATATGTAGATATAATTAGCAGTAATTTTTTCATAATGTTCCTATATCCTGTAGGCATCACCTGATCAACGGCGACCAGCTGTATTTTATTTGGCTTTATCTTGGGCCTTGTCTCCATTTTACTGATTAGATTAAAGTTGTCTTCTCTTGGTTTACTGGTCTCCCAGTTCAGTTGTGAACAGGACGGGCCGCAGAGACTAACGAACTTTTTAATAGTAAATTTTAACTGGACTTACAAATACCCAGATATATATTTTTGCAATTGTATCAGCCCATTGAGGAGTATACCAATAACAGTTCTCCCGACATTTGATAGTCGTTTCCAAGTGGATATTTATCCAAAAGAGTTACGCTATTTCAGAATCGGCACTCACCAGAGCCAGCCGATAGGATTTACCATCATCATCAAGTAACAATAATTAACATTTTTTTTAGCAATCAGATGTGTTCCTACTATTTACGGTGAACACCAGATCTCAGAGAGTCTCGGCATTAACTATCCAAGGTGACATTGTGTATCCAGGAAATCAAATATTTAATTATTGAAAGGAGGGACTGGGGCCCATTTCGGACGATAATTACTGTGGACCTTATATACATATTCATGGATTTTTACGTCCAACAGATTGTTTCACCAAGAATAGGGTAAGAAGCGAGAGTGTGTGGCCACGTATGACAGAGAGAGAGAGAGAGAGTAAAATATTTTCTTTAGTACAGGAAACATTATACTATCTGCGCACTGTCTGACTATTGTTTAATTTTATTGGATAACGTTTAGTGGGAACTGTGTTCTTTTTTTACTGCCTATACTGTAACCTAGTGCTAACCTTTAACCTTTGGGGTTATTAACTTGTTGGGTTCTTATCTTCTCAAGGAGGGGAGGGCATAGGTAGTCTGTATTTTTTCTATGCATGTAATTCTGATTTTATTTGATCTTTCTCTTTTAGATATTCGATGTTTTAAAGTTTAGTGATAATAAACAACAAAAGAACTAACTTTGTGGGTGTTGGTCAGACCCATACCCAAATTTACCATAGTTTTTTCACGTTTGTGTGTCTTGTTATCACATAGCTTTGTGTGTGTGAGAGTGTTTAGGTAACTTATATTTCTCAATATAAGAAGGTGCAAGATTGTCTTATACTAAATTATAGTCGTATAGATAGGCTGGACTAGAGAAACTACTCAGAGACAGATCTTCTGCTTAACTAATCACTCGGGAAAAATCTATTTCTTACACCTTTACTTCTCACGTATTATCACCATCCTATACTCAGGCGGGACCTTACATAACGTTAAAACCTATCTAAGCACGACAGCAAAATGGAATGTAAGTTAGCGGATCAGAACGCTAGGCTTTAGGACACAGCTCAAGACTTTTCACACATTAGCAATCATAAAATATAACCTGATGCGCAGCTGAATTCAACACGTTTTACAACATCCGAGAAGCATAAATGAAAGACGTTCTCAGAGCGTAGCCTGTTCTACCATTTTATTCCACTATTGACTATAATTTAATTCCAGTGGAATTTAATTCTAAATGTGTTCTTAATAAATTCGAGAAAGGGAAAAACAAGATTAGTGAATTTAGAAAAAGTATTGGTAATTTTTCATTTTATTATTTAAAATTGATTTTTGCCTGATAGCTAATATTGCAAAACGATGTTTTTTTCCATTACGTCTATTTGTTAAAGGTTAGTTGATTCATAGATTCTTTCGTTCACACAATTATATGACTTTTAATGTAAAGAAGCAGTCTGCAGTTAAATGCTTCACCTTCCCCTAGATCATTTGATCATCACTACAAACTGACATGGGCACACACTTTCATGCTCACTATGTTTGACATTATCGTGTGCACTTCATACCTACAGTCACAAAGGAGCACTAACAATAGTGTGATCAGTTATAAAGAAGCAGTCATGAGGAATAAGATAAAAAGAAAGTCAACTACTGATTTTAGATGTGATACTTACGAAGCCACTTTGTGTCTTCAGTTCTGCAAATATCACAAAGTGTTTGGCGTCTACTGTAAAGAAGCTAAGAATGCTTACGTCCATATAGTATAATTGACAAGATAGGCCATCATACACTTCCTCAGTTACAAGGAAATAAATACACGAACGCGTTTGTGTACGTTGGTGGCGCAGCATTTAATACATCTGTTTTTCAAATTCAATCACGCACAAGTTGATTCTCCTAAATATCAAGTTCAACTCACGCAAAACCTTATTACCTAAAGCAAGATCACATAACCACAAGTTTATTACTCAAGATATCAAGATAAAGCGCTTACAAGTTGGTTAGCTTATATATCCCAAGTTCAAATCACTTGAGCGCTTATAGCAGAATCAAGTTCAGCTAATCAGTGCTTCAGCTCATGAAGTGAATTCATCAACTCTAACAGTGTTGTAGCCTCTCTTTTTCCTTATGGAGACTACCAACCGTTGTGATGGTTAAATTTTGGTTAGCGAATGTTCTGATTATTGCTGATTTAATTATTATCAGCTTTGGTCGGTGTTACGGTATTTTATTGAAGTCGTCTGCTATGGTTGGCAGTGTGCTACTTCTAGGGTCACAGCGTTTAATATAATTTGATGTTAAGAATTCACGGACTACTGAACGCTATATGCACGATCGATTTATGACGTGTTAGCGTTGATAGGTCACGCATCGTGACTTAGATACGAGACCCTTTTTACGTTGACCGTCAAGCTGTGAAGACGCGTCCTAGATTCGTCCAGTGTTAGGCATTGTATTGCCACATATTTATATAAGTACTTCGAAGTAGGGACTCAGGGTCAGTCCAAGTTATATGAATCAAATAATATAAATAGGTTAGTATACAACCAACTTCAAGGAAGATTATTTCAGTCCATAATATGATATTTATCAGACGCATACGCTCATTGTCGGCCGTTGGAAACCCCAACCGCGCGTGCACACAGCTATGATGTTCTGGCTATATTAATTCATTTTACTGGACACGGACTGAGAATATTAAATGGATTCAACTGTACTCAATTATATATGTATGCTATTAATGAATAATACTTGTGATGTCTTCATCCGTTGTTCCGTCAATAAACGTTTGGACTCAATCAAGGGCTTACCCACATTACTTCGATTACGGTTGGTTGCTTCAACTTGAGTTCTTGATTGTTGTTTGGCCTGATGAACTCTTCTTCATAGGAAGTTTATACTAATGATAATCAGGTTCGTACGGAACCAATATTTTCTTGGACACTCATTAATCAACGAAAACCATTATATTGACCTCAACTGAGATAATGACAAATAAGCAAAACTTACAGATTCAACTAATAATAATAGAATGAAAGACCCAACAACCGAACCCCGCAACAGTCGAGCTTACCGGTAGCCGACAACTTCAATAACGCGAATGAATATTGATGTGGTTCGAGAGCTGATGTGTCAATGGTGATGACAATAACAACACTGACAGGATGTGTCATCAACTTGACCAACAGTTAGTAATGTACGCTGGACTCGTGGATCAACGTAGGCGACACAATTTATTGGTACACGCAACAACTTCAATCATGGTCACAACAGGCATCATCAATCATGTATCAAATCATATTGGGACATCATGGTGCATAGCAGAATGACTGTTTGATGGATGTGGCGTGTGTAGATGATGATCAATACTAGGGATATGAATGAACAGGAACGCCACTGGTTACAGCTTCATGACACTTATTTAACAATTCACATATGGGTCCTGGATATCAAATATATCAGCAAGCATACGAACATCACACCCAGGCTGACAATGCCTGTAAGAAATAACTGTCACGACAATAACTAGGGACTGGCCTCCCTACGTGCACAAACAGCACACTGAATACTTATATGTGCGGTATACCCTCCTCGCACAAATACAACACCATCCAGGTGCATATCACATAGTAGTGATTGGCGGCATGCACATCGCCATATAGATTCCCAGAATCTCCTCCCAGGCGGGACAAAACAATTCGCCTGTATTTATTCCAAAAACCAGCTACAAGGCGGGAAACGCGTCGCCTTTCTTCACGGTAGCTTCAGGGGCGGACACTGCAACGCCCTATACTGTTCTCCACGAACAGGAATACTCCTAGGCGAGAAAAGCGTCGCCTATGACATAACCATTATGTCGACATCATACTTATTAACAAAGTTCCTCCTGGAACACTCTTAGGCGGAAAAACCGTCGCCTGTATGATAAGGCACCTATCACATCACTAATACAATAATTCCATTTATGAATGATACAGTCACAAATACGAGCTTACAGTTCGGCTTCCAAACACAGACTAATTCAGTCACACTAGACTTGTATTCACTACATGCTTTCTACCACGCATGTACAAGTCACACCATGTTGACATAAAGCCAGACATGAACTCACTACTTGAGTTACACTTAACCAAGTGTTAACAACAGTTCAGTGACCCTTCACACCAATCACTATCATCATTCATACTCATGAAAATGTTCTGTGACAATATATATTGATCATATACTTGATTGACATACTAGATAACGGCTGACCTCTCAAGGGCGGCAATAAACGTTATGGCCAATGGTACTAAATGCGTGGAACGTCAATATTAATTAATGTCCCATTTTTGGTTGGCCTCATAAACAATATATTTGAGACATCCATAGTAGATCAAAAGGAAGGCATCATATTAAACAAACAGTGCACAACCTGCCGTAGTCCGTTTTGACGGCAAGAGTATCATATATATATTTTCTTACGTACGTGAACTTCCTCTTTCCAAGACACGTATTCAAGACTGTCAATCTATCTTCATAAAAACTACAATGACAAAATCATTAGTTTAGTCCTCACTACCGGCGGAATATCACATCGCCGAAGCCCTGACTAAAATATACTAGCATTATAACACAATGCATCCAGCATTCACTTACGGTAGAAGAGACGCTGCCAACACTTCCTCCTGGAAGGTAATTAATACAATATTAACGTATACCCATAGACTGGGGCTATGAGCAATACAGACCAACCTCTGACAGGTCTGGCTGACATCTTGAATCTCTCCTCACTACGTCATCAAAAATAATTAGTAACCCCCTTCAATTTAATACCGCACCAAATATGTGCTCTTTCGTGCACAACTTATTTAAACATTATTAACCATACTTAATTACGCTGATGCGTATCCTTTTAATAACAGATAGACTTGTGTCAACACACAATACTGTTAAGTCCTACACCCTTAAAATACCCAGGGTGAAAAAGGACGTAACAGATTACCTCAACCCCCCGGAAAAAAAATAATTAATTTATTTTTCTACTTGAATAACCGCGTAGAGGTCGATCAAATTATAAATAATACATCATATCAACTTTATTATACTAAAGAAAGTAATAATAGTGAAGGAAGAAATTTAAAAATCCAACTCAAATGAAGGAAAGACAATGTAAGGAATTGTAGAACTACTATCAACCAAAATGTGGCAATTGTAGTAACAATAGAAAAAATAAATGACTAAGGATGATAATAATCAAACAAAATGTGAAAAGAAAGAAAAAATGTCAATAAATGAATTCAATTACATGGAATATGAATGCATATAACCATGAGGTATGAATGAGGAAGAATGCAAATAAACTACGCGAAGTAAGCAACACATCTAAAATTGCATAGCAATAATTAGCGATACTAATGAAGTACGAGTGCTAATATTCTACGTATGTTATGAACGAAAAGTACTAGCGCTATGAACTAGCACTCATATAATAATATAACTGCTATTTACTATATTAAATATTAAACACAACCAAGTTAGTTTAATTGTTAATAGTTAAAGCACAGAGTTCATTGCCTTAAAATGTCATTAATCCAAACTAAAGCCACTGTTGACAAAAGTCACGAAGTAGTAATGTTATATTTGATGACTGTCAATAATTTCACCATGTTACGTTTGAATTAAAATGTTATCACTCTGAAATGTTAAATTCACATAATAGTCTATTATTTCTAAGTTCAAGTTATTGTAATCTCTCAATGGAAAACTGTATATACAAAATTACTGGAATGACAATGTAGACACAAAACTAGCATAAAAGTTAAAAATAATAATATTACTGAACGAAGCAAGGTTCCTTAAGTAGTAAGTCACAATTGAGGAACTGTCCGTGTAGAGGCGTTGCTCTATGTAGGGCGCAGAGGCTCGCTCGACTCATGAGGACAACGAGAGAGAACATCGGCGAGTACATTTTCTGACCCAGGGATTGCACAGATCGTAAAGTGATACGGCTGTAAAGCTATTGCGTACCTCGTGGATTTCGATGACTTCACATCTCTGTAGTTAAGAGCAGTAAGAGCACGCTGATCTGTTTCCACGATGAAATGTGCTCCCAATAAAAATCGTTGTAGTTTGGGTATTGACCACACCATTGCCAAAAGTTCTTTATCCAAAACTGAATAATTTTTCTCTGTAGGCGTCAATTTTCTGGACACGTACATTACTGGGTGCAATGTACCTGCGTACTCCTGTAGTAATGCTCCGCCTATTCCAAAATTTGACGCATCGCTGCGAAGCACAACAATTATGTCTGCATTAGGCAACCGTAAGACAGGTGCAGCAGAAAAATATGATTTAACTCTTTAAGCCCCAAGAGCCAGTATACTGTACTTCCCGCTAGACCCATTTGGCCCAAGAGCCAGTATACTGGCTTTCGTATCTCTTGATCCTTTCTAGGGCTGTTTTCTAATTTTGACAACTCAAAAACGCTATCTTCTTAAAGTATAGCCATCTATTATGGACTTTTGTTATTTATGAATATGAACATTTAAAAAAAAATATTTCCAAACAAAAACAATAAAAACATACTGGTATGGCCATTTTTGTTTGAGCCAAACCCACCTTTTTGCTTGGGACTGAAAGAGTTAATGATTTCCAACGTGATTGGATGTTCTTGCGACCATCGAATCATGTTAGCTGCGCCCTTCTTTAACGATGACCTAAAAATGATGTCATGAAAACCAACATATGCTTTAGATGGTTTAGCTGTTAGGTTATACGCAAGTAGAGTGGACAATAATGTGTTCAATCCATGAAAATGATCATCCCAGGAGTCACTAAAAAGACAAAAGTCATCGATATAGGCAAAGACACCAGAACGATGAGATAAAATACGACGCATCATGCGTACAAAGGCAGCAGGAGCGTTTACAAGTCCAAATGGCATAAAGTTCCATTGGAAAAGACCACGTGGGGTAGAAAAAGCAGTGAGTGGCTTTGCATGATTTGTTAAGGGGACTTGCCAATAGCCCTTTGACAAATCTAGCTTAGTAAAAAAAAATAGATTTAGAAAGTTTAACAAGTAAATCTTCCAAAAGTGGTAATGGTTTCGCGTCAAATTGTGTGACTTTATTTAACTTTCGATAGTCGACACAAGGACGGACGTTATTATCTTTCTTACGAATAATAACCATAGATGAAGAATATGGTGAAGTGGATGGTTCAATTATTTTTAATCGAAGCATCTCATCCAATTCCTTATCAACCTGAGTTCGAAAGTGAAGAGGAATAGGATATGGACGGACCCGAATAGGTGTGTCGTCGGTCAGTAAAATGTCATGGTGAATGACAGACGTACGACCAGGGATGTCAGTGAGGACATCTTGATAGGATTGTAGAAGAGAAGATATTTGCTGATGCTTATCAGCAGAAAGATCAGGAGAAATAGATACGTCATTCCACGTTTCTGTAGAATTAAGTGGTACTACCGGTATAGGTAAAGGTACCTCCGGAAAAGAAGACTCATCTTCCTGAATAACCGACAAAGCGGTATAATGATGGCGACAAGGTGTAGGGTCGTCAGTCGCTTGAAACACTGACTGAAGATAGTCAGGACGAGCATGAAATTCTTTCAACATATTTATGTGAAAGGTTTTATGTTTACCCATGATATCGACAATGTAATAGACATCCAAAATTTTAGAAATTATCTTGAAAGGGCCTTTCCAGGCAATGAGCAAACGATTGTCTTTACGAGGGAGTAATACATAGGCCTCGTCACCAGGATAAAGCTGGCGAAGACGTCGATATCTATTAGCAAAAAGTCGAGCTTTTTCTTTTGCTAACTCAGATGATGTGGTAGCTAACCTACATGCATCTATAATTTTTTTTCTCAAAGAAATTACTTATTCATACGAGGATTGAGTATCATCCGTAATATCCTCCTCAGTGAGTAGGTCGTGAAGCAACGACATAGGACCAAGAGGTTGAACACCGAAGACGAGCTGAAACGGTGAAAAACCTGTAGTTTTATTTGCACCTCTCGATAAGCAAATAGAGCAGCGGGTAGTACTCTATCCCAATCTTGAGGATGATCCTCAGTAATTTTACCTAATAACTGTTTTAGTGTTCTATTTTGGCGCTCAATTAAACCATTTGACATGGCGTGATAGATACTACTAAGAGATCTGTCGATGTGTAGCATAGCCATGACTTGTGACATTGATTCAGAAACGAATTGCACACCATGGTCAGATAAGATTTTTCTCGGAAAACCTAGACGAGAAAAAATCAACCATAGTGCATCCGTAACATTAGCAGATGAGGTACTCTTTAGTGGTATGGCCTCAGGCCAACGAGTACACATATCAATACACGTGAGAATGTCTGTATGTCCTCTAGCAGAAGGTTGTATAGGACCAATAATATCGATAGCCATTTTCTCAAATGGTCGAATTGGAATGTCATCAGCTTGAATAGGAGCTGCGTGACGGGGACCTCGTACCTTATCCTCTTGACATGTAATGCAAGAACGACAGTAAATATTTACATCTCTATGGACACCTGGCCAATAGAATGAAGATAGCACTCTGGATTTTGTGCGTGAAAAACCCATGTGACCTGCACATTGGGAGTCGTGAGCATAACGCAATATACGAGCTCTCATTTTAGTAGGTACTAGAATTTGAGACCGTACGGATGAAGTAGTATCACGTACCAATCTAACTAACACACCATTCTTCAGTACAAAACTATGTTTAGAGTTTGTTTCTTTGTTTGTACTATTATTAGCCAACAGAAAAAATTTATGTAATGAAACATCATTTTGTTGTAATTCTATAAAAGACTCTCGTGATATATTAGAGTCAAAATCATCATTATTATTGACAGGAGATATTGTTGGTGCAACATATCCTTAGCTTGCGCTCTAGTGACAACTGCATAAGCAGAATGCATATGTTGCTTTTCCCAAGTAGCAATCTGCTGTGGGGTACACTCTTCAACACAATGTATACGACCAATTATCAAATCACTAATTGGTGCAGGAAGAAGACAGGCATGTATTTTCCCTGTAAAAAACGGTGTATCTAATTCAATAATCGCCGTTGGGAAAGTCTCAACTGTGCCGCCAAACGTGACGCACTTCACAGTTTTCCCCGTTGCACATGACGGGTGGACTAACGAATGTCTGATGCCGATGGTGGAACAACCTGTATCAAAAAGGATAGAGACAGGAATTTTGTTAGCAAATCCTTTATGTAAGGTTAGAGACCCTGTTCCATCATGCGTAGATGCCGACATGGCTGTGGAAATCGCAGGAAGGCTTGGTAAAACATGTCCGCAACTCAGCGTAGTGATCGCCTTGGGCTGGAACAAAGTCGTGCATTCATGGCAAAGTTTGGCCTGCTCAAAATCAAGAGAACAAGACGATGCATTATGAGGATTAACATTTGTATCCTGATCTACATTACTGTGTGCATTATACTGAGCAGAATTAGCCTGATGATGCGATCTACCGTTGGAAGATCTATCTCTACCTCGAGATTGATTCCGACTATTGTCTCTAAAATTGTTATAATTATTATGGCTATTGGGATTACCATTTTGATTTGATCTCCAATTATTGTAATAACTATTATCCCTTTGATTATACTGTTTGTTTGGAGAGTTATGTCGGTTATTAGAAAAATTTTATCTGGACTGCCAATTATTGTTGTAATTATTACCTTGATAATTACCAGAATTATTCTTGTTAAAATCACGTGACATGTGAGATTGATCCCAATTTTGATGATATGGAGAGCCATTTCTAAATGATTTCCCTTTAAAAGAATTGAAATTCTTGTTATCTCCCTTTTTAAAGTTTCTATCATTACTGAGAGAACGATTTCGGAAATGATTTCCTTGTTGCACGGCAAATGCAACAGACAGTTCCTCTCTAACATGAGAATTGCTAACTACCATATTCGGATGGGCTGTGCAATATTGTCTACAGTTTTTCTCCATGTCATTTAAATTTGCTGGCTTACGTTCATGCAGGAACGAAAGAAATGACGGGTTAACCAAAGACATGACCTTATCACGCAGCAATAAATCTACAAGAGCGTCATAGGAACGTTCTATTTTGGATAATTCAATCCATCTGTCAAATGTGAGACGTATGTGTGAGATAAAATCACTAAAATCCTTTCCGTTTTCCGGTAACAGTGATTTAAAACGTAAACGATAACCATCCTCATTGAGTTGGAATTTTCTAAGCATAGCAGCTCTGATAGCATCATAATTATTTTTGTCATTATCTTTCAACAGATTAAATACTGTCATTGCTTTGTCTGTAAGTAACGGTAACAAATGTGCGCAATACTGTGATTTTTCAATCTTGTTGGCTTCGCATATTGTCTGAAACCTATCTAAATAAAATAGTATATCGTCTGCCGGTGGAGTAAATCGTGGCAATTTTAAGTTAACATACCTATTATTTTCTTTGTTAGAGGAAGCATGACCAACCTGAGCGTTGTGAGAATTGCCTTCATTCGCTAATCTAATTTTCGCAAGCTCTAATGCCATCATTTTTTGTTCATGTTGTCTTCTATTTTCATTTTCAGCAGCCTCAAGCTGAAATCTTTTTTCATTTTCAGCAGCGGCCAATTTCCTATTTTCAATTTCTAATTGAAGTTTTCTTTCATTTTCCTCAGCGGCCAATTTCCTATTTTCAATTTCTAATTGAAGTTTTCTTTCATTTTCCTCAGTGGCCAATTTCCTATTTTCAAGTTCCAATTGAAGTCTTTTGTCCTCCGCCTCTAATTTTTTTTTCTTCCGCCTCTAATTTTTTTGCTTCTAGCTTCTGAGCCTTTTCATATTCGACAAGTGCGAATTGTTTTACTTCTTCAGGAGTCATACCAAGGGATATACCTTGTTTAATGAAGTAATCCAAAGATGCCATTATGACAAATGTGTATGCGTAATCCTACTTCCTTTGAAAGATTTTTCCAAATGATTTAAAATTTATTTATCGGTACTTGTGCGTTAATTCACCGGGAAATTATAATTTTACAAATTTATTACCAAAACCGAGCACCGTACTCTTTCTTGACTGAAAAAGTGTCATTTCACATTGTCCTCTCCCCCTCTTCCGTTGCTTAGAATTTTTTTAAAAACACGCCTGCCGTTCGTAAGGTTGTAGTCACGTAGCACATTCTGCCGTAGGGGAGTGAAGTGTTATAGACTTCGATGTACTGGGTCCCAGCTTTATGAGGTGGGGTGGCCTGTTCCTCGCTGCCGTTGCCTTCTCTAACTCAAGATCAGAGTGAGGTACCCATTTACAGCTGGTTTGACTGATGCGTGACACCTGTTCCCTTCCTCGCTGCCGTTGCCTTCTCTAACTCAGGATCAGAGTCAGGTACCCATTTACAGCTGGTTATGGAGTGTTAGAGACTTCACCATACTAAGTCCAGCATCGAGAGGTGGGGAGACCAGTTTCCTTCCTCGCTGTCTTTTCCTTCCCTAACTCAAAGTTAAGTACCCATTTATAGCTAGATAGGCCCCATCTCTCGATGCTGGACCTAGTATGGTGAAGTCTCTAACACTCCATAACCAGCTGTAAATGGGTACCTGACTCTGATCCTGAGTTAGAGAAGGCAACGGCAGCGAGGAAGGGAACAGGTGTCACGCATCAGTCAAACCAGCTGTAAATGGGTACCTGACTCATTACTTACTAACTATTAATAATGTTATTAATTAATAATAAAAGAAGTAGACAATGCAAACAAGATTGACAAAGATAAGATATAAAAGACGAATGACAACGTTCGCAGGAATCAAATGAATCACAAAGTAGAACTAAAAAGAGAATTTTGCAAAGAATGCAATGACAGCTGAGAAAAAAAATGACTAGACAAGTAACAATACAATGTATAAACATAAATGGTGTATACAAATAAACGATAGTCAGATTGAGAAGGACGGTCACAAACAAAATACATCAATAAAATAAAGTACTTATAAGAAATTAATACGATAACAACAATAAGAAAAACTCGACGTCACAGCTAAACAATTACTGTTGTAAGAGACAAGTAGCGATCAGAAATTCAGCAAGGTTTTTAGCCTTGAACCGGAATTACGTCTCAATTGAAACTCACAAACTAAATCCTATAGAACATCTAACAAGAGCCCGAATCAGCTTCGAGATGAGCTTCGTTTGTCAGATCGACCACCCAACCGCCCACATGAAATATGGAACATAAAACATGTAATACAAATATGGACATATTAAAGTAAGGCTCAGCTAAACATGCAACGGTAAAAAGAACAAGTTATTTTTACTTATCTTTTCCTAAAGAAAAAATGTCCCGGCCCTCGTAAAGTTTACTGTTTTTGGAATCCGGGCGCTGCATGCTTGAGCTACAATGAACATGTTGAAGTTACCATCCAGCGTTGAACTTGAACTTGGATCCCAAGTATGCGATGATGTCGCCTTGAAAGATCGAACTATTTTTTCGGTTTTTCATATTGTAGCCTCTCTTTTTCCTTATGGAGACCACCAACCGTTGTCATGGTTAAATTTTGGTTAGCGAATGTTCTGATTATTGCTGATTTAATTATTATCAGCTTTGGTCGGGCTTACAGGTAGCCGACAACTTCAATAACGCAAATGAATATTGATGTGGTTCGAGAGCTGATGTGTCAATGGTGATGACGATAACAACACTGACAGGATATGTCATCAACTCACTAACAGTTAGTAATGTACGCTGTACTCGTGGATCAACGTAGACGACACAATTTATTGGTACACGCAACAACTTCAATCATGGTCACAACAGGCATCATCAATCATGTATCAAATCATATTGGGAAATCATGGTGCATAGCATTGATATATATTGATCATATACTTGATTGACATACTAGATAACGGCTGACCTCTCAAGGGCGGCAATAAACGTTATGGCCAATGGTACTATATTAATTAATGTCCCATTTTTGGTTGGCCTCATAAACAATATATTTGAGACATCCATAGTAGATCAAAAGGAAGGCATCATATTAAACAAACAGTGCATATTTATCATCCATAGTAATCAACTTGATTGACCTCCCACAACCTGCCGTAGTCCGTTTTGACGGCAAGAGTATCATATATATATATTTTCTTATGTACGTGAACTTCCTCTTTCCAAGACACGTATTCAAGACTGTAAATCTACCTTCATAAAAACTACAATGACAAAATCATTAGTTTAGTCCTCACTACCGGCGGAATATCACATCGCCGAAGCCCTGACTAAAATATACTAGCATTATAACACAATGCATCCAGCATTCACTTACGGTAGAAGAGACGCTGCCAACACTTCCTCCTGGAAGGTAATTAATACAATATTAACGTATACCCATAGACTGGGGCTATGAGCAATACAGACCAACCTCTGACAGGTCTGGCTGACATCTTGAATCTCTCCTCACTACGTCATCAAAAATAATTAGCAACCCCCTTCAATTTGATTCTTCTTCTTCTTCTTCTTTCTTTGATCCATAACCGCCAACCGTCAAAGCAGTCAGCGGCCATCACGCCTGGTGGCGTCTTGTAGGGCAGCAACAAATTGATTCCACTTTGCTCGGTCGGCGGCCATCCTTCGTACAGTGCCCCAACCGTGGTTCATTCTTTGCATCTCAGCTTCCACAGTTCTCCGCCAAGTTGTTTTTGGTCGGCCTCTCTTTCGCTTTCCCTCGGGGGTCCATAGCATAGCTGTTCTTGTGATGGTATCAGGGTCCCTTCTGAGGACATGGCCAACCCAACTCCAGCGTCTGCCAGCTATGATGGTGTGCATGTCCTTCTGGTTACTCCGAATAAGTAGTTCTTGGTTGCTGATGGTTATATGTGTATATATATCTAACTAATAAACTATACAGCCACGCTGATCATTACTTATTTAATGTATCACTCGGTGTTGTCTGCTTTAAGTATATATATATATATATATATATATATATATATATATATATATATATATATATATATATATATATATATATATATATATATATATATATATATATATATATATATATATATATATATATATATATATATATATATATATATATATATATATATATATATATATATATATATATATATATATTATATATATATATATATATATTATATATATATATATATATATATATTATATATATATATATATATATATATATATATATATATATATATATATATATATATATATATATATATATATATATATATATATATATATATATATATATATATATATATATATATATATATATATATATATATATATATATATATATATATATATATATATATATATATATATATATATATATATATATATATATATATATATATATATATTATACATACCAAGCTTCGTCTGTTTAATTCAAATGTTATCTCAGTGTTAACATACGGCTGTGAGAGTTGGAAAATAACAAAATCATTGGAGAAAAAGCTGAATACATTCGAGAACAAATGTCTTAGAAAACTCATGAACATCAGTTGGAAAGAATTCAAGACTAATCGACAAATAAGAGAAGACTCTAGGCAGAAATATGTCTCCGACTATATAAGGAAAAGACGATGGTCATATATCGGTCATGTCCTACGAATGCAAAACAACAGAATACCACTACAGGCGCTCACTTGGGTTCCTGAGGGTAAGCGGAAAAAAGGAAGACCAAAAGAAACACTCAGAAGAACAATAATAAGAGAAGGAAGAACGTTGGGCCTAAATAATGTGCAAGAGCTAAGAGGAGTGGCGTCACAACGAACAACCTGGAGAGCACTGGTTTCTGCCTTATGCGCCGTGTTTGGCGCTTAAAGAATTTATTATTATTATTATTATATATATATATATATATATATATATATATATATATTATATATATATATATATATATATATATATATATATATATATATATATATATATATATATATATATATATATAATATATATATATATATATATATATTATATATATATATATATATATATATATATATATATATATATATATATATATATATATATATATATATATATATATATAGGCAAAATCCTTCATTAGGGAGGTTGGGACTCTGTCTTTATTCATTTTCAGGGT
>JAMPIV010005901.1:0-29162 GCA_024509875.1 Oreohelix idahoensis
TATGTAGGTAGGGACGAGGTTTTCAAACTGTGGTCGCGGGCTCCAAGGGGCGTCGCGGCCCTCGGCCTTAAGGGGTCGCAGTGGATTGCGGAAAGTGTTCTGCTCGATATTATGAGCCGATGGTCCATCAATAAATATAGATTTCGTTAGGGACGACATGTGTTTTGCGCCGAGGTTTTATAACATGTCAAATACGTGTCCATTAGTACTAGAAGTATTGACAAATGCACCATAAAACTCCAGAGAAGGTCTATTGTTACGAACAGCTGATCACTAACTCTGGGAATTCTCATTCATGGCAGATGATGGTGGTATAAAATAGCACATTCAGAAGTCATTTAATATCTTTTGGGTACAATTGCTTATATTATAATAATATAGTATAGAGACGGAGCCGCGGTGATTTATGCAAGGTCAAGGGAGCCGCCGGACCATAAAAGTTTTGGAAAACCTCTGTAGACGGGTGTCTGTAGATGATTGTTGGTAGAAGGTCATATAGTATTTCCTTCAGCGATGTTTCGTCTTTGCTGCTGGTTGTTTCTATGTTGTTTTGTTTGCATGTGAGTGAAGACTGTCTTTCAAAATTCGGTTATTTTTAAGGATCTTTCATTTTGAATTTAATTCATGCCAATTTGCAATGTGTCTTGTATTTTTAGCTGTAAATTTTCTTGTCTGTAACATTGTTTTGTACTTTTGCACGCTACTCGGGTTTGCATGGCATTCTGTCAGTTGTGGTTCGGATGTTGTGTGGTGACAGTTTTCTCTTTTTTTTGGTAGTTTTTGTTTCAGATCTCTCACCTCTGACCTAAGCTGTACTGGACTTCTTGTTCTGCTAGGCTGTACTTCGCGTTTATTTCATAGTGTGCTTGCCGCCACTCTGTGCTTTGCTATTGTACGATACACCTTTCCAATGGACACTAAGTATTGTTTTGCTGGTATTTGGGACACCATCGGGTATCTTGCTCCGTGATTTCCAAGGCGTTGGCACATTTTCTATTTTGGTTTGGGCGCCTGGTAGTTGAGGTCTTGTTTTGCTCCTTAAGGACATGTGTTTGGTATTGGCATCCCCTGCTTTGGCAGTAGTTGTTTCCAACAGTGGCCCAAACCCTTGGATGGAGAGTAGTATTAATATTGGTCTTTCAAAGGTGTCTATCTTCTTCCGTTCGCACATGGATTTACTCTTTGCAGAGATGTAGATAGAAGGGCGATGACCTTCTATTAAAAAGGGAGTCTTTCACAAGTATTCAGAATGACTGAGAACATTATAGCTTTGGGCCCCTCCACGTCTGTTGTTTTTTGGTGTCTAGTGTTACTACTTCTTTTATTTATTACGAGTGGCCGGAAAATATAATTTTAGTTGGTCTAATATTTATTTACTGTTTACAGGCCTCGGGTTTCCCTCCTTATGTGTTATAAATTGCATTATTCTGAGTATGTTTAACTCTGTAATTTGCCGACGCTTTGTGAAGGATTTTTTTTTTTCTTTTTTAACCAGCGGGCACTTGGGCTTTCAGCCCTTCGGGCCCACCCCCAATGAAATGTTCATTTTGCAAGGCTGGGGAACCTGAGGGACTTTCTTCCAACCGGTCTAGGAGTTCGTCCTTCCCATCACGGGGTTCTATCTACAGGAGACGTTCAGGTTATTCAGTTCAAAATTTCCGCCGTAAACCATTTCTTCAAACGCTGACGCCCGAGTTTGAACCATGAAAACAATGGTCGCAGTACACGCCGAAGCCATTACACCAGGCGGCTCCCTTCTGATCTGGATTTAAGCACTCGTAAGTTAAGCTCGTTTAAGCCCCCACCCAGATTTACTCAGTGGAATTCTATTATTCTAGTATAGCTCTATTAGAGTGTGTGTAGTAATTTGACTGAGACAAACATGCAGTAACTTTAAAATGATTAAATCGAAGTTAAATTTGTAACATTACAAATAACAAAATTTAATAATCAATTTATGATTTAACAGTGGAAATAATTTGAATAGTTATGGGTCAAAGAAAAGTAATCCTCCAAAGTCATTAAGGAATTGTAGATATTACCAGGAAGTTGAAATGCAGGCATATATTTGAAACTAGCTGCCATATGATGGTTATGCACCTTCTTAAGGGTTTAAGACTATTTCAACTCTGCTCGCGCTCGTCTCTGATCAAGGATTGTCGGGGGTAGCTCGTTTCCCAGAAACGTCCAAGAAGAGTCTACCACGTGCGGTCCTTTCGTCTATAAGCATAGGCCAGTGGTTCCCAAAACTGTGCGCCCCCGGTGCTTTGTTGCGCCGTGGGCTGGTTTACATGTGGTGCCGCGAAAGGATTCACAATATTTTTACTGAATTGTACACATAGCCCACGTGGTTTTAGAATCGGGACCATCGGATGTGTTGCTGAAACGAATGATAGGAAAGACATCTAACGGACACTGAGTACAAACCACTAACTGCTTCCCTTTTCAATAGTAATACTATTGTTCCCAAATTATTTACTTTATTAATACTTTTTTATATAAATTTTTTTTGAATTAGAAATTACGTGTTTCAATTTTTTTTAGTTAACCAACCTAACCGCACCAACTGCGCACTGCAGTTTTCTGTTAGGTAGGGGTTATGTTCTGGACTTGGGGACGCCGTGGAAAAATCATGGTACACTAAGCAGGCGGGCCCCCGTGAATCGAAAAAGTTTGGGAACCACTGGCTTAGGCCATGGTTCCCTTCTTGTTTCAGGAGTTAGTACCTTTCTGCTGGTACCACCAATAAGCCAATCTTGGCGACAGACAGAATTGTTGCTCAGATGAATAATAAAAGGGACGGAGTCCGGTCTCTTACACGCGCCTGGGGGTGTCTTTTTTAATTTGACAATAGATTTCCCTCTCTGACTCGATGTGTTTCAGTTTCAATAGTCCCGGTGTTCCTTATTAAAATGTAGAGATTTCCTGCGCTTGCAAGTCTTAAATGAACTAGCAAATCATCCTATTAAAACCATAAGTATTAATATAAATACCGGAAAAATAGATATTAAAAGCTCTCATATCTTGAACCCCCCTCTCCAATCAAAAGTCCGCATATATTAAAAGTAACTAGGAATTATGAATCTAGTCTTCACTCTGGCCCCCCCCGAGGTCTGATGTTGTTTTGGGGAGCGTGAAGTTCACAGTGAAATAAAACTGCGAAAATGATCAGATCATATACCTATCTTCCCCACGCATTGTTGTTATGAATCTAATCAGAAAGATCTAATCATTTCAAATACATGCAGATATGATGTGTGTTTTCAAAATATGAAACAACGTAAGGCAAAGCGTCAATTCTCCCATATATGGTAATATGATGTGACAAGACGATGCCCTTAGTTACCAAAACTTACTCGGGGGACAGTATCGGTGAACTCCACATGACAACATGGGTAAGCTGTAATACTTATTACTGGGTAATTAGAAAGAAATGATGTCATAACAAGTCGTCCTATTGAAGCGATTATGTCACACTTGTCTGCCCACACGTGTCACACAGACAGTAATCTCGTTATATGTCGTATGATACGCAAAAACTCCGTGGTCTGCCCATCAGGGTTACAGAACGAGTCGTCTTATCAGCGGTTCAATCTAAACACGCCGGCGAACTATCTTATCTCAGTTGCTCACAGCAAGCTAGGAGGACCGGGTAACAAACATGTGATGACATCACAGAGAGAAGTGTCAACAAATGTTTGTACCTAACAAATTATTTGCCCACACAAGCAGAAAAAGGAAAGAAAGAAAGATAAAGTGCTGACCACGGAAAAGAGAGTAAATAAGCAGTACTTCACTTAAATATGAGTACGGCCGTAGTGAATGATAGATCTAGAAGTCGGCGCATCAGATCATTCCGTATGACAGAGCAGTCTTTTGTATTCGTTGCTGCCGCACAGTATCTGCAGACCGTCTCTTTCTGCACGTGTTCTTTGTGTGTGAAAATCCCTGGCACTATCGAACACTGTCATCACTGGCGGGATGTAGGCATGCGTTTCATTCGGGGTCTATTCTGAACAATAACATTTTCCCGTGAACTGTTTCCCTTGTGAAGTCAGTATTATCAAGCTGGTGTCATCTTTGCTCGGGATTTTAATCTGGTCGGTGTTGTGATCTCTGGCCAGAGGAATTTTCGGCCCGAATGCAGCTGAGGACCTCTGTGGTTCTGACCAGCTGGTGTAGATCCTTTGATTACTACCTTCTGCTGTCCTCTGTGGGATTTCTGCTTGGATTTTGATCCCGGTGTGAGTAGCTGAAATATCTTGAGGCCCGGATACCAGAGCAGTCATCAGCGATTAGTCTTTTTTCCGTAGTAATTCAGGGCAAGTATCAACTCCCTGTTTGGTGCCTTCTGATACTTATTATGACTCTTTTGCCTACTATATCCTCCAGACGTTTGACTACTTTGTCGTCGGGAATGCCCTGCGGTCTTGTTCCAGCTCCTTGGAGTGTTTTTCTGTAGTCCGCCTGAGCGGCATCTCCCATCACTGGCCGAGTATGCGTAGTGCGTTGATAATTTTCTCCGCGATATCTTCTGGGTCTAACTCGTGTAATTCTGATGTTACTGTCCTCTCATCCGCAGCAAGCTGTGGCGGGGTGATATCTGACTTTTCTGTTGTAGAGCTGTCTCTTCCACCTCCTTGTCAGTATTTGTTGTTCTCTCCGGATTGCTGTTTCTGGCTTTGTTAGACTCATGTTTGTTATTCAGCGCTGGTGGGCCAGTGTACACTTTTCTTTTCTTGACGTGTGGTTTGGATCGGACCATTTTACTATACTGCGCTGGTCTCGTTCGATCTGGTACGGGAACACGCGAACAACAATATTAGATAATACATTTAGGAACAATTTTTATAGTTTTAAATAATTTAACTAACATGCCCAAATAAATTTAAATACATTTAGTTTAGTTAAAAAAAAATTAATTACTGATCAAAATTTATTTAAAACAAAAACATATCCATTTACCTGTTTAAGTTAAATATATTTGATTAAAAGCACATTGCTGTTATTGTCTTATTATTTTTCTTTTAATCGCAAAATAAAGTTTGTTTTTGCTAATTATTATTTCCCTTAGCATAAAACCTTTGCAGTAACAGAGTTACTTCCATCTTATTTTACAATGTTTTCATGCACATACAGGGTGTCCATAATACCATATTTCATTTTCTATCACAAAAGTAAGATAATCTCTGCAAGTTTTTAAGCATACCTTACAAAGACTCAAAAAGAATGTACCTATTTCTTTTTTTTCATCTACTTGACCAGTGTGTTGAGAGACATGTAACAATTACTGGTTGCAACTGAACTGAGAAAGTTTCACTTGAAATACCCCCTGCACGCATGCGCACTTTTTTTTTTAGTCTTTGTAAGGTATGATTAAAAACTTGCAGAGATTATCTTACTTTTGTGATAGAAAGCATCCTTGTACCACGTCATGGGGCCGAGAATAAATTTTGTGAAAAGGGTACAATATTTTATGGACACCCTGTATAAAATGGACAAGACCAACGCCAATCAAAACTTAATAAATTAAAATGTACCAAGAGAGAGAGAGAGAGAGAGAGAGAGAGAGGGAGAGAGAGAGGGAGAGAGAGAGCTGCATGCATGCAAATCGGAGCTGTCTACGATGAGTAGAACGTAGTGACTGAGCGTGAAAGATTTGAAACATCTGAACAACGGGCATGACAAGCTAAGGAAGTGTTTTTTTTTTTAAGGGGTTGGGGAGAGTGTGTTTAGAGGGGGGGGGGTGTAAGCGACATTCCAGTCGCAGAAACTTCGGGGACTAAATTTGAGACAGGCTCGCCCCAAAATAACAGCATGCTGATTAAATAACGAGAAGGAAGATGGGAAGGAAAAAATGGTGTTTGAAAATGGCCGCTGGTCACGGAATTATGGAGATAAATTGTCCACTACTGTGGGCAGTAGCTAAGATGTATGGCCAGTTATAAGGATGGATGAGAGAATAACAGAAAGAAAGTGGACACTCCTATTGATTAGGGTCTGTAAGGTTGTCTTTAAGTGATTGGGGTCAGGGTAAGTGTACTGGCCCTTTCGTGTCTGTGTATGTCGGTACGTCCGCGAGCTTCCATGTCTTGTGTGAGTGTGCGAGTGCTGATGTTCGCGAGTGTGTGCTGTGTGTAAACGTTTGTTTGTGGCTATGTGTGTGAGTCTATTTGTTTGTGTGTCAGTGAATATTAGTGAATGCGGTTGAAATACATAATTAATACAGAACACACCGGATTTCGCCCAAATCACTATCGCCAAGTAGCCGAGCTCCTGATTCATAACTAAACCGCCTCGTTTCTCTCTCTCTCTCTCTCTCTCTCTCTCTCTCTCTCTCTCTCTCTCTCTCTCTCTCTCTCTCTCTCTCTCTCTCTCTCTCTCTTTTTTATCAATACTTTTTTTCCTTTCAAAAAGAAGCTAGACAGAAAGAACATTTTAAGGTGAACTTAAGCGTTAAGCGTTATTATTCTAAAATATTTATCCACTTATTTCAACAACAAAAAACTAAAAAAAAAACAAAATTTGAAACAGGGCTAAGGTTAGCCATTTGGCGTTATTATTTGGGGTCATGCTTTCGATGCCGAGAGAGACAAATATTCATTACTTAATTATTTCATGCTTTTGCATCTCAGCCTCCACTGTTCTCCGCCAGGTTGTCTTTGGTCTGCCTCTCTTTCGCCGTCTTTCTGAGGTCCATAGCGTAGCAGTTCTGATGATGGTGTCAGCGTCTTTTCTGAGGATATGGCCAACCCAGTTCCGGCGTCTGCCTGCAATTATGGTGTTCATGCCTTGTTATTCCATCCATACTGAGGTGAAAATTCAAACTAAATCATATTTTATCGAATGTTAATTTCCCGTCAAAGAAAGGATATCATCCTATCTTCTTCTCCTTCGTCGTCGGCTTTCAAATAACCATATCTCTCTTATAAAGCGGGCGGTCTGTCTCAGGCTTCTCTCGTCACCATACAGTTTCTCCCTCAACTGGGTTGGAGAAGGTCATGCTGCCACCCTACTCCTCTCGTGAAGCCGGCAGATTATATTATATGTTCTACTATATGTTCTACTATATGTTCTACTATATGTTCTACTATATGTTCTACTGTTTGTTTGTCCTTCCCACATGGGCACATATCTGTCTGTTCAATTTTCAGTTTGTTGTACAGTTGGTATTTGAGTCTGCAATGGTCGGCTCTTAGTCTGAAAATTATCACCTGGTCTCTTCTTGATATTGTGTAGTATGTGTCTGCAGTGCCAAAGTCCGGAGTTTTCCTTTTGCCATTTTTATCTATTGTTATGTCTGATGACTTTTTTCAGGCCATAAATCGAGGATTCCTCAGCAAGAGAGAGGTTGGTAAGAAAACGAAGATGGCTGTATACCGCTCCACCTATGTCCCAGTCTTGACATATGGATGCGAGTCATGGGCAATGACTACAACCCACAAAAGCCAGATCCAAACCTCAGAAATGAGATATCTGAGGAAGGTGGTTGAAGTAACAAGAAGAGACATGGTCCGCAACCAGACGATACGTCAAGGCCTAAAATCCCACCGAGCCTCAAGTAGTTCACTGTTAAAGTCAGTATTTGTAAGCTAGTTCGTGTTTTTGACAGTGGAAAAAAGTACGTTTAACCCTGGGAAATCCGCGTTTTTAAATGCCTGCTGGTGAGGGCTGTTCCGGAATGTTTATGCTTTAAAATTATTTCTCTTTTACCCTACCATTACATAGAGATCTACCAAATAATTCCCAGTTATTAACCGGTAGAAAGGGATCTCCCTTATGCCGATCCCTGATCTACCGGCATGCTTATTCATCTTTGTGCGTTTGAGAGCGTGTAGTCTTTACATCTTTGTGCGTACCGATATCTGTCGTTTGTATATGTGTGTCTATGCGTCCGGGTGTTTATGTTTGCTTGAGTGGGAATGCATGGGTCTGTCTTGTGTGTGTGTGTGTGTGCGTCGGCTTGTTTCTGTATTAGGTTAGTACCACGTGTGTGTGTGTGTGTGTGTGTGTGTGTGTGTGTGTGTGTGTGTGTGCATATTTGTGTTTGTATATGTGGAGAAAACGACAACCAAAAAGCTACAGACTTTCATAAATGGGTGCTTGTGTAGAATGGAAGGATTGAAATGGTACAAGATCGCCAATGTGGAACTGATAGCAAGAACTAGACAAATAGGCTACCACTGGGACAATTAACAACTTTCTACGCATCACAGAACAACCTGAAGACACAAGATAGAAGGAGAAAGCCATAAGTCTTATTCAGGCCTACACCAGCTAGACCAGAGGTTCTCAACCTTTATAGCTCATGGCCCCCGTCTGAGCTTCATTTTCCTCTGTGTGCCCCCCCCCCCCCTCTTTCGTAGTCGCTGTCAGCTGGAAAAAAGGTATTGTGGTGGATTAGGTGTTATTAATTATTTAAAAATTATTATCTTAATGGTATTGGGTGTGAGGTCAGCTGTGAAAGCCCCTGAAGTGTATTAAATTCAGATAAGTTACAGGGAACGTGCCTGCTTCCACCAATGTCCTCCCCGATATATATATTTCCCCTACTGACGTGTAATGGTGTGAATGTTATCTAGCAAGTGTCTAGGGTATATGCAATGTGATAAAGTGTAAAACAGGACAACAACTACACCTATTACTAGTAAACAATGATTAAACAAGTCACTGGTTAATTTTTCAATTGAACAAATTTTTTTACAATTTATTTTCCTGTATCTAGTTATTCTTCTGACACAGGAATAATCAACTCAACATGATTTATTGAACGTTTTTGTTCCTCACTGTCTGATACACTATCTTTTGTGAAAAACTGAGAGAGTGGATTGTTTGTGATATCAATTTCCCAGACAAGTCTTATCTGAGGTCTCTGGAACCAGGCTGGTTGAAGTATGTATAAAACGCCAGCATCCACTGCCAAGACACGATTCTGCTTCTATAGGTAAATCACTGTGTAAGCACTCAGTAGTTAGGCCTCACTGCAGAACTTAAGGACAGGTGTTAGATCACCTGGGCTCACTTTCACTCAAAGATGAAACTCTGGAACAATACAAATGTGTCCCACTCAGCATCTAATAATCTCTCTCTTTCCCTACTCTAACATGTTCAATATCATCAGACATCAGTATGGTAACTAAACAATTAGTTAACGTTCTCAATTTGGTTGGTACCCCCTTCTTTGACATTTTCCTTGATAAAGGAAACATTTTACATTAATACTATCAAGTCATGTACAATCACGGTGACTTGCTGAAGAAGACGGCCATTGATCTTCCTGGTCTTATGTCATAACACAACTTTTTTTTTCATCATAAATATTTAATTTTCTTTTCTCCCCATATGGCAGAAAGCCTGCCTGGCTTTTCTACACCAGGTTAATAAAGTTCCTAACAACGCTGTGAAACAACACAGAGTTTGATGTTGGCTTCACTCTAGATAAATGTTTCCCCTTTTAGGTTCATACAGAGTCGATAATGCATCTATGATAAAAATGACAATATAAATGTTAATATAAAAGTTTTCATTCTTACCGCAATCAAAGAAATTTTAAACACCAATTAGTTGAATATTGCGATATATGGTAACAAATCCAGATCGCTGCTAGTGCAGAATTAGCAAACAAGACAGTACTCTTGCCTTGTCTATAACAACAACGTCTTTAGTGTAAGAAATGTTTCATCTAGTGGCCCCCTATACCCAATACTAATTGGTTTTATACAACCGTTAGTCTATTATACTACAGCCAATCAGAGACTGTTTGGTGACTTGATTTCCTTTTCAAATAAAACTGACCTCAAATATTCAAAATAAGGACTCCTTCCCCTTTAGCCCCACCTACGGGCGAAACTGAGAAAGATTTTCAAGTCCATCTGTCTATCTGTCTTCTGTCCAACTTCTTTATTTCTTAATAGTTTTAAATACTCATACATACTTATTAATCCTGCTGTTATCTATTACACAGTCAGTACATATTTATTCTTGTATGTCTTTCTAATGCCTAGTATCGTTTTATTTCCTACAATGCTTCAAATAAAACATTTCCTCTCCTATTCAATTTAAATACATTTGTAAACACGAACTAAGGTCACTCCGTCTCACACCCTATTTAGTACTCGTATTACACATTCAAAAAACATCTCAAGTTAATTGCATTTTTCCTTTTATTTTTAAACTACCGTATGCATAACGAACACTGCTCTACGTCACAAAATTTTAACAACTTGCGTGTGTGTATATATCGGAGACAAAGCCAGCAGAGTGATTATCCGCCACTAACGCGTGTAGAGTGAAGAGGGATCGGCTCGGCGTTTTGTAATATTTTGCGTTAAATGTTACTGCAGTTCCTCTTTTACACTACTAAAAATGTCCGAATTGCTACAATTACATGGCGTTAATGTTAAAATCTTCGTTAATTCAAACGCCAGTCATGATATCGCAGTTCTGGCACAAGAAAATATTTAGTTTCGAGGCCAAAGCTTGCAAAGCAAAATCTAGTAGCCTTGCTGGTGAGATCAAGTATAAGCATTACTACTACATACGTTTGATTTCCCGACTGGCATAGTCGAAGCGTCTAAGCCTAACACACGGGCTGGTTCTATATATTAGCATTGGGAGTACAATTTCATGGAATTTAGCGTTTGTTCTCACATATTATACTACAGGTACTTTACCATCTTACATTCCCCCCCCCCGAGCAGGTCGACCACTTTAAATATCTCGGAGCTATTATAGACCGAAAGGGAGGCATCAAAGAAAGGTTGGCCACTCGAAAAGCAGCGGCTGGGAGACTTTTTCAGGCCATAAATCGTGGATTCCTCAGCAAGAAAGAGGTTGGTAAGAAAACGAAGATGGCTGTATACCGCTCCACCTATGTCCCAGTCTTGACATATGGATGCGAGTCATGGGCAATGACTACAACCCACAAAAGCCAGATCCAAACCTCAGAAATGAGGTATCTGAGGAAAGTGGTTGAAGTAACAAGAAGAGACATGGTCCGCAACCAGACGATCCGTCAAGGCCTAAAATACCATCCGCTGCAGACCCAAATAGAACAGTCCCAACAAAGATGGTTTGGCCATGTCTGCAGAATGGGAGAAGATCGGCTACCACGACAAGCATGGGAAACAAAGAGCCAGGGATCCAGACCTCCAGGACGACCCAGAGTCCGCTGGGAGGACAACATTAGACAATCTTTGAAGGACCGAGGACTAGAATGGAACCAGGCCAGGAAGAAGACAGTTGATAGAATGGTCTGGCGCTCTCTCTTCCAAACCTCTACACCTCACGGTAGAAGGGGAACGACTAAGTAAGTAAGTAAGTAATGTTAAAATCTTCGTTAATTCAAACGCCAGTCATGGTATCGCAGTTCTGGCACAAGAAAATATTTAGTTTCGAGGCCAAAGCTTGCAAAGCAAAATCTAGTAGTCTTGCTGGCGAGATCAAGTATAAGCATTACTACTGCATACGTTTGATTTCCCGACTGGCATAGTCGAAGCGTCTAAGCCTAACACACGGGCTGGTTCTATATATTAGCATTGGGAGTACAATTTCATGGAATTTAGCGTTTGTTCTCACAGATTATACTACACACCTCCCTTCCTAAAACATGCCTTCACTGCAAGTTATTATCTGTGAGACAATTAGCGTAAATAAAGTACTATTCCCTAGGCTTTTCCTGCCCTTGTGTTTTCATGGATTTCTGCAGTGGGGTCATTCAAAGTAAGCACAACTCAAGGAAGCTGCCTCAGACCTCTGCAATCCAAGAATCTATTTCAGTTATGTTACTGAACAGCTGCAAGTGTTACTGCTTGTCTTAATGCTGCTTAGCAATCAGTATTCACCATTTCTCTTCTCTGCGTCTGCTCAACGACATGTCCCGAGAATATTAGATGTTCCTCAAATTGTACGTTATGAGGAGTTGATCTATATGGTGATATCTGAGATGTGTAGGGGATCCAATAATTTCCTGATCAGCCTGAATAAACACTCGGACTATCCTCAATTCAAAAAGGCAACAATGGAGGCACTCTGCTCCTCCAAAATGTTCACAGCCAACAATTGGTCTGATCTCAGGCTTGATTGAATGTGGAAACACCCTTCTAATAATATTCTTATAATATTCTATAATGTGCCACTCAAATGGAGGCCATATTCACCAGCTATATTCTCCGCCTACCGACAATTTGGTGAAATAAGATAATATGTGGGGAAATGAGTTTCTGCATCAGAAATCAATTCGCCCTTAGCTTTGCTATAATATGTGTGGGTTATCTCCAATCAGGGTCCGATCAATACTTCCCCTTGGACGGTGTAGGGTCGGGTGACTACCAATGTCACCAGTGCCCTTTTCATGCTAAATTAATAGCCATATTGTGAAGCGCTGTGAGCATTTTCCGAATTGCTCACTCGTCCACTCCACACTTTTCTTCTGTTAACATTTTGTTTCGGGTTCAAATCTGGCGGATTATCTTCAATATTAATTTTAGCCAGTTCCCTAAATGCGGCTTCAAACTGAGCCTGGGTTGACTGGTCTGAGTTTCTATTTTCTCTGGATGCCCTTCTCAGAGTTGCGAATCTAAATATTTTTGGGGAAAACTGTTGGTGGGAAGGTGGATACCTATCCTCTATGTCAACCTTATTATTTTTATTTTCCTTGTTATTTTTAGGCCCATATGTTTCAGAATGCTTGGCTGGCATCTGATTATGATTTTCCCAACTTGGGGACTGTACCTTGCTACATTTTTCACAGGCCCCCACAAATTGTGCAATATCAGCAGCTACTTGGGGCCAGTAATATTTTTTCAGATGTCCTTTGACGTGTGGTTCCATTCCTCTGGTGTCCACCGTCAGGTACAACATGAGCTTGTGCTATCACATTTTCCCTGTAGGGAGTTGGCAATACCAACTGTCCCTGTTCTTTGGATCCTGCTCTAGCTTTCCTGAAGAGCAGTCCCTCCTTCAAATAAAATTGTCCTTTCTTAGGGTGTGCATGGCTTGTTGGCAATTTGCCAAAGCAAGGTTTTAATGTTTTATCCTTTGCCTGGGCCTTTCTCATCTGCTTATGAGAATAAACTAGTGGTGGTTCCTCCTCCGTTCTACTAGGGGTCGACCTAACCTGAAGCGTGGCCATTACCACAGGTTTTACCGTGCTTCCTAGAAAAACATGTTTACTTCCTAACACCAGCAGGTAATTAGGGTCGTCCCACACGGCTGCTCTGATCACTCCTTCCACGTACCTTGTCTCTACATTGATCTCGGCTACTGGAAGTGTCATGGTGTCTATTCCCTTTACGGCCCCTTGTATCTCCACTTTCTCTGTGGTATACTGTTCAGGGTGCACTAGGGTTGCACTCACAACTGAGTCATATTCTAAACCTGAATCGTAAAGGCCCCTAACCTTGGCACCATTACATGTCACGTCTTCACAGATGGGGGATGTTGAAGATTAATATGATTCTCTGTCAGTTTCTTCTTCCCCTTGTCCACTGTTATCATGCATGCCGCATGATATGGAGGAACTTTCCTACCACAGTCAATAGTATTATGATTATTCATCCTACAAACTTTACAATATTTCCCTTCTGGTTTGTAGGGTCTCCTTTCTCTGAAATGCGAGTTTGTATCTCGTTGGTCAAAACTTGGCTTATCATAATAGGCTTTACCCTTATTAAACTTATCTCTGTGTTCATAGTTAGGTTGGTTTTGGTTTGGTGGAGCTTTATCATGGTCTATAGGTTTCTTCTTTAAACTTGCTATCTCAGACTGGGCTGCCTGATATCTCTCAGCCACATTTGAGATCTCCCCCAGCCTCTCAGCACCCTGTTCCGTGAGAAATTTTCTCAGGTCTGGAGCCATGGACTCTCTTAACTGCTCAGTCATAATCATTTCCTTTAAATCTTGGGTTTTCCCCAGAGCAGTCCATTTCTCCAGGTATGTCTCCAGGCGTGCAGAGAACTGGTGATAAATCTCTCCAGTCAACAGTTTGGCATTCCTAAATTTCTTTCTGTAAAATTCACTACTTTTCTCATATCTAACTAGAAGAGCTTGCATAAGAATGTCGTAGTCATCTTGATCATCCTTGCTCAGTTTGGCGAAGACCTCATAAGAGGTTCCCCTAAGCCCCTGAGATACCTTCATACTCCATCTCTCTTTCTCTAGCCCATACATAGTAGCTAACCTTTCAAATCTAGATAAAAATGACTCAATATCATCATCTTTTTCTACAAATGGGTCCAACTGGAACCCCATGGCTGAGGTTGAGGCAACCTGGCTTGCAGCAGAGTCGGAGGTGGATGAGCTACTTCCATTATCAGGAGCATGGCCTTGTAACTCCAACTCCCTTAGTCGTAGTTCATGTTCCCTTTGGAGTCTTTTATCTTCTCTTTCAGCCTCAAGTCTCCTTTCTTCTTTTTCCTTCTCAGCCTCCATCAGTAATCTCTTCTCTTCTTTTGCAGCCTCAAGTCTCCTTTCTTCTTTCTCCTTCTCAGCCTCAAGTCTCCTTTCTTCTTTCTTGGCCTCAGCCTCAAGTTTCCTCTCCTCTAACTGCAGCCTCTTGATCTCAGCCTCTCTATCAGCCTCTAACTTCTTAAGTTCCCTAGCATCCTCTAACATAATTCTCTTCTCCTCAGCTAATCTCTTATCTTCCCTTTCCATATACTTATCGCACTCTGATGTCACATACTGAATCAGAGCTTGCCCATCTAAATTCATTTCCTTTGCAGTCTGCACAGCAGCAGATCTGTATTTAGCCATATCCGCCATTTTATAGTTAACAATATGAAACACTATCCACTACCTTAACTAATTAACCAACTCTAAACACAAGACAAAGGGCAATGATATCTCAAACCACTCTCAAATTATTTTTACTATTAGATTTTACAAATACTGGGATTAGTGACTCACTTAATGTAGGGTACTAAGAACCTTTAAATCCCGGAAGAGCGTCCCAATTTATGTGGTGGATTAGGTGTTATTAATGATTTAAATATTATATTAATGGTATCTGGTGTGAGGTTAGCTGTGCAAGCCCCTGAAGTGAATGAAATTCAGATAAGTTACAGGGAACTTGTCTGCTTCCACCAATGTCCTCACCCGATATATATTTCCCCTACTGAAGTGTAATGGTGTGAGTATGTTATCTAGCAAGTGTCTAGGGTATATGCAAGGTGATAAAGTGTGAAACAGGACAACAACTACACCTATTACTAGTAAACAATGATTAAACAAGTCACTGGTTAAGTTTTCAATTGAACAAATTTTTTTTACAATTTATTTTCCTGTATCTAGTTATTCTTCTGACACAGGAATAATCAACTCAACATGATAATGAAATTATTTACAACCACTTATTTTACAACTGTCATTGAGTCGGTGTTATCCCACAATTATTTATATGTCTCAAGCTGGAAAAATGTCAAGTATTTCTTGCTCCTAGAAAAGGGTACAAGTTTATTGAACGTTTTTGTTCCTCACTGTCTGATACACTATCTTTTGTGAAAAAACTGAGAGAGTGGATTGTTTGTGATATCAATTTCCCAGACAAGTCTTATCTGAGGTCTCTGGAACCAGGCTGGTTGAAGTATGTATAAAACGCCAGCATCCACTGCCAAGACGACTCTGCTTCTATAGGTAAATCACTGTGTAGGCACTCAGTAGTTAGGCCTCACTGCAGGACTTAGGGACAGGTGTTAGATCACCTGGGCTCACTTTCACTCGTAGATGAAACTCTGGAACAATACAAAAGTGTCCCACGCAGCATCTAATAATCTCTCACTTTTCCCTACTAACAAATATCAAGGAAATAATGGTAACTTTTCAATTTCTCTAACATTTTCTATTTGGTTGGTTTCTGGATAAAATAACTTTCAATGCACCGTTTTGTTTCCTTGACATAAATCTGCAAACCATTTTTTTAATACTATCAAATCATGTAACAATCACGGTGACTGCTGAAGAAATACGGGCAATTGAATCTTTTGGTAAACTTATGTCATACAGTATTACACAACATTTTTTTTTCATCATAGAAGTATTTAATTTTCTTTTATCCCCATATGGCTTGAAGCCCTGCCTTTGCAGCTTTTCGTCGGACACCAGGTTTAATACAGTACCTAACATCGCTGTGAAGCATCCAACAACAAGCCAAGCATTGGTGTTGGCTCCACTCTAGGATATCCTTGATAACGTGAACCCCTTTTAACGGCGTTCATACATGATCGAATCGATTTTCTCCAATAGGAAATTATCGCTTGACTTGCCCCTTCATAGGTTAGAATAGGTGAAGACACATTGGGAGTTAGTCAAGATGCGAATTTCGAGCAAATGAGATGATTTGACTGGGACATAGTTAGGCAGTCTCTGAAAATAAAATCGAGGAAATGCATCTATGTCACCTATGCTCCTACGACACTTTTTTTGTTTTTTTTTTTTTTTTTTTTTTTTTTAAGGCAGAAAAAAAAAAAAAAAAAACAGTCTAAACACAGATATTATATATATGTATATATATCCCAGATATATATTATCGATAGTATATACATAAATATTGATATGATACATATAATTCTATCATACGCACAGGGCCCGCACCACGTGACGACATGTAAACACACAGTTTCGTGGGAAAACTATAACAATATGATCTGCATATAAGTTTTCCTAAATCGAGGTCCCTGACCAAAGACACCTTCCTTGATTAATTCCAATCGCTAATTTGGCTTGCGGAAACTTTTCTCTGAAGATAAGGTAAAAGCTTTTGGCTTCGTTTTATCTACCCTTTTTACGAAAATTTATCATCAAGCCCCAACTTATATACAACGGTGGTCATAAAATGATGCTGTCTTTGTTAACAAATGATAGCCCCGTGTATGATATTACACTTTTTAGCCCGAGCCCCGTATATGACGATCCCTGATGAGGCCACAAAGAGTTCCTTTTCTTGCATAATGTTCCTGTCTGTAATGCGGCTGTCCTTCATAGGAAAGCAACAATTTTAGTCATAGGCAGCCAATCTGCATGCCCCGTAAGGAGAATTATAAAGTGTGTGAGACCCAATAGTTATCCACAAAATCCTCATTCAGTCCATTGTCACTATTTATTTTTTCATCAAAGTACCCTAAAGGCCATGTGCCCTTACCATAAGTTGTACCGCTTGCCATATGAAACAGCAGTAGGCGACTGGAATTGTGAAAATAACACTTTCTGTTTCCATTATGCAATGAAACACCGACCCCAGCTCTAAACGATTTTTTGGAAGAGTTTCGAATGAAAAGTCGCCATCCGTTGAGCGTATGACTGTTCCTGACCGACAGTTCACCATTAGACCTAAAGTAGTGTCCATCTTGGACTCAAGGTAAGCAATTAGGTCATCATTCGGGCACTCAAAGTATGTGAGAAGCAAGTTTCTCTGTGTCCCTTAATTTGACGAAATTTAGATGACCAGTGGACAAACTGGGCGCTAACAGATTCCAGTCTTGGAGTCGCGAATCCGAGTCTTTCCGCTAATGTCAGAAATTGTGAGATGCGGATATCACGTATTAGATCTCGCCGAAAGTTTCTGCATGGTTAAATTAATTTGTGGAGCACCAATATGAAACACCGCTACAAAAGCCCGGAACATAGATATTTTCTAGTTTTCTAGAAACTCGCAGTGGGGATTTGGGTAACTATCACTGTCTATCCTCTGATGGTTCACCTGCACTGTCGACCAATGTTATTTGAAAAAAACCCACGTGGTTTAACTGGGATCGGACCACGTGTATGGCTTGAATCATGATGGCATATGGTCCTCTTTACGAAACCGCCAAGCAATATTTGGATAAACCACAGACTATTCTACTGCATAAAAGGAAAAAAAAGCACATATTAAATAACCATAGATACTATGTCAAGCAGATAGTAACTTATCAGTAGAGCGTTAAACTGCAGATCAACGTAGAGCTTATCATTTAACAGGCACGGGAAATAATTATACTATAGTATAAAATGCATCATGAACTTGAAATGCATCGGGGCGGCGATATTTCGTCGAACACTCAACAATCTGCCAATAAGATAGTTTAGCACAAGTCGATTATGCTTCGCAATTTGAGTGCTAGCAGTTAAATGAAAATTTGCATGTTTCAAGCTTTCGAATAGGGTTTAGCTATAAATTTTATTTATGCTTGCTTTAGCAATGGTGTAAATCGTCGATTTCTAAAGAATATGAACAAACGATCGGTAAAATTATCACTCTCCGCACACAGTTAACAAGAACTAGGGATTTCGAAATTTCTACAACGATCAAGAACCATACTTATCACTCCAGAAAATCATTTTCAAAATACTAGATAAATACTTGAGATATAACGTAATTATACCTGTCCAAACAGATCAATTAGCAAGTATAAAACCGTAAACTAAGAGACATTTTATTAATTTTTTTAAAAGATTGTATGTAGAACGGAGTGAAAACGTCCTACTGTAAAAATCGGAGAATGAGTGAAGTAACGTTTTCCAAAAATCTATTATGCCAATATTCTTAAAATTAGACTTAAAAGCCCCAACGTTATTTCGCAAACGAAATAATCTCCCGGATTCCGTCAAGTCACTTACGAAATCTGCGCAAGAAACTGACCACGTTCTGGACGAGAGAGCACGGTGTAGTTGCTTATATCCCAGAAATGAAACTTGTTGTATTTTGTCAGGGCAGTTAATCACACTCTCTTATCAGCTTAACTCTATCCTGGAGATATCATCCACTGACATACAGTATGGGTAACTCGCAACCTTTAAATAACGCTCAAGCCGAGAAACTTTGTGTTTGGTACCCTCCTTCTGGACAAAATGTCTTTCGATAAGTCTGCACCAGTTATGTCTATCGAGAGACGAGTTTCAACTTGATAAAGGACAACTCGTTTTGGAACAAACTAATACTATCAAGTCTGCCAATCGGTGACTTGCTTGAGAAGCGAATTTCTGACAACCACTCCATTCGCTCTCATCCTGGACACTTCCATGTCATAAGTTACTGACTTTATCAGCCAAGAAATGCGTTTATTAAATCATTTAAGTTTCTTTTTCTCACCCATATGGCAGAGAGCCTGAATGGGAAAAATTAAAATATTTCTCGCAACCAGATTAATGAAATGCACAAAAATACAAGGTAAAAAAGGTAAATGTGCGATAACACAAAGATTTAGATGTTTAGCTTCCCGGTGAAAGAAGTAAAGAAGAATGTAGGCAAGTTATGATCAATAACCTCTGTGACAATACAGAGTTCGATAATGCATACATGATACAAAATGACAATATAAATGTTAATATAAAAGGTTTTCATTATTTACCGCAATCAAAGAAAATTTTAAATACAACCAATTAGTTGGAATAGGGGCATGATATATGGTAACAAATTCCAGATCGCTGCTAGTGCAGAATTTAGCAAACAAGGAACAGTACTCTTGCCTTGTCTATAACAACAACGTCTTTAGTGTAAGAAATTTTCATCTAGTGGCCCCCTATACCAATACTAATTGGTTTTTATACAACCGTTAGTCTATTACACTACAGCCAAAGTCAGAGACTGTTTAGTGAATAGCGTTCCTTTTCAAATAAAACTGACCTCAAAATATTCAAATTAAGGACTCCTTCCCCGTTAAACCCCACCTACGGGCGAAAACTTGAGAAAGATTTTCAAGTTCATCTGTCTATCTGTCTTCTGTCCAACTTCTTTATTTCTTAATAGTTTCTAGAATACTGGTCCAAGGAACTAACTCAGCGACCCTGAATCGTGGGAATTCTTTAGTACTACTCTTAGTAACGAACCCCTTCGTTATAGGCACCAGAGGCCCCCGAATAGTTTGGTAACTCTCATCATCAAACGAGAATTTATTTTCACCTTGATCTCATTGCTTATGAAACCCATTTCCACGCAGATTGCCAACACGTTGGCTGATTAAATATTGTGGGGACTAGTTTAATCTACCGGTTCATTCTGGTCATCGCATTCATTTAAGGAAAGATTTAAATCACTGCCCACGTACATCGGCCGAGCAGATGATATAGAAGTTTATTTTCAATTAACTGGGGCCAGTCAGTGGGGGCGTTGCCCTACTTTCAAAACAGAGAGAGCGGAACAGGAATCAAACAGACACGGAAGTGTTTCAGGAACGTTGAGCGGAGAGATCAAAGGCAGTAGTGGTCCCTGAAACGAACGGGGAAGTTTTCTTGCCGGCATTTTCCGCACCTTCATGTTAAGCGCTAAACCGACCGCAGACGGAGCGGAACGGGGAAGATGTCCGGATGCAACGAACGGGGGAAACGGGAAACCAGGGGACGGCAACTCTCTTTAGTCTGTCGGTGCAGATCCCCGAAAGTCTCCTGAGATAAAAAAAAGTGTCAACTTTCTCATGCCCCCCCCCCTCATCATTAATTCCATTTTAAAATATATACAGACCACTAGAGGGGCCATAGCTACATTCAGTGCCAGAGATTTTTAAGATTCACTAGCTATTATGTAGAAAGTTGCTAGATTCCCATCTGAAATTGGTGGCTACAAATTGGAGTTATTTCTTTTTCTGTGCACGGTATAAATATATTTGTTAAAGTGATCAGTGGTCCCAAGTGGCTTTTCATTTTATTTCAGCTGGATTTTGTTGGGTTTATTTATTCTATTTTAACTGTAATAAAAACTACATCCAAAAAGTTCCAGCGGTAAATTTGATGACTATATCTATTATAACATAATCCGAAAATAATAGATGTTTTAAATGTTAAAGGTAACTTTTAAAGTCGCAGGAAAGGATTTTATAATTAAATATATTTAATAAAGGTCCTATATATATATATATTCTTAGATATTGTATTTTAACCATTAGACTCGTGAACGGGTTTTCTAAAATACATAAATTAAATACGAGAGTGTATATATAATATAGCCTTAACGGTAAATTTATATCGCTCGTTAAGAATATTATTAGGATTTTTTTGAGGTGATGTTTATGATTGTCATGGGATGTTCAATACTTTTTTCTCCAGAAATGATCACCTTTGCGAATCCCAGTAGTATTAATAAATCATACAGAGAGTTTTTCCATACTTGGTTCTTAAACTTTCCAGACAGTTTGATGAGACAATTTTTTAAAGTTAATCTTAGTGGCGGGTCCGGGTGGCGGCCCTAGCTTTCATAATTACATTGAAAGAAAGCCTACCCAAGAAACATTTAAAATATTATCATCAAATTTAATTTCAATCTGTGAGATAAACCTGGAAGATGAACAGTGCCATAATAGCAATAATATAGTACGGCTGAGAAATGTGAGAGAATACCGATTTACCTGACTGTGACCGAAGCCTAGTTTTTCCTCAACTGGATTAAAAAACTTTACCGGTCAGTGGCTATCATCACGCACTGAAGGATTATACCATCACCTCATTTTTCACCCCTATGTCGAATCTGCGTCAGTGCCATCCCATACGACTCGTTTTCTTTATAATAAAACACAGAAACTCTTAGAACTTCAAGTCCGGCGATAAGCGGGAAATATTTGCTCTCAGTGAAACCTCGCATTATCAAATCTGGGGCGAGGGACATAGAAGGACTAGACAGTTTTTCACATGTAAAAGTGTTTAATTACTGTGTATATCATGCTATGGATTGTCTGATGCTGAAATCGGTAAGTGTGTGGTGTATATGAGTGTGGATCCTCACAGAGTGTATGAATGACAGGAGATTTAATTTTGTCAGAAACCATTTGTCAACTGCCTACCGGGTAATACGTTTTCTCATGTATACCCTGGCATTGTTCCTTTAAGTGGGGATAATTTTGTTAACTACTGTTTCATCCCCCCCCCCCTTGTTTTTTTTCTTTGCTTAGTAAAGGAAAGACACAATTTAGGGGATAACAGTATTTTAGATGTCTACCACCATATACCTAATATTGGTAACACCTCTTTCTTTCAGAGAAATTAACTTCATTGTTAGGTTACATTACCTTATGTTACCTGATAACTATCTATACTTGGGACTGGTGTTTACCTTTGTCTAATAAGCGGGAAGGGCTTAGAGTCGATACCAATCTTCTTTACCCCAAATCCTCACCTTGTTAATTGTATTTTCTGTACTTATGATAATTTTTATGTAACACCTGTTGGATGTTGTGATTGAGTTTTAAATGCTAATAAACAGCATTAAACAATATATAGTACTGTGTTGGACTACCAAGGGCCCAAATCCCTCATATTCGTTTAAGATAGTTGTATTCACGTCGTCTGTGTGTCTGAAGCACCAAATCGGTGTGAGCGCAGATGTGTGTCTGGAAAACTGGCAAATAATTGTTTGACCAGGATAGTGGAAGAGAAGATTGAGAGAAACGATTTGTCGTAAATAAGTCTGTCTTTACTCTCCTCCAGCACTCTGTGGAGCATCATATTTACTGGCTAACCTATTCCTATCACTGCTCCTTTCACCATCATTCTACACTCTAAACCGGACTACTAATCAATATTTCTAAGATCTCATTCTCTCAAAAATAAATTTATGACAATATATTTGGCTGGCTCGCCGGGTTAAAGAGATTTAGAGGTCTGATCTAAGTCTGGGTCTAAACTAGAAAGAGTGTGAATGATCTGCCCCCTTTGTGAATTTAGGGAAATAAATAAATCATTAATTACAACCCTAGACAACGCCTTTTAGTATTTGGGTTCGTCCACATCACAGCATTCTTACGGGTTAGTTTATCTTTCCACAGCGGTAGGACTTAACGGGGTTCTCATAAATTCGGGTAGCTAGATTATCCTCTGGCCGGAATAAATTACAATTTTTTTTCTTCTATAAGATTTGCTGGGATCCGCTGAGACAGGTTTTTTACAGTCACTAAAGGTTTTTGAAGCGTTTGAGTTGAGCTAAGCTTTTAAAGAACGGATTGTTCTGATTTTTTAAAATTAAGTTAACTACGTCTCATCTCATAATTGACTTCAGGGGACGGAGGTTTGTTGTTAAAGAATTAAAATTTCGGGGAAAAATTTTTTTAAATTTTCTTTCCCTTTTAAAATTGTTTTAATATAAATCTTTCTCTACTGTTAGTAATAGTAGATTTTTTTTCTAGTGTAATCTTACCCAATTAATTGGCATAGTTGCTTGCGTTTAAAAGTCTTAAGTGACAATAACCAGCGGCGATAAGTTAACACACGAGGTCATTAAGTAAATTGTTTTTTACTTTCGGTTTTTCTCGTAGCGGCTTTGACTTTTTTTTTCCCTTCTTGTTCTTTCGTACTATTCTCTAGTCATACTACATCTTATTCTTTAACAATGGCAGAGAGGATAAAGATGAGGTCCATCTTGAGGCTGGAAGCGAAAGAGGCAGGATTAGATGCAGAAGCTGCAAACGCGTTTATTAACCAGGAATTGGAAATATATGACGCGGAGCAACAGAGAGCAGAAGCTGAGAGGAAGGCGGAGCAACAGAGAGCAGAAGCTGAGAGGAAGGAAGAAAACAATAGAGCATGAGAATCCTGAGAGGAAGGAAGAAAAAGATAGAGAAGGAGAGGGCAGAAGCTAGGAAGAAAGAAGCGGAGAAACCGATCGTCAATCGGAGCAGTAAAAATTGAGGCAGAGATGGAAGCTCAGCAGGGAAAGAGAGGAGAGAGCGAGAAAGACAAGCATGAACTGGCGCTTAAGCTTTAGAGGGTGTCGGGGCGCCTCTACGTCGAAGAACGGAGAGCCGTCTTCGCCCCAGCCAATGGATCTCTCCAGCACTCAGTCTGCCCAATTAACGGCGATGTCTTCTGCTATAGAATCTTTTCCTAGCCCTAATGAAAAAATTGACAGCTACCTAGAAAAATTCGAAATAAAGGCTCGCGAATCTGTATGGGCTTAGAGAGTTACCCGCTATGGCACTTAAGCTCTCAACGTCACTAAAAGCTAATGCTTATGGTCGTATACACAAAGCTGGGATCGAACCAACATTGATTACGACATGCGGTAAAAAAGGCCTTGCTAGACGGATGTCCGGTTTGAGATGGGACGCCCCCGAAAATTCCTGCAAATGTACAGTAACAGCCCGAAAAGATGAGCACGGAAACATTTTCACAGATATTTCCCTCTTCACGTCTCACGGGCTATTTGATAAAGTGCATCGAATTATCGGACCTACCTCTTACATATGAGGGACTCCTTGAACTTGTTCTTGTGGAGCAGATAAAGTCAACTTTGTCCAAACGAAACCCGTAGATTTTTGGTTTGGAACAGGGCGCAAGTCAGACTTGAGGACATCCTCAATAAGGCCGAACGCGCTATACCAATGCAATGGCCGAACTTGTTCCCAGCACTAAACGAAAACCACAGATGAGCCATCTCGGAAACAAAATCTAGGGCAGTCATCCTAGTTCTTCTTAATTCCTCTCAAGAATTAATAACCAACGAGAAAATAATACCCAGAGACCTCCCCAGGAAAAATCGAAATTCTACAAAACCCGATACCCCCCCAACAACAATTCTGATCAACCCCACCAAGCCTACGTGGCAGGCGCGCGGCCACTAAGGTCAAGGAAAAGGAAAGACCCCTACCCAGGAACGTCTGATCAGGGCAAACAAACCGGTCCCAAACCGCGTTGGATGTTGCATACAGCTTCGTAAAGGTAGAGTCAATGTCAGTGATTCTCAACCTGAAGGGGACCGACCCCTCAACTCGAGGAACTGTAATTTTGAATGGGTGTGGGGGGGGGATACCTCAACTACTTGTCTCTTTTGACACTGGGGGGACTAAGCTTCAGTTGTATCGTCGCCTAGGCACCTAGTCAAACCCGGTCAGGAGACAGAAGGAAACCGCAAACTTAGTGGAGTTTTCACTAGTGATGCAACCAGGACGGATCCTATCGCACTGGTAGAAATACACTCTGACTTTTGTCAGAGGGATTTGTTATTAAAGCGGCCCATAATGGATGATCCGATCTAGCCTCCAGTTATCCTGGGATGTAGATATGTGTTTATTGGGAGACCAAAGAAGCCGATTTGTGGCAGCGGTCAACCACAAGAGGGCAAGCCAAGAAGTAGAAGGGACCTGCGCCAAATTTGTTGCCGAATAAACTGAAGGAGGCGCAACAAAAGGACCCTACTCTGGAGCCCTGCTTTAAAAGACTGCCCATGGCTAAGGACCCCAGACACAACGGAGACATCTTTTCTAAGGATGCGTATTGTATCGTAGAAACGGGCAACCCGGACACGGGGAATAACCCAGCTCCTAGTACCGACGCAGTACAGAAGTCCAGATCTTAGAAATGGGGCACTCTCTTCCCTTTAGCGGACATATGGGACAAAACGCCACTATTCCAGCGAATAAAAAACCACTATTGGTGGCCAGGAATGAACTCTGACATACCAGTATAATTGAAATCCTGCGCCCCCCCCCAGTGCCAACGGGTAGCACCAAAGCACTTGACACCCCCAGTACCTATGGGGCAAATGCCAATAGTTGGGTACTCCATTTGAACGGGTTGCTGTCGACATCATTGGACCCCTGGAAAGGACCAAAAGAAGGAACAGGTTCATCCTGAACCTTAGTCGACACTTGCACAATGTGGGCCGAAGCTGTACCGGTACCATGCATAAATTCCAAGTATGTCGCAGAAGCCCTCGTGCAAATCTTTACACGGTTGGGATTCCCTCAACAAGTTTTGACGGACAATGGATCCCAATTCCGTAGCCTGTTAATGGAGGAGATCTTTAAGATCTTGAGGGGCAAACATATCCACACAAGTCCCTACCATCCGGCCGGAAATGGGCTCGTGGCACGTTTTAACGGCACCCTCACCATGATGTTACGTAAGCTGTGTAGGTCAGAGAAACCGGAAGACTGGGACCTATTATATCTATCGGCTGCCTTATTTCGCCTACCGAGAGGTTCCCCAAGCGTCTACGGGATTCGCGCCAGCTACACTTTTATCTGGCAGACCTATTAAGGGGCCACTAGAAGCCTTACTTCGGTCCCTGACAGACCAAAAGGCTGACGAGACAGTCGTCTCTGCAAGCAAGTATGAATCTGAGCTCAAGGAAAGGCTAAAGCTTAGGATGGGATCTAGCTACACAACCAACCTTAAGAAAGCCCGCGCTAAAACATGCTAAAAGTATACAACAAAGCTGCAAAAGAGAGAGATAACTACAACCAGGGGAGAGGGTTTTGTTGACTACTATTGTCCAACCGGAAGCAATAAACTTCGCATCGGATGGCAAGGGCCGTTTACCGTCCTTAAAAAGATCTCACGTACCAATTACAAGATCTCCATCAAAGGAAAGGTGAATGTCTTCCACTATAAATCTGCTGTAAGAAATATTTGGAAAGACCGGGGTGCCATCCTCCGAGCATCTACCTGGCTGTCGCCATAGCAACGGAAGACGAGGAAGATGATGATGGTTGCATGGAGTAATCCATTGCGCAAAAAACACCACAGAATCCTTATAAAGATGATCAAGTTTCGGCGACAAGATCTCTCACAGAAGAACAACAAACAGAAAACCCAGGGCGCTAGGCAAAAAACAGTACAGTGCAGTCCTAACGGCGTGATATTTCCCTGGTCGAACAAATCTCCATCGAATTTGATATGAAATTAACAAACGAGAACCCCTGTTCGAACCATAGTTTACGCCCCATGCCTTACGCTAAAGCTGATTGCACTTCGCGAGAAAATAGACAAGCTGCGCCCAGGGCAGGAATTATCAGTGAGTCTACATCTATCCTTACAGTTCCAGTGTATTGCTGTTGCAGAAGCCCAATAAGGAATGATTTTTCGGCTGTGTATCAGATTACCGGCTGCTTGCTAACTGCTGAGTATCGGAATTCCAGCCGAAACGCTCGTCCAAGGCAATGTTTCATGAGTTGTTCACCAAGCTCAGCAAAGCAACGAGATTTTCTCCAAGATTGACACTCAGTAAAGGTTATTATCAAATAACCGAGTCAAGGAGGAAATCAAAACCTTTGTTAGGCTTTCGCCAGCACTAGTGAAGGACATTACACATTTAATGTGATGCCAGATTCGGAACTGCATAACGCACCAGGAGTGTTCGACCAGGTGATGATTGAGGTAAGCTTCTGCAATGAACCTTTTGCAAAGTCCCCATATCCATAATTTTATTGATGACTATATTAATTGCATTGCGGAAAACCTACGAAGAACGATATTGGCTTAACGGTTGCTTATGCTCCTCATGGAGACTACAGGAAACTGGTCTCGACAATCCAGACCTAGCAAATGTTCACATCGGTATTGAACAGTTAGAACTTCCTGGGGCAGGTAGCTAATTCTCACTGATGTTTTTGCCTGTTTCAGAAAGAACGTGGAGGAAAAATAGTGGCAGCAAAAAGACCCCGAACGGAAGAAAGAACGTACATTCCTTTTTTTCCATATCACTATGTGCATACTATCAGAAGTACATTCCAAAAACTTCATACGGACCTGACGCACCCTGACTGACGCTTCACCAAAGAAAGGGTTTGTCCTGATAAGGTCATATTGGGATCAAAAAGTGGGGCGAACACGCATACAGCAACTTTTAAAGGACAGTTGTCTGCATACCTACCCCATTTTTGAGGTTGCGCTGAACCTCGACAGGAAATAAACCCTTTATGTACTTAGGTCTGAACCGGCGTCAGTGTCCAGGGCAGTGGGGTCAATCACACAGGCTTCAATGCCGATGACATTAACGTCCTAAACATGGGCTACTGTCAAGTTTGCCTAATGCAGTCGGAAATTTAAATTAAAGCTGAAACGGAACTACCAGCATAGTCAAAAGAAAATGACTCGCTCTGGATGACGGTATCAGACGCCATCATGGAGTTCTCTTATGGTTACATCTATCACGGTGCAATACAGACCACGCTTCCGTTTAGCCTTTCTTGGTGGCCAATAAAAAACGAATTTAAAACGCAAGGATCATGCGGTGGGCACATCTCTATTAAGGCGTTTATTCTTTCAAAGTGGAATATCATTCCGGGAAAGGACAGAAGTGTCGGCGGGCGGATTTCCTGAGATCTAGTTAATAAACTGAGGACTATGGACGTACGAAGAGGGAGCGCGCGAGTTGAGAGATATACCAATCACATCCAAAAGCTTACGATCCATGGGACAGCTTCCAATTGTCAGAAATTTAAAGCCTGAAAATATGTGTTCATGATTCTCAGAAGAGGTGACGATTGTCACAGACGAACTCAGCTGACACTGAATCGTGGGATTCCTATAGTAACGACTCTTTTGTAACGACCCCCTTCGTATAGGCGACCAGAGCCCCCGAATAGTTTGGTAAGACTCTTCATCAAAATCGAGAGAATTGAATTTTCACCTGGACCCTCATTTGCTATGAAACCGTTGTCCACGCAGATGGCCAACACGACATTGGCTGGATTTAATATGTGTGGACAGTTTATCTACCGTCATTCTGGTCATCCGCATTGATTTAGAGGAGAGATTAAATCACGCCCAACGTACATCGCCCGGAGCGAAGTGATAATGAAGTTTTATTTTCATTAACATGGGCAGTGGGGGGCGTTGCCCTACTTCAAAACAGAGAGAGCGGAACAGGATCAAAACAGACACGGAAGTGGTTTTCAGGAACCTTGAGCGGGAGAGGAATCAAAGCCAGTAAGTGGTCCATGAAACGAACGGGAAGTTTCTTAGCCGGCATTTTCCTTTTCCGCACCTCCCATGTTAAGCTCTAAACCGACCGCAGACGGAGCGAACGGGGAAGAATGTCCGGATGCAACGAACTGGGGAAACGGGAAACCAGGGACCGGCAACTCGCTTTAGTCCTGTCGGTCAGATCCACGAAAGTCTCCTGAGATCACAAAAAGTGTCAACTTTCTCATGCCCCCCTCATCTTAATTCCCCTTTTAAATATATACAGACCACTAGAGGTCATGCTTATCATTCAGTGCCAGAGATTTTTAAGATTCACTAGCAATATAGTAGAAGTTTGCTAGATTTCCCATCGGAAATTGGTGAGGCTAAAAATTGAGTGTTTCTTTTTACTGTGCACGGTATACTATATTTGTTAAAGTGGTCCGTGGTCTAGTGCATTCATTTTATTTCACTGGATTTTGTGTTTATCTAATCTATTTACTTATTAAACTCATCCCAATAGTTCGAGTGGTAAATTTAAGAATATATCTATTATAACATTTCCGAAATAATAGAAA
>JAMPIV010005902.1:0-64460 GCA_024509875.1 Oreohelix idahoensis
GTTATAAAAGATTTTTGCCCGCCCCCCAACCCCCCAAAGCTTGCCCCCCGTGCAAAGGCACGCTGTTGCAACAGTTGAGTTTTAGAGCATTTACTGGGTAAGAACCAAGAGTTAGTGTTTAGTAGTAGTTTGTTTCTGTGAAGATAGGAGAGCGTCCCCCAAAATATATAATGACGGACACGCGACCTTATTTTTTGGGTGGCAAGGGGGGGGGGATCTATTTTATGAGAATATATTGGGTGGGGGGGTGGGGGGGGGGGGGGAGGGGGGGGGGGGGGGGGGGAGGAGAAGAGAAGGGGGGGGGGGGGGGGGGGGGAGAGGGTGGGGGGAGGGGGAGGGGGGGGGGTGGGGGGGGTGGAAGGAAGGAGGGGGGGGGGGGAGGGAGGGGGGGGAGGAAGAGGGTTAGCGAAAAAAAAAAGATAGAATGAAAGTTGTGAAAGTACGGTAATGGCATAGACAGAAAACAGAAAGAATTTTAACAATTAGACATTCATTTGCAGGCAGGATTTTAATTACTAGTCAGGAAAGTATGATAAAAGTACATGTTTCGGCCCACATCAAGGTGGATGAATACTGTTAGTATTACAAAAAATCTTGGTGTTCTGTAATAATTATTACTTTCGTTGTTTAGTTGTTTACTATTATTGTTTTTATTATTATTGCAATGTTTAAATATTGGAACTATCCTGATGAGTGGGCGTTGGTGGCAGGCCCTTCGAGATTTCCAGATCAGGCCCCAGTCCACTTACCTCCTAGCCTGTGAGCTTCTCGTGTCTCGGAGAGTTGTCTATTAATGTAATGGTAATAAAACAAGAAGATCATGCAATCTATCCTTTGGCTGATGTGAGTGTCCTCCCTATTTGAGGTGGATGCTTCACCTCAAGTCGAAATTGCCCGCTGATTCCCCCCGTCACCCCCCCCACCCCCCCCCCCCCCCCCCACCCCCCCCCCCCCCCCCCCCCCCCCCACCCCCACCCCCCCCCCACCCCCCCCCCCCCACCCCCCCCACCCCCCACCCCCCCCCCCCTTTCCTGTAGAGCTGCTTTTTGTTTGGCATGAACATTTGCTGCAAAGGCGCGTGACTATAGGAGAGCGAATGTATATTTTTTATGTGTGTGTGTTGAGTGTTCCCCCGATTGTGTCCATTGGATTAATACTTGGGTTGTTAATAAAAACAAGGTCAATTCTAATATGGAGGAGCAATAAACATCATTTGAATATAATAAGGTATTAAGATTTTTTATTTTTTTTTTGTAATAATTTCGCAGAAAAATTAAAATATAATCATCATTTTAATTTTTTCCCAAAATTAATAATTATGGTAGGGTTTGTAAACGGAGACTTTAAATTGATAATCTTCTAATTAAAATCATGCGATTATGAAGAGATCTAGATCTCTCGATGAGTTTTACAGTAATAGTAATGGTAATGTTACTTATAGAATTTTATGCAAATAAATGACAAGGGGGATTAATTAATGTCGTTATTATTTTGATCATTTTTTTCATATTACTTTGGAAACCTTTTCACAAATTTATCGTTAACGCAACAATTTTTGTCATTTTCCAGCCCCCCCCCCCCCCCCCCCCCCCCCCCCCCCCCCCCATAACATGTGCGTATCAATAACCTCCACAACTTTCAAAGCCCCCCCCCCCCCCACCCCCCAATTAATAAATCATAGCGCAAACACATCGGGCACCCCCAACCCATTTTGCGTTTTTTAAACCCGTAATTTGTGAATCTTTGAAGGTTCATTCATCCATCATCAGTTGCCATCTCCACAACGAAGGTTGGCTGTAATGGATCTCCATCGTCTTCTGTCTCTTGTCTTGGTGGTGCACTCTGATAGACTCTTTCCTGTCCATCTCTTGATGTTATCTTCCCACTTATAGCGCTGTCTTCCCCTTGCACGTTTGCCTTCAACTCTCCCTTCTGTTATGGTCTTCTGCAAGGTGTTATGCCTTTTTATGTGGCCAAAGTATTTAGCTGCCGAACTTTGACCTCCCTCATTAGTTCTCTTTTCATACCTAGATTTTCTAGGACCTCCTTATTTGTTTTCATCTCTTTCCATGAGATACGCCCCATTCTTCTTTATATCCACATTTCAAGAGCCTCAATTCTTTCTTCCAAATGCTTATTCATCGTCCATGTTTCTGCACCATACAGAAATGCAGAATATATATAACACTTTATGATTCTCAGTTTTAATTTGTGAGATAACTTTTTGGATGTCAGTATATGTTTCATGTTGTTGAATGTAGCTTTGGCCATTCCTATTCTCTTCTTGATTTCTGTTTCACATCTGCCATCTTCTGTTATTATATGACCAAGATATACGTAGCTCTTGACTTGTTCCAGGATTTTTCCATTTACTTATCTTATCTTTTAATGTGGGTTTATCGTCTGTTTTGCTAATTATCATAGTTTTTTGTTTTCGATCATATATTAATGTCGAGTCCATATTCTCATGAACTTTTTACTGTTCAACTTGCTTACTTCACTAGTTCTTGTAACTCCTGTTCAAGCTTTCAGCTAACAAACACGGTTATCCATCTGCATATCTTAAGGTTGTTTATTGACCTTCCACTGATGTTCAGTCCTGGTTATAATTTCCTGTATCTGTTTTGAAAATTGTCGTTCTGTTGCTATAAATGAAATAGGCCAGGGGGACAGCAACACAATCGTGTTCTGACACCTCTTTTTTTCTGTCTAGGTACTGGTGAATAAATTCCTTCCAGATCTTACTGTGGCAGTATTAGTTGGAAAGGCGTGAAGAGATAACACCATCATCTTCTTCGAACGCTTTCAGACGTCTGCTTCACGACGTTCAAAGAAAGCAGTGGACAGCTTGAGGCTATTTGCATTTCCATAGAGTTTTTCTAAGAATGGCCCTGGTGACGGCCCCAATCGTGCTTTTCTGTTCCTCATTTATTGAGCATCTTTGAAGCAGATGTTAAGCCTGCCCTTTGCCTCGATTCTACAGTTCAGGGGAACGGGTAATCACCAGTAGCACTTTGAGTTAGGGACGGTAAACGCAACGAGGCATGGTACTGGTCACGCCACCTCATAAAAAACTGGGCTAGCTTAGTGAGTCTCTAATTGTTTCACTCTACCACTGCAGCAATCGCTAAAGGACTACTTTTAAATTAAAAAAAAAAATTTTTTTGTTCATTTTAATACAGCTACCTGGTTTTATTATTATTACATCTTTACTGCTACCCTGTTTTCATTTTGCCATATTTGTACTGTGTGCTTTTCCTTTTTTTAAAATCATATCTTCTTATGTTTATTTTTGACTTTTTTTTTTACAGCTGTTGCTGACGATGGATTTAACCCGAATCGTCCCGTGTTTATATTGTTTCGTGAATTGTAAAAGAAACTGACCTTACAACAGTTAGTCTAGAGATAAGCCAAATACCACTTGTAGGATCCAAGCTTTAGATTTGGGTTTTCTGGTAAGCGATAGGGTTGGGTTTAAGGTTATATGGTTAAAATGGGACCCAAAGATGCAGCAATAGAGAATGCAGTCAGCGACCCATAGCTTGACTGCTTGCGTCAGGGGTCAGCGAACCAGAGCTGACCAAGACCCTACTCCACCTCCACGTGGTGGTCCTGGAAACAGGCTGCATCACTGCAGTCTGGCTGAGCGAGTAGGGATCGAAGAGGGAAGGCAAACCCGGTCACAAAAATGCCGTGCTGAAGTCGGATGTGCCGGCCGAAAGGCGCAGATATCGCAGCTCCGCTGTAAACAGACACAACGCAAAACCAACGTCCTTTTCAGGACGAACGAGGAAGAAGAAGAAGATATGGTTAAAGTTAGATTTTAGGGTAAGGGTTACAGTTCGGTTAGCGTTGGACTTGGGTTAGTGTAAGTTAGAGGTTAGGGTTACTCTTACGTTTACGGATTTAGGGTGACCAGCCCAAGGTAGTTCCTGGGGAACTCTTAAGACAGAATAGGGCTACTACATGTTTTTTACCATGCACAAATATTAGAATTCAATTGCTTTTTTAGAGAGCGCGCTGGTGTAATGGTTACCACATCAGTATAATGGTTACTGGATTCGGGTGATCCAGGTTCAAGCCCGGCCAAGGACATTTTTGAACGTAGTGTGCGTGGACGGGACTTGGACTGGATTAATTCGAGCCTGGCGACGACATTTGAAAAAAGTGTTCGTCGAAAGGGACTGGCCGTCTCCTGAGTTGAACCCAACTCTAATGGGTACCTATTCGAAGACGGCGAGTATCTGCTGAATGGCGAGTGGACACCTGCTCAGTTTGTACAGGGAAAAAAAGGTATTCTCATGTAAAAATCAGTATCAGATTAGATATACTAACCGGAGATTCTGCGTTCGAGTAATAGCGGGCGTACGCCTAAAAAAAAAAAAAAAAAAAAATTACTTTAAAAAAAATATTTTAAGAAACAGAGTAGGACCATTTGTTTTTATGTTGCATTCTGGTAGTATGTGTAAAAGATCAGGTGAGTGACCGCAGCTGAGGTTCAAAGATGTGTGCAAGAGGACATGAGGGCAATGGACATAAATACAGAAAATTAGGAGGATATGAAGCTGAAGATCGCACCCAAGTGGCTATGCTATCTGCGGCGCCAATCCGATTGGACGAAAAGAAGCTCAACAACAAGCAGAAGAGAGGAGAAAAAATCGAAGGGAACACCAGGAAAATAAGCATTTGAGGCATGAGTGGCGTACTAGGGGTTTGCGAGGGGGCGATCCGCCCCAGGTGACAGACAGGAAACGGGGTGCCATTGGTCACTATTTTGATAGTACTTTACTGTTAAAAATATGCCTGCAAGTGTGCGCAAGGTGAAATACAGAGAATTGTTCTATAAGACCCTAAAGAACATGAGGAAGGAAAAACAATGATGAGCAATTGGTAGAGCATCATCCTTGAAATGATAACCACTAGCACAGAAGAGGATACAAATGGTGATGAAGATGACATAAAGATGGAAGAACTGAAGGCAGTACTGGAGAAAATCAAGATGGGCAAAGCAGCAGGGCATGATGGTATAACACCAGAAATGGTTAAGTACATGGGAGCATCAGGCGACCTATTACTCCTAAGGGTCCTACAGGCAGCATGGTGCAACAAGGCCATACCAAAGGATTGGGAGATTGCCATCATAACACCGATTTTCAAAAAGGGTGACAATCGACAATGTGGAAACCACAGAGGCATATCCCTTCTCAGTGTCCCTGGTAAAATCTACTCTAGAATCCTAGAGCAGAGACTCCGATGCCTAGCTGAGCCACAATTGGATGAAGCCCAGTGCGGATTCCGAGCAAACCGAAGTACTCAAGACCTAATCTTCACACTCAGGCAGCTGAGTGAAAAGGCCCTTGAGTACAAGAGTGAGATCCATCTTTGTTTCATAGATCTGGAAAAGGCGTTTGACAGGGTCCCCTGGAGCAAACTTTGGGACTGTTTGGCAAGGAAGAACATTCCAGCACCTCTGATTCATGCTATACAGAGCTTCTACAAGTCTTGCAGAAATTATGTGAGGACAGCAAACTATAAGTCAGAAGAGTTCAGGACCACCACTGGTGTAAGACAAGGCGATATCCTGTCACCTTATCTTTTCATACTCCTCATGGACGATGTCATCAATCTCGGAGCTATTATAGACCGAAAGGGGTTCATCAAAGAAGAGTTGGCCACTCGAAAAGCAGCGGCTGGGAGACTTTATCAGGCCATAAATCGAGGATTCCTCAGCAAGAAAGAGGTTGGTAAGAAAACGAAGATGGCTGTATACCGCTCCACCTATGTCCCAGTCTTGACATATGGATGCGAGTCATGGGCAATGACTACAACCCACAAAAGCCAGATTCAAACCTCAGAAATGAGGTATCTGAGGAAGGTGGTTGAAGTAACAAGAAGAGACATGGTCCGCAACCAGACGATACGTCAAGGCCTAAAATCCCACCCGCTGCAGACCCAAATAGAACAGTCCCAACTAAGATGGTTTGGCCATGTCTGCAGAATGGGAGAAGATCGGCTACCACGACAAGCATGGGAAACAAAGAGCCAGGGATCCAGACCTCCAGGACGACCCAGAGTCCGCTGGGAGGACAACATTAGACAATCTTTGAAGGACCGAGGACTAGAATGGAACCAGGCCAGGAAGAAGACAGCCGATAGGATAGTCTGGCGCTCTCTCTTCCAGACCTCTACACCTCACGGTAGAAGGGGAACGACTAAGTAAGTAAGTAAGTAAGTAATATGCATTACGAGCAAGGCCGTAGATACGGGGAGGGGTGGGGGTTCAAACCCTCCACTTAGGGTTTGGTGAAAAACATTTGTGGGGAAATTATACTGTACCAAAATAGTGCATTAAACATTTTTTTAAAATTTGATTACGAGAACCTTACCCTCCCGCTACATCAGCACTTCGTGCCTATTCAGGTATTGAACATCACATTATAGCTATGTGAACCAAAAAAAAAAACACCAAAACTTCAAAAACTTTCATGACTCCACTACCAAGTTGTTATTATTATTAATATAACAGGCACGTTACGCCGGAATAAGTGCGCTGTAAGGAAGATAACCAACTGCAGGAACCTTTTGACGACCTATGCCCTCAAAGGAAAAAAACACGGGTGTAAAAAGGTAGTGAACTCGTGACCTTAACCTTTGACAGACGGTGTGTCCGTGTAAATACAGCTGAACATGGCGAATCGCTTTGGGCTGCCAAGAGTATTAGGGAGATGTTTCATAACAAGCAAAAGCTGTGCTACAAAAAACGCCCAGAATGGCTGTCTTCTCAGGACACCCGGTACTTATGCCACAAACAAATTGGCTCAAATTTCTACAACGACAGATTTTCCGGAATTCCAGGACCTGACCCACATTAAAACTCACGCAGACTTATATAGATTTAGCATTGAAGACTCGGACACGTTTTGGTCGAGGCTAGCACGGTCGCGGCTTTCGTGGAGTAAAGAATTTACGAACGTGAGCAACAATGATTTCAAGACAGGACAGAATCGGTGGTTTGAAGGTGGAACCCTGAATGCGTCTGGTAAGCAATTATTTTTCTTTGTTTTGAATGAAGTCTTCAATTACGAACGTACTCGTAAAAGAGAGACAAGCTCAGCAGCCCTAGTTAAACAATAATATGCATTTCACGTGGGAGAATGGTAAGCTGTCCGCGAAGAACCTGACAAAGAACTGATAACGATGAAATAAAAAAAAAAAACATACTAATATTAATAAATGAGTAAAAATTAATCAAAACTTAAAATAATTAATCATGTCTTCATAGGACCCGCGGTAGCATAGTGGTTAGTGCACTGGCTTCCTAGCGCAGTGGTCTATGGTTCAATCCCCATATGAGGTGGGAATTTTTTTTAGGCCACAAACGGCTCCTGGGTCGACCCAACCCCAAATGGGTACCAGAGCAACTCTGGGAAGGTTAAGGCGGCCGGCGTGATGCTGACCACATCACACCTAGTGTGCCGACGGTCAAGATAATATGGGCCTAACACCATATTCTCAATGGGCGTGTAACGGGTTCCTTTACCTTTTTTTTTTTTTCATAGGATGCCTCTTGTCTCCATTTCTTTTCCAGTGGAATCTGACTAAACAGCTTGATGATCTGGATTTTGCATATGACTTGGCTCTTCTGACCCATAACCATAATCAGATGCAAGAGAAAATGAAAATTTTCGATGAGAGGCCACAACAAGTGGGCCTGAAAATACACAGGGAAAAGACAAAGATTGTGAGAATAAATGCAAGAAATGATTACAAGGTTGAACTTGAAGAAACAGCACTAAAGGATGTAGAATTGTACACATATCAAGGCAGTAATAGAGACAAAGTTGGAGGGACAGACAATGATATCAAAATAAGAATACAAAATGCAAGAGGAGCTTTCATTGCATTGGGAAACATATGGAGAACAAGAGAAATCAAGTCCAACACGAAAATAAGAATCTTCAACTCAAATGTCAAGTCAGTCCTATTGTATGGCTCTGAGACATAGAGAGCAACAAAAACAACAACCAAAAAAGCTACAGACTTTTATAAACGGGTGCTTGCGTAGAATAGAAGGACTGAAATGGTATGACAAAGTCATAAATGTGGAATTGATGACAAGAACCAGACAAGTGCCAGTGGAACAAGAGTTGAGAAGAAGACGCTGGCGATGGATAGGACACACGTTGAGGAAACCTGTTGATAGCATTACAAGGTAGTCCTTGTTCTGGAATCCACATGAAAAGAGAGGCAGAGGTAGACCAAAAAACATATGGAGAAGAGAACTGAATACAGAGGTGAAAATGATGAGGAAAACATGGAAAGAACTTGAGCGGATGGCACAGGACAGGAAGACTTGTTGAAGGCTTATGCTCCTCAGTGGGACGTCTTCTTCAACACCATCCAAAGGTCACTATTGCAATCATCTACGTGCACGCTTGGTCCGGGGGGGGGCCCTGGTTAATGAGCAATCGATCTGTGCTTGATGGTCCTCCCCTATGGTGTGCGTGACTAATTCTTGGGGCTCCCCCCTGACCATGAAGGTACATGTCACAGAGGAGCTGGAATTTTTGTTATATTGTTTATTCCTTTTCACTATAGCCACTGTTGAATTGACACACTTCTGCCCATCTCTGCTTGACCTTGAAAAGACCTTGGGAGTAAGTAACACCCTATTTTTCAAACTAAAACCAGTCATCACGTGCCCAGTATAACCTCTTCATTCGCTGTCAAAATGATTTCCTTTTAGCTGTTTTTTAAGATTTTGGGAATAAGAAAAAAAGTCTGATGCAGCCAAATCTGGTGAATATGGTGGGTGTGGAAGAATTTCAATATTCAAATCGGGTGCTTTGTGAGAGGGGTGGCAGCGTTGTCTTGCAGCATAAGGAAGATTATGAGTGCGAGTTATCCCTCGTTTTCCTGGTCACAACTTTCCTGTGTAAAAAATTCTATAAAACTGTTCTTTCATTCAGGTATTACTCTATCCTACTAGTTATCTCCACAATTGTCATTTTTTGACAATCCTGGTCAATGATTTTCTTCACTCTTGTTGAAAATTTTCCATCGTTGCACTCTGAGGCTGGTTCTACTTAAACTGTTGACACCATTTTTTACCCAAATATATGAAGGACAATGAATCACGGAAACACTGGTTCCATCTACCTGTGTATTTCTGTTGGTGTTTTTCCCTGAAAACATTCTGAAATTTTAACACAGATCTGAGCCCCCTCCTTTTCCATTGTTTTGTCAAATCTTTGGAGAGCAGCAGATCCGGTCAATAGGGTACAATGCGCAGTGCACCTTAGCGGGAAAACCCATTGAAGAAACAAACCGCGTACTTCACAACATTCAGTGCAAATATGATGAACTTTACAATGTGCCAAAGTTTCATCTTCCTCCTATGACTCCTTCATGGTCAGGCCCAAGACTAATGTCAAGCCCCTTGGTACAGGATTGTAGTACAAAGTTCAGTGTTTTAGGCTTTTATGGTACAAGGCTTTATATTGTCCATCGACAAAAATAATTTGTTGTTCTTTGATGACCTACTTATAATTAGAAAGTCCAGGAAATGGATCAAAAAACAAAAGAATTGGATGCCCAGAACATTTCTGCTAGATAATTGTCATATTTTGTTTAAAATGTTTGTGCTTTCTCTAGTCAAATGCATTGACCGACATCTTAAAGACCATTTCGTGGAGAGGTGGAGAGATTGCACTCATCTGGGAGATATAAATGAGCCTGGCATATCAGATATACACCTTACAAGTAAGAAAGGAGAGAGAGAGAGAGAGATGACCTTTGGGTATGGTGGGAAGAGACCTGGTGGCAAAAGAAGCAATAAATTTTTTTTTTTAATTGCCTAATCAAGCTTCTCTACAGTACAGTTTTTAATTTTCCAGTTTACCTGTATTTTGTTTCTCTTTTGTCTTTTGGTCTGTTTTAAAGGACTAGGCCTTCAAACTTAATCTCACAGGTGTAGCTCATTCTTTCTTGTATGCATAATGAGTGTGTGTGAAATAGTATAGTATGTGTGGTTGTCATATTGTCGTCTAGATGGATGATTACAATCCCAGACAGATCATACAGACATCTAGGAAACACTCAAGGAGCTCAGGAATTCAGTTCCAGCAGATACTATAATAACAAACATTCTGAATATCAGAGCTGTTTTGATATCATAGATAAAGCAGGTAGTTGACTAAATACATTATACTGAACGAACGAACGAACGAAATCTTTATTTCATCAGGGTAAAGAAGAAATAGGCATAATTGCCTTTTTACATTTCTGCCCTGCAATACAATTTTCAGCGTTTTACAAATTAAAATAAAAATATTAACTTCAGACAGGATCAATTAATATTATCATTACAATCAGAAACTGAGCATACACAAGTACATTTACTTATAGTCATTCACGCACTATATATATATATATATATATATATATATATATATATATATATATATATATGTATATGTATATGTATATGTATATGTATATATATATATATATATATATATATATATATATATATATATATATATATATAGAGAGAGAGAGAGAGAGAGAGAGAGAGAGAGAGAGAGAGAGAGAGAGAGAGAGAGAGAGAGAGAGAGAGAGAGAGAGAGACTTACTTAATATAAAAAAATTCCACTTAAAATGAAAATATTACAATGATAGTGAAATGCTTGTTAAAACGTTGTCGTTAAATGTAAATGTGTGTACAAGATTTCATGACATGTGAATGCAGATGTCTTTTGAATATGGTGTAATTATCAGTTTTGACAGACTTGGGTAGGGAATTCCATGCTAAACCACCTGCATAACTAAAACAACTTCGGAAGAGGTCAGGGTTTTGCAAGGTCCAAAAGTAGGTCGCCACGTATAAAATATGAGCAGTATTTATAGCGAAAGCGCAAGTATGAAGGCGTTCTGCCATGTAAAATTTGATGCACAAATAGGAGATCTTGGAAGAAGAAGAATTTTTTAAGAGGAAGAACATTCAGCTGTGAAAATAGCTGAGCACTGGGAATGTTACCATTCAGGCAGACAAGTCGTAGCGCCCTTTTATGTAGGGATTCTAGGCGTTTCAAAAACGACAAGCCACAGCGACTCCAGATATTTGAGCAATAAGAAAGGTGACTTTGAATATGTGCATAATAAAATATAAGTCTAGAGTGCGGACATAAAAAAATGTTTGATTTTTGAGAGTTGAAACAATTTTTGTAAGATCTTGTTTGCGATGAAATAGACATGTGACTTCCAGCTTAGAGACTGGTCGATGACCACACCCAACAGGCTGTGGTCCGTAACTTGCTTAATATGTTCTCCGTCTAGAGATAAAGATAACGTATTTGGTTGACAGTGCAGAATCTTTTGGCGGGTTGAGATAATCAAAGATTGAGTTTTGTTTTTATTAATGGACATACTATTAATAGTGCACCAAGCATGTACAATGTCCAGGTGATGCTGTAAAAGAGACTGAACAGTGTTAATGTCTGTGCCAGCTACTGTTATTGTGGTATCATCAGCAAACATACGACAATCGTCATGTGGCAATGACAAGGGCAGGTCATTGATGAAGATGCTGAAGAGTAAGGGTCCTAGTATCAAGCCCTGCGGGACACCCATTGTAGTGGTGTATGATTTAGAGAGCACATTATTGTATAAGACTCGTTGTGTTCTGTTTTCAAGGAATGATTTTATTAATGTGATCACTTTTGGATGAAATTTGTACACCGCAAGCTTTTGTATCAGCAACGAGTGGTCAGTTGTGTCAAATGCTTTGTAAAGGTCGATTAATAATACTCCATTTATTTTTTCGCAGTTGACATTAGAATGCCAGATTTCGGTAACCTTAGTCAACAAGGATTGACAAGAGGGTTTGGGTCAAAATCCAGATTGGTTTTCATGTATAAGATTGTAGCTGTTCAGTGAAGAAAGAATATGTTTAGACATGTGTCGTTCAAGAGGCTTAGTTATGACTGATAGTAGGGAAATCGGCCGGTAGTTTGTGACGACATTAATATCACCTTTTTTAGGTACTGGTACCACTAAGCCTGTTTTCAGTCGTTGAGGAAACACTTTCTTTGTGAGGCACAGATTGTAAATGTAAGTGAGTGAGTCGCATACAACAGGCTCTGCAATCTGAAGTATCCTCGAAGATATTCCATCTTCTGAGGTAATGATTTAATTAAAATAGAAACCTCCGAGATTGACAGTAAAGGTAATTACTGAGGCAGTCCCATGAAGGAGGATGAAATGGCTTGCCAATCCTTGAATAATCACCATAGTCTGTCTCACAGTCAAGCTTTCGAACGTTGTTTCTGTAATGTAATAAAGCAAACTAACCCTTCTCAAACTTGTAGTGATACTCTCTCTATACAGCACTAGCGCCAATAACTGGAAATTTGGCTCTCTTAAAGCCCAAATTGCATGTGAATTTATCCATATTCTCATTCTAAACTCGTTCCCCTTCATGGGATATCCACCAACAATACTAACGTTCCAGAACATACCTCCAACTCACAAAACTTCACTACACTTGAGATGATAGTCCTCACAAAACTTCACTACACTTGAGATGATAGTCCTCACAAAACTTCACTACGCTTGAGATGATAGTCCTCACAAAACTTCACTACACTTGAGATGATAGTCCTCACAAAACTTCACTACACTTGAGATGATAGTCCTCACAAAACTTCACTACACTTGAGATGATAGTCCTCACAAAACTTCACTACACTTGAGATGATAGTCCTCACAAAACTTCACTACACTTGAGATGATAGTCCTCACAAAACTTCACTACACTTGAGATGATAGTCCTCACAAAACTTCACTACACTTGAGATGATAGTCCTCACAAAACTTCACTACACTTGAGATGATAGTCCTCACAAAACTTCACTACACTTGAGATGATAGTCCTCACAAAACTTCACTACACTTGAGATGATAGTCCTCACAAAACTTCACTACACTTGAGATGATAGTCCTCACAAAACTTCACTACACTTGAGATGATAGTCCTCACAAAACTTCACTACACTTGAGATGATAGTCCTCACAAAACTTCACTACACTTGAGATGATAGTCCTAAATGTAAATCATCCAAACTTACCTTAGGAGCATGATTACGACAATATTGATTACGATGACGACGATGATGATGATGATGAAGAATATATGACGATGGCGATAAAGATGATGATGATGACGTTGACGATGAAGATGACGACAATATTGAAGATGATGATGACGTTGACAATGACGACGATGACGCTGATGATGACGATGACAATGACGACAATACTGATGACAACAATGATGATTGGTGATGACGACGACGACGACGAAGACGACGACGACGACGACGATGGGGGATGATGATGGGGGATGATGGATGTGTTTATCCAACCCGAGATTTTTTTCTACGCATACTGTTCTGCTGGGAATTTTTTTCCTTCAAATGTTCTTTATCTGTGATCTTGGTATACCAACCATGTAATATTAATAACCATTTATAAATGTTACCTTCTCTTTGGTTACAACCCCCCCCCCCCCCCCCCCCCCCCCCCCCCCCCCCTCCCCCCCCCAATCCCATTAGCGTGAGTTCCATTCGTGAGAATTTGAATATGCTTGAGTTATCCTTTAAACCCTCTATTTTTTTTTATTTTTTTTTTTAACTCTGAACTAAATTCAGCTATACTATAGTTGAGCATTGTGAATGGAAGTCACATGCACAACTGGATTTTTATTTTTTCTGAATTATGAAGAAAAAAAATATTGCAGAGTGGTGAAATGGAATGCATGCGCTGATTTGTTATTTCCTTTAAAGTCGTCAGTAGCATAAACAGTAAGGAAGCTATTGCGTATTTTCAGGGAAAGAATTTAATACAACAATATGGCCCCATATAAATTAATAATAGCAGAGAAAAAGAAAAACACACGACAACCAATGCTAGCAGTGTTCATGAGTCAGTCCCGCAGTGTTTCTCAACTTTCAGAATTTGTTTTCAGCCTCTTGAGTGACGACCCAGACAATCAGAACTGCTGTCTTCTAACATGAATACTGAAACAAAATCTGCCTACGATTAGGTTCTACGTGATTGTTCTATAATATTCATATAACATTTTTACACTTTTAATGTATTAAATAAGGGCAGTAATTACCAAAATTGCTAGTAAGAAAAGAAATGGAGACAAGAGGCATCCCTGTCCCACTCCCGTTCTAATCCCAAACAGTTCTGTAAGTTGTCCTTGATGAAGAACTCTGCATGTAAGTCGTCATAAGTCTTCTTTATTAAGTTAATGATCATGATCTTCATGGGAACTCCATAATACCTCATCAATTTCCAAAATGATTCTCTGTCTACGTTGTCTAATGCCTTTTCGTAGTCCACAAATCTGATGTTTATCAGTGAATTCCATTCCAGACTTTGTTCAGCTATTATTCTCAATATTGATAGCATTCCTTGTTCTGGAATCCCCAGGGAAAGAGAGGCACAGGTAGACCAAAAAAAAAACACATGGAGAACTAGATACAGAAGTCAAAATGATGAGGAAAACATGGAAAGAACTTGAGCGCATGGCACGTGACAGGAAGACTTGGCATGTCTTTGTTAAGGCCAATGCTTCCATGGTGAGCTAAAGGGTATTGATTGAATGACCAAATTAAATGCATATTTTTAAAATTGGTTTTAGTCACTTTTGATCTGCATTACTTTTTAAACTTACATTTATATTAATACATAACAACATTCATAAATGACTTCCCAAGCCTGAAACCTATGACATCATTTCCTATAGATTCTTAATTAAGCTCACTTCACGAGAATTTAATGTATGTGAGGTTTCTGAAGAACCAAACCCTTGCCCACATAGGGGGTTGAGTGTATTATTATTTTGATTCACCGTGCCACTAAACTATTTTAGGATTAATTTGACGTTTAAATTCTTAATTATTTGTAAAAATCTGATAGCAAAATATTTGATCTTCGGTACAAAATTGTGACTAGTTCTTGTTTTCGTGGCAGGCAACTGGCAGAGATGGTGGGGAAAATTGGGAATCTCCTGCTAAACAGTGGAGTCAAGGCTGGAGACAGAGTGACTATTTACCTGCCAAAGTCCCCAACTGCTGTTGCCACAATGTTAGCATGTGCTCGTATTGGTGCAATTCACAATGTTGTGTTTGCAGGATTCAGCACAGATGCTCTAGCTGGAAGAATCAATGACGGTAAGAAATAACAAAGAAACTTTACTTCAGCTAGGAAATCATCCCTCTTCAAATAACAAAATTAAAAATTAATTTAGTTAAGAGAAAAAATTGGGAGATTGATAGGAAGTATCCTTGGGGGAACAACCTTACCATTATAATTAAGGACAAGCCCCTTGGCTGTAGCCTATAGGGTAAGAGGTGGATGGGAAGGCCAAAGAGAAACTTGGAGTACAGTGGTTAGATTAAGGTATATAAAGCAACTTGAATGTCATAGACATAAAGAGGACAACCAAAACAGATAGGGTGATAAACAACAACAATCATCATTGCTGTTCAGCTCTACAAGCAGCATAGGCCTTCAACAAATATATTCCATGTTTTCCCTGTCCTGTACATCAGTTCCAGGGTCTTATTCATGTCTTGCTCATTCCTTGTATGTCTGTCTCCAGTTCTCTTCTCCGTGTGTTCTTTTGGTCCCCTCTATCTCTCTTACCTGGGGATTAATACTATCAACAGGCTTTATTTAAGTGTGTGTCTTATCGATTGCCTTCATTGTCTCATCTCTTGTTGGTTCCACATTCGTCATCTTGTCATACCATTTCAATTTTTCTATTCCAAGCAAGCACCCATTTATGAAGTTTGTAGCTTTTTGTGGTAATTCTGGTAAGAGGACATGCACACCATCATAATTGGCAGATGCTGGAGCTGGGTTGGCCATGTCCTTAGAAGAGACCCCGATGCCATCACAAGAACAGCTATGCTATGGACCCCAGAAGGAAAACGAAAGAGAGGCCGACCATAAACAACTTGGCGGAGGACTGTCGAGGCCGAGATGCAAAGAATGAACCAGAGTTGGGGCACTGTACGAAGGATGGCCACCGACCGAGCAAAGTGGAATCAATTTGTTGTTGCCCTACAAGACGCCACTAGGCGTGATGGCCACTGACTGCTTTGGCGGTCGGCGGCTATGGATCAAAGAAGAAAGAAGTAGCTTTTTGGTTCTTGTTTTTATTGTTCTCCATGTTTCAGAGCCTTACAATAGGACTTGACATTTAAGTTGAAAATTCTGATTTATGTGTTGGATCTGATTTCTTTTGATCTCCAAATATTTCCCAATGCATTGAATGCTCTCCTTACCTTTTTAAACATCAATGGCTATCCTGTACTGTGTGAGGAATGAAAACAAGATGTGATGATAATAAGCTCAGATAACAACACAATAGACTTTCCCAAGTTAACTGATTCCGTACTTAATTATTTTCAGCTCTGGACGGAATTATTTTTAAGCCCCAAAAATTTACACATACATAATTTACGTTTACTGACAATGTGTGTCTAATCATGAGTTAAGTATAACATATTATACATCAAATTAAAGTACATTGGATGAACAATATAAATCCATATGCCTTTCTAGCTAATTTTATGTTATGTTTATGTTATAACAGATAACATGTACACGGAAAAAAAGATAACTTGAAATTTTGAACAAAAATTTTCGACTTACGTAAGGCTTTTAACATAAATTGTTATCACAATACAGTTTCACTGCTCTCTTTGTGCAGGTAATCCATTTAGAAACACAGAAAAAGTAAGAAAGTTATGGTTGATCACACAGTTTGTTCACTGTTCACATATTAGTAACATATCCTGTGTGTTTTCGGCCATTATGGCGATACGACAAAACACAATTAAAGATGAAGATAAATGTGAAAAAATCCGTTCAAACGCAAATAAAAGACGTTGAAGCTTGTTGAAATTTGCCCAGTTTTGTGTTTACTTCCGTTCGAGATAAATTCCGGGCAGTATAAAATATCAGAATCGAAAGAAACAATGAAATAAATCAGCGTCTTTTAAAAGATCTTACGTATACAGCGTTCGGCCTTTGCGTCTATTATTAGATCTTACGTACGGAATCAGTTAAGATAATTTAGGGAGAAACAAATTTTTTACAGAAACTGAACAGAGAAAATTTTCAGAGTAAACCTTAGTTGTTTCATCAGAATAACTATTTCTGTACATTGTTATGGTTTACAGTAGAGCTTATGAAAGTAGGTAATGTCCGTCTCACCAGGATAAAGGTCAAAGAAATATCTTACATTATGACCACAAGGCCTTCGTTAGGGACAGATGATTGAAAACAGTAGTGAAAGAGAAAACTGAGCTGAATGTAGACAAAATAAATAAAAAATGATATCAGCTATAAATGAACAGTGCTGTAGTTGTTCTGGTAAATCTCATAAAAATGCTGTTCATTCATTCATTCTCATTCATTTGTTCATTCACTTCCTTCTTCACTTCTTATAGAGCATGGAGCCAGCACCAAAGCACATGCTCCATTCAAGAAACCTGCACTAAAGCACATGCTCCATTCAAGAAACCTGCACTAAAGCACATGCTCCATTCAAGAAACCTGCACTAAAGCACATGCTCCATTTAAGAAACCTGCACTAAAGCACATGCTCCATTCAAGAAACCTGCACTAAAGCACATGCTCCATTCAAGAAACCTGCACTAAAGCACATGCTCCATTCAAGAAACCTGCACTAAAGCACATGCTCCATTCAAGAAACCTGCACCAAAGGACATGCTCCATTCAAGAAACCTGCACCAAAGGACATGCTCCAGCAGCAGTGGTTTCATTAGCAACTTATTTTACTTGATGAGGTTGCCAGCCTCCTGCACAGCCTCATAGTCACCTTTTACAACATGCTTGAGGGAGCAGTATTCTTTTTTCGTCTCCTCAGAGACCCCAAGGAACCACATTACTGTTTATGGTATGCATACATGTGTTTTGTCATATTCATCTGTTCAGCAATGTTAACAATCAATAAATCTTGTATTCAGCCCAGGCAGAGACAGTCATCACAGCCAATCAGATCGTTCGGGGAGGCAAACTTATTGATCTGAAGAAAACTGTTGACCAGGCAGTTAAGAAATGTCCGTGTGTGAAACAGGTCTTTGTATACTTCAGAACAGAGAATGAAGTGTCCATGAGCAAAATTGATGTTAACCTGACCAAGGTAACGTGTGTAGTTTTTGTTTGCATAATGTGTAGCGGCTACTGCATGTCATCGAGGTTGTGCATGAAGTAGGCAGCCTCATAATGTAAAACAAATTGCAACAGACACTTCCACAGCAAAAGCACGTGACAGCTTTCATGCAGGTTTCCTGTGAGAGGTCCAGCCACGGTGGTGATCCCTTGCTCAGTAAGGAGCGATTATGGAAATGTTGATGGTGATGATTATAACAAAGTGGGGAGGAGCCCCTGTGGTATGTTGGGAAGAGGGACAAAACATACAGCATCCACGTACACAGGATGGAAGACGTGATAGCTCACTAAGTCTAGAAAAAAGGTTATAGTCTCACTCTTGGCACAGCTTGAATAAACTTGACAACACTACGTTACAGTTCTGTGGATGCTATGAGTGAGTCCTGGACATCAGTGACAATATCAAATGTGCAAGATCAAGCTATCACTGGCTACAAGATATACCACTGACTACAATGTTCACTTAGTGGCTTCTCAGACCACACACTGACACTACACTCACCAGAACACTAATCACAAAATGTCTCTGTGTGGCATACAACCTCACACCTAATAAAGCCACATCTCACATGTGTGGCTAAATCATGTGTTATGTGGATTGAACCCTTGCCTATATAAATCCCATATATTCACTTCTTAGGTGGCATGAACCCTCGTTTACACAAATTCTTTAAGAAATTACTTCTTATGCGGCATGAATCCTTGCCTATACACAATATCTGTAGGACTTAACACTACTTTACATCTGGGTACTTTCACATTCAGGCAACAACTCCACTGCCCAGCTCAAAATCACAGTGCAAACTGCTTCTCATGTCCAGGTGCTAGCTTAGTCACTTAACTGTATTCACATAACACTTTTCCCACGAGCTCACATAAAACCTCACAAACTCACCAGAAACCCGAACAGAAATCAAACATGCTACATGATTTGGTTTTGGTTTGGTTTTAAGGACTATCTTCATTGCACACGGACAACTCCATTAGTGTTCTGATCTCTTCCTTTAGATCACACAAGGAAGATCTCAGGACAGTCCATTGAACTCCATAGCACCGGTGAGGAGTCCCAATGTGTGTATGACATTCTTTAAATATTTTTGTGGTGGGTAGGATTCTAATTTTTAAATTTTGCCAGAGCAGCGGCCTTATGGCCTACTCTTAACGATTTTCAACTGCTGAGGGATTTTTAACATGCGCAACTTGCACACGGGACTTCCTATTTTTTCACCCTTATCCGAGAAGGCTAGGCGTCTGATCTCACTACCCAGGGGGAAGAATGACATCATTAGAATCACTGGTTCTGAAAAAAATTCCATAGATTATATTCCCTCTACTAGGAATTGAACCTGGTACTTTAGAATTTGAAACGGGTGCCATACCCCTCAGCCACTCTGACCCCCAACATGAACATGAATTTAACCCAGACTCATATGTCAACAACCGAAGTGGACTCGTGTAAAACCACCAATGCCATTCACCAACATCAAACGTTTCTGTGACAACGATGATGATGATGATGAAATGTTGTAGCGTCATTTCTTTTCTTCCTTCATCTCGTTGTCCCTTAACCTAGGTTAAGGTGATTATAACAACTCAGCTTTTCTTTGAACACTTCATTATGGTAGCTGCCCTTGTCATTATTGTTGTCATCATTAACAAAATTAAGAGCTTACATTTTGAGCATGCGTTATTTATTTTAACTAAATTTAATAAAGTTAATGGCTAAAAAAACAAAAACAACAAACAAACAAAAACTGAAATTGGAGATCCCCAAGAATTACATCTCCCATGTTCCACAGGAGATAAAACAGATTGATAAGAATGAGTGGATGATGCTTTAGTTTAATTATACCTCTCTGTGCATAGCTGTTGGTTTCACAGACATTTGATAGAGAGAATCCTATTTCTGACCTCTGTAGGCCTTAGAATATGAGTCACCAGACTGCCCTGTTGCAGAGAGACAAAGTGATGATACATTGTTTATGCTGTACACATCTGGCAGCACGGGCTCACCAAAGGGAATCACTCACTCGACAGCAGGGTACTTGCTGTACACTAACGTTACTTTCAAGGTAGAGTTTTTTCTCACTTGTGTATGGTTTTTTCTGTTTTTGTTTGCCTTTTCATTTTGTGTTTACAATTGTTGGATCCTTTGAAACATTAATGCAGCCAAAGGAAATATGAGGGACCTGTACAACAACACAAAGAAGCTAACAGGGAAATATAAGCAAGCTAATGGCCTCATAAAAGATAAGAATGGAAAATTGCTTAGTAATATACAAGAACAAATGAACAGAACATTTTGAGAAACTTCTCAACTAATCCCCCAGACATCCAGCCAGCAGAAGAGGAGCTACAAATCAACTGTGAATGACCAAGTAGAGAAGAAATAAAGAAAGCCATGAAGCTTCTGAAAGATGGAAAAGCAACTGGTCCAGATGGCATTCCAGCAGAGGCAATCAAAACAGATATTGATACCTCTACAGAGATATAATACAAACTTCTTGGCAAAGTCTGGGAGAGAGGAAATACCAGCAGAATGGAAGGAATGTTATCTGGTCAAGTTGCCTAAAATGGGAAATTTACAAGAGTGCACAAATTATAGAGGAATAATATTACTATCAGTGCCAGGAAAAGTATTAAACAGAATCATCATTCAGAGATTAAAAGAGTCCATAGACAAGCAGCTGAGAGATGAACGAGCAGGTTTTTGGCAAAACAGATCCTGTACAGACCAGATAGCCACATTGAGAACAATAGTTGAACAAAGTATGAAATGGAATTCACCGCTATACATCGGATTCATGGACTATGAAAAGGCATTTGACAGTGTAGACAGAGAATCACTTTGGAAATTGATGAGGCATTGTGAAGTTCCTATGAAGATCATTAACTTAATAAGGAAGACCTATGAAGACATGACATGCAGAGTTCTTCATGAAGGACAACTTACAGAACCGTTTAGGATTAGAACGGTAGTGAGACAGGGATGCCTCTTGTCTCCGTTTCTTTTCTTGCTAGCAATAGATTGGGTCATGAAAACATCGACATCACACAACAGAAATGGAATCCAGTGGAATCTGACTAAACAGCTTGATGATCTGTATTTTGCAGATGACTTGGCTCTTCTGTCCCATAACCATAATCAGGTGCAAGAGAAAATGAAAATTCTCGATGAGAGGTCACAACAAGTGGGCCTGAAAATGCACAGGGAAAAGACAAAGATTATGAGAATAAATGCAAGAAATGATAACAAGGTTGATCTTGAAGAAACACCACTAAAGGATGTAGAATCGTACCAATATCTTGGCAGTATTAAGACAAAGACCAACGGGCTGATCACCCGTTTGCCAGTCACTTCGATTACGGAAACAACAGCAAATGGGTTGATTTGCCGTTGTCCTAAAGACGCCACTAGGCGTGATGGGAAACAATGGCAAAGAAAACCTATCTGCTGTTGCCCTAAGACGCCACTAGGCGTAATGGCCACTGACTGCTTTGACGGTCGGTGGCTAAGGACGGAAGAAAAAGAAGAGAAGATTAAGACAAAGTTGGAGGGACAGACAATGATATCAAAATAAGAATACAAAAAGCAAGAGGAGCTTTCATTGCATTGGGAAACATACGGAGAACAAGAGAAATCAAGTCCAACATGAAAATAAGAATCTTCAACTTAATTGTCAAGTCAGTCCTATTGTATGGCTCTGAGACATGGAGAGCAACAAAAACAAAAACCAAAAAGCTACAGACTTTTATAAACGGCTGCTTGCGTAGAATAGAAGGACTGAAATGGTATGACAAAGTCACATATGTGGAATTGATGACAAGAACCAGACAAGTGCCAGTGGAACGAGTTGAGAAGAAGACGCTGACGATGGATAGGACACACATTGAGGAAACCTGTTGATAGTATTACAAGGCAGTCCTTGTTCTGGAATCCACAGGGAAAGAGAGGCAGAGGTAGACCAAAAAAACACATGGAGAAGAGAACTGGATACAGAGGTGAAAATGATGAGGAAAACATGGAAAGAACTTGAGCAGATGGCACAGGACAGGAAGACTTGGCATGTGTTTGTTGAAGGCCTATGCTCCTCGGGGAGCTAAAGGGTATTGATTGATATCCAAAGGGGAGTGAAGAGTTAGAGACTTCACTATACTAAGTCTCAAATGGGCTGACCGGTTCCCTTCCTTGCTACCCTTTGACTTCCCTACCTTAAGAGCAGAATCAGGTATCTATTTACAGCTGGGTAGACTGGACCGTAATGCTACCAGGCTTTGAACCTGGTAGTTTTGCCTTATGAAGCAGGCATTCTAACCATTCTGCCAATTGGTGCTCTCTGGATGTCTCTACACATTGCTAAATGTCTGAATATCTCCTAGAATAATCTGTTCTAGAAAATACACAGTCTCATAACATAGTGTAAAGGAAAGAGGCCAGTGTATCATGTGATGTTCTGGATATGTTCTTGAGAACTTGAACTCATGACAGTAAGTAGGTCTACCACTTCTGTTACAGGCGACTATGTTCTTATTGTCTGGGGATAAACTTTGTTGCAACACTGTTTTGTATATGTTAAAAATAAAATACTGTGTCCATAAGTTTTACATTTGTACGTGAATAGACTACGACAGAAACACCCTTCTCATGAAGAAAAATATACTGTAAATGTCTTATGGGTTATAATTAGGATATATAGTGTCTGTACATATGAGTAGTATTTGACAGTTAAAAAAAATTGAAACAGAAGCTACAGAAACACTGAAATAACTACACAAAAAAATAAAAACTACTATTTTAACATTCTCGGAGCCTACTAATTACTGTCTTCACATCGTCAGCTACTACCTATACTATTTAAGAGATTATCTCAGAAAAAAAAAACAATTGAGTTTACTTTTCCTTCATTTTCCTCAGCATGTGTTTGACTACAACGTTGGGGAAAAGTTTGGCTGCGTGGCTGATATAGGCTGGATTACAGGCCATTCTTATGTTCTGTATGGGCCGCTGTCAAATGGAGGAACTACCCTCCTCTTTGAAAGTACACCTTTGTACCCAGATCCAGGTAAGGTCTTTTATGTGCAGCACTTGTTGTGGTAGGTTACTATCTGTAGCTCATCTGTTGGTCTGTCTTGGGCCTTTATTTTTGTTACCATCAAGCACAGTTCCCATTTTCAACTTAGTCATTCCTCTTCTGGGACCCAAAGATGCAGCAATAGAGAATGCAGTCAGCGACTCATAGCTTGACTGCTTGCGTCAGGGTCAGCGAACCAGAGCTGACCAAGACCCTACTCCACCTTCACGTGGTGGTCCTGGAAACAGGCTGCATCACTGCAATCTGGCTGAGAGAGTAGGGATCAAAGAGGGAAGGCAAACCCGGTCCCAAAAAATGCCGTGCTGAAGTCGGATGTGCCGGCCAAAAGGCGCAGATATCGCAGCTCCGCTGTAAACAGACACAACGCAACCAACTTCCTTTTCAGGATGATCGAGGAAGAAGAGGAAGATTCCTCTTCTACCCTGGGGGGGGGGGGGGGGGAGAAGTTATCCATAGCACCAAGTTATTCTATCGGCTGTCTTCCTTTTGGCCTGGCTCCACTCCAGTCTTTTAGAGATTGTCTGATGTTGTCTTCCCAGCGAACTTTGGGTCATCCTGAATGTCTGGATCCTTAGCTCTTAGTTTCCCATATTGTCGTGGCCCATTTTTAAAAATAATTGTTATTTGCTTCAGAGTTCCATTTCTCGGTGTTTCATAATATTCCATCCATCTGTGGGTGTGTGTGTGTGCATGATGTTGGGTGTGATCGTTTTTGTTGATTCCCTTATTTCCCTTTTCACTCCCTATTGAGCATGAAGCCATGACTGTGGCTGGGCCTCTTGTAGAAATCCTGCACCAAATCAGTCATGTGATCTTGTAGTGGTGGTTCTCTAACAGTTTCTATAACATGATGAGGTTGCCTAACCCATGTACAACCTCTTATTAGTTGCCTCTAGCGATGATGCTTGAGGGAGCTGTTGTTTTATTCTTTCTTTGCCACCTTATAGAACCCCCCCCCCCCCCCCCCTCCCAATTCACAGGGTGGCTGTTTATGTGTTAACACTTGGCTTACAAGGTGGATAGCAGCTGCCTCAACTGAGAGGTCAGTGGCATTTCAGTTGGGAACATGGACGTCAGATCCACTGCTCATTTGCCCGGGACTACCCCAGGGTTCTCCACTATCACCGGTGCTGTTTAATATCTATACAGCAAAAGTAGCCACCATTCAACCAACTGGGATGGGATGAGCACTGACATTTGCTGATGATATACTCACTTACAGAACTGGCTCTGACCGACAAGAAATGGTTAATAGCATACATGGGACACTACAGGAAGTATCTAAATGGTGCAAGGAAACTGGCTCCAAAGTCAATCCCAACAAGGCCTGCGTGGTGTGGTGCTCCTTGAACAACTCCATTGTGAAAGCAGACCTCCCAGCTATTACTCTCAATGGACAGAAAATTGAAAGGCAAGAAAAGCTGAAATACTTTGGAGTTACATTTGATCGCGGGCTCTCGTATAAGTACCATGTTGAGCACATCACACAGAAATGCAGGAGAGGTCTAGCGGCCCTGAAAATAATGGCCGCGGCACGTCTGGAGCAGAGATTGCTATTTCTTCTTTATCAACAGCGAGTCATATCGGTCATTGAGTATGGACTGGGAATACTCACACTGTCAGTAACACAATGTGAACGACTAGAACGCATTCAGAATGAAGGGATGCACATAGTCTTGGGCTGTACGTGAGATACCCCCATTGTGACTATGAGATACATGCTTGGAGTGCTGTCAATTAAATCCAGATATGCGGTGGCCCAAGCAAAAGCCTATATGAGAGTATCCACAGACAAACAGCACCCTCTGCACGGTAACATAGCTGATATTAAGGGAGCAAGAATAAAGAAAGGGATGTCATGGATGGCACAGTAAGAGACAACTATCAAGCAGGTGGCCACAGTTGACAATATATTCAAGGGGGAAGAATGGTGTATGTCAGATGATAACTGGGATAACTACCAGCGGGTCACCATCAGCCTTGGGAGAGAGTGTAGAAATTGGAGGAATAGAATAGCAGAACTGGAAATTAATTAACTTATTCATGATCATTCTGGGGATGGTGGTGCCATCGTGTAATACAGATGGGTCGGTGATCCGGGGTGAGAAATCCGGTTGGGGCTTCTCTGCTCGGGTACTGGGCAGAATCGTCGCCGAACATAGCGGGGCTTACAAGATAACAACTTCCAGCATGAGAGTGGAGGTCGAGGCTGTTACTGCAGCCTTAAGGTGGATAACTGAAACTTCATTAACAAAGGCTATCATTGTGTCCGACTCTCAGTCCATGCTTCGGAAGGTTCAAAGTGGTTAGTTGCGGCATGAATGGAAAACATTCATAGAAGCTTCCAGTCTACAAGACTAGCATCAAGAGCACCCATAGTGGGACACTAGATATGGATAAGGGAGATATACTGAGAGCAATTAATGATCGCCTGTTAGAGAATGACGCTGCAATAGATGAATCATCAAGGTTAAGACTGTTGGAATTTGGCATCAAACGTAAGGCTAGCAGAGATGGACGTATGAGAGGATGCATCCGCCGTGTTTACAACCAGCGAGCTACAGGAACAGTTAGCATTCACACTCTTCGACATATACTGATGGAGACTGAGCACCTATGGGTTTGCCCGGAGTGCAATGATGTCAATTCTGCATAACAATAACAAAAAGGGAAAAAAGCTCATATGATAAAATAAATTTAACAGATTTGTAAAGAGCTGTTAAGCTTGATAAGTTTTATACCTAGCCAGCACCCTGTGGTGAACCTTGTTGAGAACCCAGTATTGCACACTAAGCTTGGAGAAGTCACTTGAGCCACAGGCATAATTCTTTGGCTTTGACTTGGTTGACTGCATGCAGAAGGATCTCACTATGGACCCAATGATAGGCAGGGGAAGCTGAGAAGTGGCTCTGTGCAGGATGTGACTATTCCTTAGGAGAGCCCAGAACCAGAGTACAGTATGTTAGCTTTGCACAGTTGGAGAGCCCCCTTGGATGCAGGGAATGCACAGTATGCCATGCACTTCTTACTGCTAGCTTGGGACCAGATGTGACGATCCTTTAAATGCAGGCCAAGCTGGAGAAAGTGGAGCTCCTGACTTCAACACATTTTGGAATGGCAGAAAAGCCACAGGAAAAGCCTAGATCTACAGTGTAGATAAAACCAAGGAGTCTTCAACTTGGTATTGGCTGCTAAAGAGTGAGAAGTTCAGCAGCCCTAGTTAAACAACAACAATACCTAGCCAGCCATGCATAGTCTGAGTGCCTGTGCAAGTGGCTTTGTTCTGTGGCTGAATGAGAAAAGTTGTGAAACCTGAGGCTGCTAATTACCGTAGAAATATTATCACTCTCTTTCACCTTCTTGCTTCTTAAGGAGCATGAGGACATTGCTGATAGTTGATGGTGTGAACAGTTAGAACAGTGATTCTTAACCAGGGGTGCATGCACCCCCTGAGGGGTGTGAGATAAGCCAGATATTTTAGAGGACGAATCATCATAGACACTATATAGTAAACAGAACCTTTAGCATGCTGCATTAGAATCCCGGATTTTGCCCCTGCAGCTGCATTCTTTTTCACAATGCCCCCGTTTTTATAGTGGGTGACTTGTAACATCAATAGTTTCTTTGTTTCTTGTTCAATTGCTATAATTTTTGGAATGTATATAAATAAATGAATGACGAATCTGATGATATAAGTTTTGTTGGTGTATATGGTAGATGTGATATGAAGAGAGGAATGGAAAGATGGAAAAAAAAAACAGGGAAAACAAAAACAACAAACGAAGAGACTACTGCATAAGGCTGGTCCTACCTATGAAAGCTATCATACTCTCATCAACACTAAGCCGAACAAAGGTTTTGATCTCCCTCATTAGTTTCTCTTTTCTTCATACCTAGATTTTCATTAGTTCTCTTTTCATACCTAGATTTTCTAGGACCTCCTTATTTGTTTTCTTCTCTTTCCATGAGATACGCCCCATTCTTCTATATATCCACATGTCAAGAGCCTCAATTCTTTCTTCCAAATGCTTATACATCGTCCATGTTTCTGCCCCATACAGAAATGTAGAATATATATAACACTTTATGATTCTCAGTTTTAATTTGTGAGATAACTGTTTTGATCGCAGTATACGTTTCATGTTGTTGAATGTAGCTTTGGCCATTCATATTCTCTTCTTGATTTCTGTTTCACATCTGCCATCTTCTGTTATTATATGACCAAAATATACGTAGCTCTTGACTTGTTCCAGGGTTTTCCCATTTACGCTTATCTTTAATGTGGGTTTATCGTCTTATTTGCTAATTATCATAGTTTTTGTTTTCTCAATATTAATGTCGAGTCCATATTCATGACTTATACTGTTCACTTGCTTCACTAGTTCTTTAGAGGGTATGTAATGGCTTTGCCATAGAGGGAGAAGAGTGTCGACGAACGATTAGATTTTGAAAGGGTTAGGTTTAGGGTGCCCTCGTAGTGCTGCAGTTGTATTGACGCCCGGGAATATCAACTTCATCAAAATCGTCGTCAACAGCGCTAGACATTCTACTGTCATCCCAATCTCCGATATCACCCATATTCTGAGAACCGATCTCAGCGCTAGTAAAACCAACAAACTCCTTCGTCACCGGAGTCGGAATCCATGAAAATTTCAGCGAAAATGGCAGCTTGTTCCATGCCGATTGATTTCGATTAAAAAAATTCACAGAAAATAAACGCGAATCAGCCATCAATAAATATTGATCGGAAACGGAAGTTAACTCTCTTGCAAATAAGATTCAAACTTAACATCCGGGGGGGGGGGGCGGGGGGGGAGGATATGACGTGTACACATCTTATATAGCAGGAAATGACCGATATCCGTAAGTAGACAAAAGTTGCCTGCAGCTGGGAGAACATAGGGTACCTCCGGTGACAATTGTCGCCCGTAGCGTGCGTAAGGTATAGAGGTGTGCAAAATAGAACAGTGACAACATAAATTAGATACTGAACTTTAGTCACATTTTGTAAACAATACAATTCTCAAAACTCTTTTTGTCTCTTTTTTCTAATTTGTGGCATATTTTGCAAGCTAGGAGATAAAAGGATGTGAAGCTTCTTAAGATGCTTTAAAGGGGTGTGAGGCTTCATAAGTCTTTATAAAGGGGTGTGAGGCTTCATAAGTCATTATAAAGGGTTGCGAGGCTTCATAAGTCATTATAAAGGGGGTGCAAGGCTTCTTAAGATGCTTTAAAGGGGTACAAGGCTTCATAAGTCATTATAAAGGGGTGCGAGGCTTCATAAGTCACTATAAGGTTAAGAAACAATGACTTAGAATTAATGAGAAATGAAGTAAGTTTTTACAGCATAATTAAGAGCAGAATGAAGTAGTCTCAGTATGAGATGACCAGATAGAAAATAAAACAATAACACAAGAGTGGACTCGCATGAATTGATAACCGAATTGAGAAGACTATTACAGAGAAGTATCTTGCTTGTAACAAATTATTAACTACTAAAAACTTTGAAGAAAAGAGGTTTTTGAAACCATATCTGATAATATCTGACCTCATGTAGAGTCATTCTTTGTTACTTTCATCACTACCACAACTAAAACAATAACGAAAATGTTAGACTTTCGTAGATGGGTGCTTGTGTAGAATAGGATTGCAATGGTATGACAAGATCACCATTGTGGAACTGATGGACAAAAACTAGACTAATATCGACGGAACAGTCAGTGTTGGAAATATGTTGGCATTGGCTAGGACACACATTGAGGAAACATACTGATAGCCTTGCAGGGCAGTCCTAATTCTGGAACCTCGAAAGTAAGAGAAATGAAGGAAGACCTACAAATGCATGAAGAGGAGAAATAGAAGCAGAGGTAAAAGAGAAAAAGAAGACATGGAAATATCGTATCAGGATAGCACAGGACAGTCAAACTTGTTGAAGGCCTATGATACTGAGGATCACTACCGCAACCATTCCCACATGCTGCTGCACAGAAATAACTAGTGTTGTATGTGGCCTACTTTTGATCATAGATTACTTCTTGCCATGTTAGACATGTCAGACTGGCACCAGATAAAAGTATGTGTTATCAGTGAAAGAAAGTCTTCATGGCGCTGAATGCATTGTTTGAGAATGTGTGTTAGACTGTGGCTGATTGTTACTTCACTCAGTTGACTGTTGGAAATGTTTGAAAATGTGTGTTAGACTGTGGCTAAATGTGTGTTAGAATGTGGCTAAATGTGCTGTGTTGAGAATATTTTGTTAGACTGCACCTTAAATGTGTGTTAGACTGTAGCTAAATTGTTACATCACTCAATTGACTGTAGGAAATGTTTGAGAATGTGTGTTAGACTGTGACTGATTGTTACTTCACTCATTTGACTATTGGAAATGCTGGAGAGTGTGTGTTAGACTGTGGCTAAATGTGTGTTACAATGTAGCTAATTGTTACTTCACTCAGTTGACTGTTGGAAATGTTTGAGAATGTGTGTTAGACTGTGGCTAAATGTGTGTTAGAATGTGGCTAAATGTGTGTTAGACTGTGGCGAAATGTGTGTTAGACTCTGTCTGATTGCTACTTCCCTCAGTTGACTGTTGGAAATGTTTGAGAATGTGTGTTAGACTGTGGCTGATTGTTGCTTCACTAAGTTGACTGTTGGAAATGTTTGAGAGTGTGTGTTAGACTGTGACTGATTGCTACTTCACTCAGTTGACTGTTGGAAATGTTTGAGAATGTGTGTTAGACCGTGGCTAAATGTGTGTTAGACTGTGGCTAAATGTGTGTTAGACCATGGCTAAAGTTGTGTTAGACTGTGGCTAAATGTGTGTTAGACTGCGGTTAAATGTGTGTTAGACTGTGGCTAAATGTGTGTTAGACTGTGGCTAAATGTGTGTTAGACTGTGGCTGATTGTTACTTCACTCATTTGACTTGGAAATGTTTGAGAATGTGTGTTAGACTGTGGCTGATTGTTACTTCATTCAGTTGACTGTTGGAAATGTTTGAGATTGTGTGTTAGATTGTGACTGATTGTTACTTCACTCAGTTGACTGTTGGAAATGCTTGAGAGTGTGTGTTAGTCTGTGGCTAAATGTGCGTTAGACTTTGACTAATTGTTACATCACACAGTTAACTTTTGGAAATGTTTAAGAATGTGAATTAGTGGCTATGATTACATCACTCAGTTGACTGTTGAAAATGTTTGAAAATATATGTTAGACAATGGCTAATTGTTACATCACTCAGTTCTGATTTCACCTGACTTGTTTCTGTTTCATTTGATAAGTTACTGATTTATGACTTCATCTGATGTGTTACTGATTTCTGATTTCATCTAACATATTACTGATTTCAAATTTCACCTGACATATTACTGCTTTCATGTTAACTCCCAATGAAGGACTATGAACACTCAGTAGACATTCTTGTGAAATCTGTTTGTAGCTGTTGTTAATATCATTCAGCTTGGATTCACCGACATTTATACACTGGCAATTTTTATATCAGCAAATTATCAACAAAAGAAAAACTTGAGAGTTCACGTGTCAGTAGCAACTTTAGCAGCACTTGTTGCTTGGTTGCTTCTCTATGTGCTATTTATAACAGTTTTATCAGACATATAGTGCAGATATGTCTACTTGCTATATCTAAGACATTTTTTACCGAAGGCTAGCAGTTTAGTATTTATCTGTGAACACATGCAGTGTTATTTCATTCTCTAAGAGGTGATCATTAATTGCCCTTAGTATCTCTCACTTTTTATCTTAAAAACTGCAAATATACCTCCCGGACAGCATAGGGGACGCACCCATTTCCCACATCTCCAAAGTGGTTACAAGTCGGATGAAACTGGTTTCTGAAATACAAACACTAAGAGGCAAAAACTGTCTTTTTTTATTTTGTAATATACTGAATAGTCATATTCTTGGGAGTTGGAATATGAAGGAAAAACAAGTAATTACTGATCAATATGCTTATGTTGTGCTGTTCTTCATTTATTTAGTGATCCACCCCTTCACCTACTATTCTCTTCCCCCCCCACACACACACACACAAATGTAACTATTCATTCATCATTTTATTTATTGACCTTTCAACTCCCCAAGGAGCATAATCCTTCAACAAACTTATCGTGCCGTCTGCTCAAGATCTTTCCTTGTCATCATTATCTTCATTTCTATCTCCAGTTCTCTTCTCCATGTGTTCTTTGGTCTTCCTGTACCTCTCTTACCCTGGGGATTCCAGAACTAGGAGTGCCAGGTAATGCTATCAACAGGTTTCCTCAATGTGTGTCCTATCCATCTCCAGTGTCTTCCTCTCATCTCTTGATCTACTGGCACTTGTCTGGTTCTTGTCATCAGTTCCATGATAGTGATTTTGTCGAACCACTTCAAACCCTCTATTCTACACAAGCATCCATTTATGAAAGTCTGTAGCTTTTTTATTGTTGTTTTCATTGTTCTCCATGTTTTACAGCCACACAATAGGGCTGACTTTTGAGTTGAGAATTCGTATTTTTTGTGTTGGACTTGATTTCTTTTGATCTCCATATATTTTCCACTGCAACTAAAGCTCCTCTAGCTTTTTGTTTTCTTATTTTGATATCAATGTCTGTCCCACCAACTGTGAATATTGTTGCCAAGGTATATGTATGATTCTACATCCTGTAATGGTGTTTCTCCCAGAACAGTCTTGTTATCTTTTCCTGCATTTATTCTCATTATCTTTTTTTCTCCCTGTGTATTTTCAGACCCACTTGCTGTGATCTCTCCTTAAAAAAAATAACTATAGATGTGACTTAACTTTGCACTGGTCATAAATGGAAGGCAAATATAAGATGATTTACGGCTGCACTTTGCATAGTTTTCACACTGTGTGGGTGTAAATTGGGACAGTCAAGAACAAGGGCACTTAAGAGGCTTGGTGAGACTGCAGAGAGGGCATTGTATAGGCTGTGGAGTGTTGTGTTGGCAATGGAGTGTTATGTTGGCTGTGGAGTGTTGTGTTGGCTATGGAGTGTTGTGCTGGCTGTGGAATGTTGTGTTAGCTGTGGAGTGTTGTGTTGGCTGTGGAGTATAGTGTTGGCTGTGGAGTGTTGTGTTGGCTGTGGAGTGTTGTGTTGGCTGTGGAGTGTTGTGTTGGCTGTGGAGCAACTGCAACGGTCTATGGAACTCAGGACAGTAATGTATATACAGCATAATGCTTACTTTTACAATAGCCTCAAGCTGACAGGATGGATAAGACCAGGAGTGGAGTTGAAAGTCCCAACCAAGGTGGAGTGGGTTCAATGCCCAGTGCAGGCTTGAAAGCACAACAGGAGCCTGACACTTGGGAGTCTTAACTCAAGTGGGCTCGCCTTCCATAGAGATTAGGGCCAAAAGATTAAAGGGCCTTTTAACAACATCAGTTAACACCAGTTTTAAAGAGTTTCCTTTCATGCCTGTTGCTAGTAGTCATGCAAAAGTATCATCATCATTACCTTTCAGGTCCCCCCCCCCCCCATTTAGCACAGGTCTTTAGCAGACATACGCCACGCCCTCCTGTCTTGTGCCGTCTGCCCAAGGTCTTTCCACATCTTCTTTACCTTTTTACACAGATTCAGAATACCTCTTGTAGATTCAGAATACCTCTTGTAGATTCAGAATACCTCTTGTAGATTCAGAATACCTCTTGTAGATTCAGAATACCTCTTGTAGATTCAGAATACCTCTTGTAGATTCAGAATACCTCTTGTAGATTCAGAATACCTCTTGTAGATTCAGAATACCTCTTGTAGATTCAGAATACCTCTTGTATACATTATGGGTTAGACACAAAAAGAGACCAAAGCTTTCTTTTGAAAGAGATGCTGGTGTTGATATCTTTTCTGTTGTAGCATCAGGTTGAACTGCAATACATTACAGTAAACTTTCCCCAACACTTTATTTTATCTGAGGTTATCACTGTTAAACTATGATACACTGAATGACCAATAGGTAATGATAATAATAATAGCCCCTTCAGTCATAACCGACTATGGGAATGTGCCCCTGAGGTGACAGCCCTTCAGTCATAACTGACTATGGGAATGTGCCCCTGAGATGACAGCCCTTCAGTCATAACTGACTATGGGAATGTGCCCCTGAGGTAACAGCCCTCAGCTGCTTTTTTTTCCTTGTGTTCCTTTCGACGTTTTCTCCTCTTTTCTGCAACGGTAATTTATGTACAGCATAATGGTTCTTTTTGACCAATCTGAGATGGTGCCGTAGAGAGCATCGGCACTTGGTGCGATCGGCAGTTTCATCCTCCCAGGTTACTAGATTTATGTCCGTTGCCCTCATGTCTCTCTTGCACACATCTTTGAACATTAGCTGCGGTCGCCAAACTGTTCTGTTGTGTCTGTATACTGAGTAGTTTAACTTGCAGAAATGGTTCATGGAAGGATTTATAGTTATGTTTGGGGGGGGGGGGTGTGTGTGTGTCACATATGGTTATTGGTTATCTCTCTGAAGACAAAGGAAGAATAGAACAGCTGCTCCCTCAGGCTTGCCATAAGGAGTGGCTAATATGGGGCTGGGCATATGGTGAGTGGCCTCATCATATTGCTATAGAAACTGCCAGGGCAAGAGCACTCCTTGATGGTGACTCCTTGATCTGTACCTGGGTTTCTTAACCTGTGGCCCACTGACGCCTTGGGGGTTGATGAATAGATTCAAAGGGGTCAGTGTACCTAACTTAACATTTTTAATTATGAGTGTATGTACATTTTTTTTAGAAGGGGTCCACAGTGTTCACCAGAGCAGGGGTCTGCAGTGTTCACCAGAGAAGGGGTCCGCAGTGTTCACCAGAGCAGGGGTCTGCAGTGTTCACAAGAGCAGGGGTCCGCAGTGTTCACTAGAGAAGGGGTCCGCAGTGTTCACAAGAGAAGGGGTCTGCAGTGTTCACCAGAGCAGGGGTCCACAGTGTTCACCAGAGCAGGGGTCCACAGTGTTCACCAGAGCAGGGGTCTGCAGTGTTCACCAGAGAAGGGGTCTGCAGTGTTCACAAGAGCAGGGGTCTGCAGTGTTCACAAGAGAAGGGGTCTGCAGTGTTCACCAGAGAAGGGGTCTGCAGTGTTCACCAGAGCAGGGGTCCACAGTGTTCACCAGAGCAGGGGTCTGCAGTGTTCACCAGAGAATCAAAGGGGCCGGTAGCATTCACTGGGCCATTAAAGGGGTCCATGGTGCAAAAAAGGTTAAGAAACCCTGCTGAGTAGAGAGGAAAAAAGAAAATGATAAATGGATGAAATGTTATTTTATTTCATTGAAGGTCGTTACTGGGAAATGGTAGAGAGGCTGAAGCTCAACCACATTTATCTAGCTCCAACGTCTCTCAGGATGCTTCTGAAAGCCGGCAACAAGTATGTCCAAAAATATGACCGGTCATCTCTTCGCAAGCTTGGTTGTGGTAGGACATATAGACATTTTCTTTTTCTTTGTGTGAGAGTGAATGTATACTTGCCTACATATTTCTGTGTTTTAATCTTTTTGTTTTGATCAGCTTTAGGTTAAAACACATTGTTGATGTTGTATATATATGTTTCAATGTTTAGTTCGTTTCCCACTAGAGTTACTTGCCCTTATGCTAACTCTTCTTCCTACCTCCTACTTCTAAGATGGTGGATTAAACATGTCGAGTTTGTATCCTGTGTTCAAGCTTCGTGATTATGCTTCGTAACGTGAGAATGTATGACAGCCAGCCACATCTCATTATATCTTACAATATTTACTACACACAACAGTAAATATCAACATGGTGGCAGCGGTGGGATACAATCTGTCATCGCTTTGTGATGCAAGAACAACTGTTACCCACTAAACAGAGGCTTGTTATGTGGAATGGTACTAAGATGACTCCACTGGGAGAAGTTATATTAACTGCTGAGAATCCTAAGACTGGGACAAAACACAATATAAGGTTTACTGTTGTGAAAAATAGATTCACATGTTTGCTGGGCAACAACACACTGCAGGATCTACAGTTTGTGACAGTCAACACAAACAAATTTATTGCTAAGGTGGCTACTGACAGTTTAGATAATAATCATAACTCTGATAACCATCTAGGTGTCCTGGGTGAAGCTGTGTTGCATATTGATCCTAATATTCGTCCAAAGGCACTGCCATGCAGAAAAATACCATTTTCACTTAAGAGCAAGGTAAAGTCAGAGCTTCAAAGTCTAATGAACAGAGGTATATTAATACCAGTAGAGGAACCGACTGAATGGGTTAACCAAAAGCCTGTTGTTGAAAAGTCTGATGGTTCCTTAAGAATATGCATTGATCCTAGACCCCTGAATGAGGCTTTGCAGAGAGAGCATTACAGATTACCAACTTTGGATGATGTATTGCCTGAACTCAACAATGCCAAGATTTTCACAAAGCTGGATGTAAAGGAAGCATTCTGGCATATCAAACTTGATGAGAAGTCTAGTAAACTTACAACAATGATTACACCTTATGGTAGGTTCAGATGGTCTAGATTACCATTTGGGTTGAATGTAAGCAGTGAAATTTTCCAGAGGCATCTAGCACAAGCTCTTGAAGGTCTTCATGGTTGCATCAATGTTGCTGATGACATAGTTATTGCAGGTTGTGGATCAAACAGACAGCAAGCAATTAAGGACCATGATCTGAAGCTTAAAGCACTGAAACATAGGTGTAAAGAGAAAGGCATTAAACTGAATGAAGCTAAAGCTCAAGAGAAGAAAGAAGAAATTACCTTCATGGGTTACCTTATTACTGCTCGAGGTGTTGAACCAGACAAGAAAAAGGTTGAGACAATACTAAACATGCCTGTTCCTAAGGACTGTCATGAGGTTCGCAGATTTTGCGGCATGATACAGTATCTAGCAAAGTTTCTCAACAATCTTTCAGAAGTTCTTCATCCAATAAGAGAACTTACCCGTAAGGATACTCCCTTTATCTGGTCTGCTGAATGTGAACAAGCCTTCAAGAGAGTCAAGAAGCTGATTACTTCTACTCAGTACTCGCATACTATGATTGATAACGCCCTTTTTGAGGCCATCACATTGATAAGGGAGAGTGGATGTATACTTGTGTAATGTTACTGCTTTCATAAGGGCATACTGGACACGTAGATGGATGGTCAACTCGTTCCGACACAGTGCTGACATCGAGTGAGAATGTAGATGTAAAGGACGCGAATGTGTGTACAGTTCTGTTGAGTTGACAAGTCACTCACTCAATCATGAGCAGAAGTCAATAAAGGGCAGACCACTGATGACGTTTCATACATTTAATAATGGACGTACACTTCGACTCACGTTTACAGTCATTTGAACTGGTTGGCACAAAAATCATCGTATACTTGAAAAATGGGTGACAATATCAGATGTACATTCATGTAGTGGTAAATATAATGGAACGATAGTAGGCAAGCACTCAATATTCTGGTTGTCTATCGTCTCATGCTTTAACTGACTAATCGCTGTCACTTAAAGGTGGATACATAAGCATCAACAATGGTTCACTGACAGAACCTTCTCCTGGCTAAGTTTCTCAAGCCGTAAATTCATCCAATGTTTATAGCAACAATGTTAAACCACAGTAGTGGATTTTCATAATATGTAGATCTCTGTACCATCATCAGATAATAAGACCTTTTCTGTTCTCCGACAATGATCCGCTTACAATGGCGGGAATCCAAAATGGCTCTCCTCCGTGAGCTTCGCTCACCCAGGATGAAAAATTATGAAACAGAATTACTTCGTTATTCATACGTAAATGTCCTCATTGGGCTTCTATACATATCTGCTATCAATAAGGCTGGTTACATCAAGTGATCTAGTTGCTGCTAGATAACACGTCATCTTCATCTGTAAACAACAATCCCAAATGGACGAGAACACGTCTCCGTTCTAGTCTTAGCAAAAAACTTCAGCAAAAAAATGTTCTGGTTTTACCTGGCTTTAGGAAAAACACAATCGAATAACGCACGAATAACGCAACGCCTTGCTAGGCGTTAATAATGGACATTAGGAGAATCTCTGATAATACAGTCATACAGAAAAAACAATCTCCTTCCTAGAATAAATCACAAGAGATCAATCTTCAAACTTTTCTAATACGACTCAGCCCATAGTAGCGACGACATGACAGCCTTCTCTGTCCCACACAGCACCAAAATCGACACATGCGCAGAAAGGCCTTTCGCACCTCAGGAGTTCAGCTCACAACTATGTATTAGTCCGACATTAGAAATACCAGATACTTATATAAGACCGAATCACCTTAAATAGTCAAGGAATAAATGAATCAAATTCGGGCCATAAACATTTTAAGCAAGACCAATCTGTTTCTGGCCATACCAGACGAAAAATGACGTAAATCTAGTATTCATACGCCAGATTGAGACACAGGAAAAGAAAACCCATAAAGCCGAATATAACATCGATCAATCAGGGTTCTGTCCCTTACTTTAAGAATCATTGATTCTCAAATAAATACTTTTCATCAGACAAATAGTTATACTTTACATTTGTATGCCTACCAACAGTAATCTGTGCGTCACAAAATAATATGTGCACAACAATGATCCTGATGAATCTTTGTGTATTCAAGTTGATAGTAGCAGCTATGGACTTGGGGCTGTCCTCCTACAAAATGGTCATCCAATAGAGTTTGCTTCTAGAGCTCTAACTGAAACAGAACAACGCTGGGCTTAAATTGAGAAGGAACTCTTAGCTGTTGTATATGGTTTGGAACGCTTTGACCAGTACACTTATGGAAGGAAAGTTACAGTCATCAACGACCATAAACCTTTGGCAGCCATCGTCAAGAAACCTCTGAGTCAAATTCCTCGAAGACTGCAGAATTTACTGATGCGCAGCCATCGATATGACTTTGAATTCCAATGGGTACAAGGTTCCGATCTTCTTATAGCCGACACACTGTCCAGAGTTATTCATAATGTCACATTGGATTTATTAGCTGATAAAGAGAGCAATGCAGGAGCTGATGCACCTGTAAGATTACCTGAAATACCAGATGTGGTGATGGAAAAGATTGAAGCTGAAACTCTCAAAGACAGCGTGCTTCAGAGGTTGAAGTCGACCATTTTGGATGGGTGGCCTACTAAAAAGTCTGATGTACCAGCTGAGCTTATGCCTTATTTTGACATTCGTGACACTCTGACAACAGAACAAGGCATAATACTTAAAGGAGAGCGTATTCTTATCCCAAAAGCACTGAGGACTGAAATCAAGCAGAAGCTACACGCTGCTCATCTTGCATTTGACAGCATGATGCGCCGGGCCAGAAGTTGTCTGTTTTGGATCGGCATGATGGCTGAGATTCGACAGATAGCTGACAGTTGTCCAGAATGTCAAGAAACGAAGGCAAGGAATACTAAAGAACCTTTAAACCAACACTCAAGAGGTTTATCACCCTGGGAGAAAGTTGGCACTGACATCTTTATTATAGAAGGCCGATATTATTTAGTCCTGATTGACTACTTTTCCAACTTCATTGAAGTAGACTTTCTACCTACAATGACAGCACAGTTAGTCATCAGAAAATTGAAGTCTCATTTTGCTCGTTATGGTGTTCCCAAAGTTATTGTATCTGACCAAGGTACTCAGTTTACGTCTGCACAGTTCAGATCATTTACTGCTAGATGGGGAATACTTCATGTTAAATCAGCACCAGGTCACCATAAAGCCAATGGATTAGCTGAATCTGCTGTGAAACTCATTAAGGGAATGATGAGTAAGACTGTTCAAAACAACACAGATGCATATGAGGCACTACTTGAACTTCGTAATACGCCAAGACAAGGGTTTGATCAAAGTCCAGCAGAAATACTGTTCAACAGGAAACTGCATACACTGATACCTTCTGCAGTGAAACCCGTTGCATCTCACAGTAGAAGTAGAGTTATTGAAAGTAGAGGCAAGAGAGACAGATCAGTGAAAACGTATTATGATAAAACTGCTCATGATCTGCCCAAGTTGTCTCACCAGCCAGTTTACTATCAAGACCCTGGACAACCAAACTGGCAACCTGGAAGAATTGATAAGAGGCTCTCTGAAAGATCTTATTTAGTTGAAGGGGAGAATGGAGGTCAATATATCAGAAACAGAATTCATCTAAGACCTAAAACAACACCTTTCACACCTGATCCCGAGGACCTGGAAATTGATTTCTCCTCTCCAGTTTTACTCAAGCAACAGGTTGTTTTGCCAGATACGGAAAACACTAGTGAAGTGAACATTTCCAATCCTCCAGAAGTTGATCCTTCAACTCCAGCTATTTCTAGTCCTGGGAAAGCTGGCAAAGAACATTCTCTCCTACCATCTTGCCCTAAGAGACCCCAAAGAGATCGCAAGAAACCCTCTTGGATGAATGACTTTGTTCACTCATAAAGAAGGGGGGATGTTGATGTTGTATATATATATGTTTCGATGTTTAGTTCGTTTCCCACTAGAGTTACTTGCCCTTATGCTAACTCTTCTTCCTACCTCCTACTTCTAAGATGGTGGATTAAACATGTCGAGTTTGTATCCTGTGTTCAAGCTTCGTGATTATGCTTCGTAACGTGAGAATGTATGACAGCCAGCCACATCTCATTATATCTTACAATATTTACAACACACAACAGTGAATATCAACACACATATAACATGAAAAGTCTTTTTTTCTTTCTCTTAGTGTTTGAATAGTTGTGTTTTTTAAAATGTTTCTTTTTCTTAGTATTTAATTATTTGGATTTCATAATTTTACCTCTACACCTCACGGTAGAAGGGGAATGACTAAGTAAGTAAGATTTCATAATTTTTTTGTTTGTAATTTTTCCTGAGAATCTGAGTTTTTCCAGGGGGAGTGGGGCAAGAAGATAAAACATTAATACTTTCAATTTTTCTCTTAATATTTGACTAATTTTAAATAATTGTTTCAATTATTTTCTCTTATTACGTTATAAGTGCTATTTTTAAGTAATTTTTCTTCTAAAAATAGACTAAAAGAAACAAATGTGCTTACTTAATTGAATCCACTTTGGATAAAATGATGTGTAATAAAATAAATATGTACTATAGATCTGAACATGGAGAACAACAAAAACAACAACCAGAAAAGCTATAGACTTTCGTAAATGGATGCTTGCATAGAACAGAAAGATTGAAGCAGAATGGCAAGATCACTAGTGTGGAAATGGATAACAAGAACCAGATACTAGTCAGTGGATCAAGAGATGAGAAGGAGACACTATAGATGGATAGAAAACACACTGAGAAAACTTGTTGATAGCATCACCCAGCATTTAAAACTCATAAAAATGAAAGAAATATACTTGACTTTTCTGTTTTTTCTCATAGTCATGTATGAAAATCATTGGTTTGAAATTTATTGGGTTAAACTCTCCTTGTGAACTGCTGTGGAATTGTTGAACAATACATTTAAAATTCACCAAAATGAAAGAAATATTCTTGCCTTTTTTTCTCAGTGGGTGAGCCCTTGAACCGTGAGGCCTGGGAATGGTACTATGAAGTAGTTGGGGAGAAGCGTTGTGATATCATTGATACCTGGTGGCAGACAGGTAAGTGGATGTTTGACAGACACAGGTATAGTGAGTGATAGGCAGCTGTGAAAGCTAGTTATATTTGTCAAGATTTGAGAAGATACTGGTATTTTATACTGACCACAGGTCCATTTTCCAGAATCCGAACACCCAAAAACCGAAATATTCCGAAAATTGAAAGTTTTTTGGGACGAATTTCAAACACATTTTTAGGCGATTTTTTTGGGTACATTGGATGATATCTGAAAACCGAAAAAATCAGATTTCCAAAACATGGTTGTCCCTGAGCATTTCGGATTCTGGGATATGGACCTGTCATGAAAGATCCATTTACACTGAAGATGAATTGTAATGGCTACTGATAACACATCAGTGACTTTGTTCATTCATTTATTATTCTTAGCTCCCAAAGGAGTATAAGGTATGGGTAAGGGATCCCGTTACATGCCCATTGAGGCATATTGGGAATATGGTGTTAGGCCATATTTTCTTGACCATCGACACTAGGGGTGATGTGGTCAGCATCATGCCGGCCGCCTTAACCTTCCCAGAGTTGTTCTGGTACACAATTCATGAGGCTGGGTCGACCCCAGAGCCGTTTGCGGACTAAAAAATCCCACCTCAACTGGGGATCGAACCATGGACCACCGAGCTAGGAAGCCAGTGCACTAACCACTTCACTACCGCTGAGTATAAGCCTTCAACCCAGTGCCATGCCCTCCTGTCCAGTGCCATCAGCTCGAGGTCTTTCCATGTCACCCCTTTCATTTCTGTCTCAAATTCTCTTCTCCAAAGTTTTGGTGTCTACCTCTTTTACCTTGGGGGTTCCAGAACAAGACCTGCCTTGTAATGCTATCAACATGTTTCCTTAATGTGTGTACTATTCATTGCCAGCAGCACCTTATCTCATATTCCACTGGCACTTGTCTGGTTCTTCTTATCAGTTCCACATTAAGAATCTTGTCGTACCATTTATTTAACATCAACTTTTTTTTTAATCGTATGCCTGCTATTACTCGAGGCAAAATCTCCAGTTAATATGTCTAACCTAAGACTGATTTTTACGTGAGAATCCCTTTTTTTCCCTGTACAATGACCGGTGTCCTGTCACCATTCAGGCAGATACTCGCCGATTTCGGAGGTACCCATTAGAGCTGGGCCGGCTCAGGAGCCGTTCAGGTTATTCCAGTCCCTGGTTGACGACACTTCTTCAAATGTACTCGTCAGGGCTCGAATTATTCCAGTCCTAGTCCCGGTTGATGACACTGCTTCAAATGTTCTCGCCAGGGCTTGAACCTGGATCACCCGATCGCCAGCGCAGTGTGGTAACCATTACACCAGCGCGGCTTCCATAACATCAGTGATACTGACTCATTAAAAATACTCATATTTCAGTACTGACTCATAAAAGATATGCATATTCAGTACTGACTCATAAAAGATACTCATATGTCAGTATTGAGTTATCTACCCTTCCAAGATGGAGGTGAAATTCGTTTCTCACCTTAGACGCCGAAAGAAAAACATCAGGAATGTGTATATTTCGATGGATATCACCATGTTATGTTAAATTATAGAATAAAAGATACACCAGAGTATCTAGTGGTGTAGATATTTTCCTATAACTGACCTCGAAACCCTCGAATCGGTCGGTTGGATCGGAGGGTTGATCAGTGAGTTAACAATTCACTATCGTAAAACAAGCTATTGTTACCGAAACAGAACCAGGCTCGACAGTAAACATGACTCACTCAAATATCTTGGGGGCTAAGGAGATTTCTAAAATTGGATACTGGAATGTAAGAACTATGTATCAAGACGGAAAATTGGAAGAAGTAATTAAAGAAATGGATAATTATAAGTTGGACTTATTGGGTGTCAGCGAGTGTAGATGGACAGGGAAGGGCATAAAATATATTTCAGAAGAAAAAAAGCAAATTATATACTCTGGTAGTAATGATAATCGTCACACAGAGGGAGTAGCCATCCTAATGACACAGAAAGCAGCAGCATCGCTTATCAGCTGGGTACCTATCAATGAGAGGCTAATATTAGCTAGATTTCAGACACGATTTTTCAAGCTCTCAATTGTACAATGTTATGCACCAACTAACGACGCTCTTGATACCACAAAAGATGACTTCTATGAAGCACTTCTAAGTACCATCAACACAATACCCAAGCATGACATAATAGCAGTCATGGGTGATTTTAACGCCAAAGTAGGTGACAACAACGATGGAGTACAAAGATATCTCGGTACTCATGGCATAGGCTGTTTGAATCAAAATGGCGAAAGACTTCTAGAACTTTGTGAAATATCAAACCTCGTTGTGGCAGACACCATCTTTCCACATAAGAATATCCACAAGATAACATGGAATTCACCTGATGGCAGAACTAAGAACCAGATAGATCACTTCTGCATAAGCGCTAAATTTCGCTCATCAGTTCAAGACGTCAGAGCATACAGAGGTGCAGAGATCGGAAGCGATCATAACCTCTGCATAGCTAAAATGAGAATTAAACTGAAGAAGAAGTTATACCAACCGAATAAAAATAGAAGAATAGATGTACACAGACTGCAATCAAATGATATAAAGAAGGAATATAATGTCAAAATGAACAACTATTTCGATGCTTTAGGCAAAATTGACAACGATATCACCACCAAGACAATCGATACTAAATGGGAACAACTGAGAACAGCAATGACAGAAGCAGCTGTAGCGACCACCGGATACCTAGTACATAAAAAGAAAAAATGGATGAGAGAAGATACTTGGCATAAAATACAAGAAAGGAAAACAGCAAAACTTAAACTACTAGCAGCAAGTACAGATAATGCAGTTGAATCTTGCAAACTAACTTATAACTTGTTAAATAAAGAAGTGAAGACAAAAACTCGAAGAGATAAAAGACATTTCATCAATGAACTGGCCGTAGAAGCTGAAAATGCTGCAAGAACTGGTAATAGTAGGTGCCTTTATCAAATTACAACTATGTCACCAGCCTACTGCTATGGAAACACCTGTTAAAGGTAAATTAGGGAATTCAATACCAACAGAAAAAAGAACAAATGAAGAGATGGGCTGAGCACTTCATGGAGGTGCTAAACAGACCACCACCAACAGTAACACCTGATTTTAATAATGAAACATCCACAACCACCTTGCCAATAACTTGCGATGAATTCACGCTGGACGAGATCAAACAAGCCGTTAAAAGATTAAAAAAATTTTAAAGCTGCTGGAGTTGACGAAATTTCAGGGGAAATGATTAAAGCAGTTAATGACAACAACCTCTTGAGAATTTTAGATATTATAAATGAAGTATGGAGAGAAGAACAACCACCACAACAATGGAAAGACAGTATTATTGTAAAGTTACCGAAGAAAGGTGATCTATCAGACTGTAATAACTGGCGTGGTATATCTCTATTATCAGTACCTGGAAAATTATTATGTTGCATGATGTTAGAAAGACTTAAATTGCATGCTGACGAAAAGATCAGAGAAGAACAAGCGGGTTTCAGGCCGAAACGATCATGTATTGATCAAATATTCACACTAAGAACAATTATAGAAGAATCAGTGGAAAGGCAATCGCCACTTATTATCACCTTCGTCGATTTTCAAAAAGCCTTTGATAGTCTACAACCGCCCCATCATTGTGGAAGATACTTACAATCTATGGTTTTCCAACAAAATATGTGAAATATAATCAAAGCGCTATATGACAATGCAAGATGTTGTCCCCCCCCCCCCCCCCCCCCCCCCCCCCACCCCCCCCCCCCACCCTTGTTAGAACAAATATAAGGGAATACAGAATGGTTTACAGTAGAAAACAGGGGTGAAACAAGGCTTGTATTATGTCACCACTACTTTTTGGAATAGCTATTGATTGGGTTATGAGAAAACTATACCCACAATGAACAATTGGGTATAAAATGGACAAATGGAAAATTCCTGGGGGACCTGGATTTTCGCAGATGATGTAGCATTCTTAAGTTCAACACCAAGACAATCCCAAGAAGCAATAAATAATTTGTGTCATCTCTCGGTTAAAATTGGTCTCCAAATAAATGCCTCTAAAACTAAAAGCTATGAACTTTTCTAACGAGACCTTTGATATCATCTTGAACGGGGAAAAAACTACAGAAAGTTGAAAGTTTCAATTATTTAGGCAGTAAAATGACTCAGGATGGTGACACAACAAGAGAAATCCATACTAGAATTGCTTTGGCAGCTAGCGCCTTCAATAGATTATCTAACATTTGGAAATTACGATCATTGAATATACATACCAAGCTTTGTCTGTTTAATTCAAATGTTATCTCAGTGTTAACATACGGCTGTGAGAGTTGGAAATAACAAAATCATTGGAGAACAAGCTGAATACATTCGAGAACAAATGTCTTAGAAAACTCATGAACATCAGTTGGAAAGAATTCAAGACTAATCGACAAATAAGAGAAGACTCTAGGCAGAAATATGTCTCCGACTATATAAGGAAAGACGATGGTCATATATCGGTCATGTCCTACGAATGCAAAACAACAGAATACCACTACAGGCGCTCACTTGGGTTCCTGAGGGTAAGCGGAAAAAAGGAAGACCAAAAGAAACACTCAGAAGAACAATAATAAGAGAAGGAAGAACGTTGGGCCTAAATAATGTGCAAGAGCTAAGAGGAGTGGCGTCACAACGAACAACCTGGAGAGCACTGGTTTCTGCCTTATGCGCCGTGTTTGGCGCTTAAAGAATTTATTATTATTATTATTATGTCAGTACTGACTCATAAAAGATACTCATATGTTTATGATTACTTGTTCCCTCCGAAAACTATGTACCTAAAGGTCAGTGCTGTTGTTCATTTGAAATAAACTTGTGCAGTTTTAGTATTTTTTTTTATTTTAATCTTTTATTTTAGTTGTAGCACACCAGTTATATTGACAGAATAAAGTAGAGGCACAAATCAGCAGTCACTCATGAACGAATGGTAGTTTGGCTGTCATCTAGTCAACAACAGTATATAAACAGCTGCAAATACATATACACATAAAAGTTCAGTAAGTGAAAAGCTACAAATAAGTCTAGATAGAATACGTCAACAGCGGCAAATCTGTATAACTAAGAAAAGTTATGTAAAATCTTTAAAACATGTTAATGAATTTTTGTTAGTAAGTGAATAAAGTAAAGTAAGTCAATGAAAAGCTGCAATTACATATAAATCATCTTCAGCACATCCCGTATAAGAATTATTTTATCATTCCTCGACATTATTATGTCACATCTTTGTCAAAAAAGTTGCAATTTTTTGTCATGGTGCATTTCTGACTGGGGGGATTAAATTGTGCACCTGTTGAAACAATGCGCATTTTCTTCCCAATATACTTTGTCACCTAGTGTTTTTTTGGAAGAAATATTCCTGCCTATATTGCTTTTCAGTAGCAAAATTTCTGGAATGCATCCTCCCCCTCTACCTTTTTATATTGTGCAGTTCAGGTAAATATTTAATGTGTATGTCCACCAAGTATTTGTATATATAGTCGATAAAGCCATATTGCTCATCATAGATGAAGCTTCTATGCTTTTCGTGTCATATTGTTTCTGTACTTCTGAAGCAAAATGGAAATGAATGAAATGACCGCAGGGGAATTTAGTGCCGTCATCCGGGCATGCCGCAGAAAGAGTACAACATTATTATCTCTCGCCATGTTTTGGTGGGTTACTTACTCATTTGTTTAGAATACGGCATGAGGATTAACTCAGAGAACAAGAAAAGAACTGCTGATAGTAAATATGTAGTTCATGGGGGTCTGTGATGAGACAGTGAAATAATACATCCGGTGGCGGAAGTCACTTCCTTTTCGGCCACGCGCGTCCATTTGCGGACAGCAAATAGTGGTAGGATTTCGATGCCTTGCCTTCAGGAAAGTACTAGGTTTTATATTTATTTAAATTCTTATGTGTCCTATCTAGCCTTCACTTTCTTTCTTTTCCCTGACGAAGGCCTTGTGGCCGTAACGTAGACTATTTTCTTTGTCTTTTGTCCTCGTAAGACGAATCACCTTTTTTCGATTTTTTTTCACACCCATCCATTGAAATAATAGAACAACTGCTCCATCAGGCATGTCACAATGGACGAGAGAGGCATGAAAATAATATTTGGATATGCATTTACCTAGCAACAGATTGTATTTTTTTCTCCCAGAAACTGGCGGCATTTGCATTAGCCCCCGTCCATCAGAAATTGGCGCCGAGATTCAACCAGCCATGCCAATGAGACCAATGCTCGGAATAGACTTAACCCTCGTTGATACTGAGGTAAGGTCAAGTTTAGATTTGGTTAGTTATTATCAACCAGTTAGATAAATTAACACATGGCAGTTACTTATTATATTATGTTTTATTGTATTGTATTGTATTATATTATATTATATATTAAATCACCACATCATATATTATATTATATGGTGTATATGTGTATCCACACAGTTTATGCAAGGTTTACTCAAGTTTATTCAAACTGTATCAAAAACATTTTTTTTTTTTTAAGGGCAAGGAGTTAAAAGGAGATAACGTAGCAGGAAGTCTATGCATACGTAAATCTTGGCCTGGTATAGCACGGACCATCTACGGAGATCATGAAAGATACTTCAATACGTATTTTAGTCCTATGCCAGGTGATTGATTTACTAACTTTATCATTTTTATATTTAAAAATACAAAATAGAAGGTTTTCATAGGCTACCTTGTCTTCATTAAAATCAATGACTTAACTCTTTCTGTCCCACGAAGGTTTTAGACTATAAATATATAACCAGAAATGAATGCCAGTTTTTATTTCCACTTGTTTTAAAACTAGCGGTAAACACATAAATTCATGAGAAAACATCTTATAATGTATATTAAAATTGTAAATTTGCAGAACAATATTGTAACATCATTTTAAACTATTGTATAGTGTAAGGCAGTGTTTTCAACTCGAGTTGATCGAGTCAGACTTTAGTCATCACAGTGACTCGAGACTCGACTCGAGACTTGCCAATTTGGGCAAATCGACTAGTCATCCTCGTTCACAATGCACTCTTAACCTTTAGCACGCTGCGGTAGCAACAGAGGTACTATATGTTCTGCCGGCTGCGGGCGCAATGCTGCTACTTTCGGATAGAGTTGGTTTCCTGCCATATAACGTGTACACGTCATATTACCCCCGGATGTTTAGTTTTAATCTTATTTGCAAAAGAGTTCACTTCCTATTCTGATCTATATTTGTGACGGGTGTGTTAGCGTTTATTTTCTGTGCATTTTTCAAATCGAAATCAATCGGCATGGAACAAGCTGCCATTTTTGCTGAAATTTTCATGGATTCTGACTCCGATGACGAGGAGTTTGTTGGCTTTACTAGCGCTGAATATGGGTGATGGCGGAGATGGGGACGACAGTAGTATGTCTAGCATTGTTGACGATGATTTTGATGAAGTTGATATTCCCAGGGCCCCTTCTGGATACAACCACGACTGGCTCCGCAACTTTGACGAAGTTGTGGGACCCGTGGGCATTGCCGATGACATCTCTGAGGTAGATGTATTCCGTCTGTTCATCACAGATGATGTTGTGAATACGTTAGTAACGGAAACTAATCGTTACGCCAGTCAGGTTAATGAACAGAAAGGGCAAGATGCGGGTGCCTCATCCCTTGTGACGTTGTGGGCAAATGTCACTGCTGACGAGATGAGGGCGTTTGTTGCTTTGCTACTGATGATGGGTGTAACGAAAAGATCGTCATTTGATTTGTATTGGTCAAATGACTGTTTCATTGAGATGCCAGGGTTCAGGAATGTGATGAGCAGGGACAGGTTTCTGTCTATCTTATCATTTCTACACCTCGTGGACAACACAACTGCAGCACCACGAGGGCACCCTGACCACAGCAAAGCTTTCAAAATCAAATCGTTCGTTGACACTCTTCTCCCTCTATGGCAAAGCCATTACATACCCTCTAAAGAGCTTAGTGTTGATGAGAGTATGATAGCTTTCAAAGGTAGGATCAGCCTTATGCAGTACATGCCTAACAAACCCTCTAAGTGGGGTATGAAAGCCTGGGGCCTAGCTGACTCCAAGACAGGCTACCTCTGGAATTGGCAGCTCTACCTTGGGAAGGAAGACAATGTGGACCCTACTAGAGGTGTTGCTCACCGCATTGTCACCTCCCTTGTTGCTCCCCTGTATGGGCATGGCCATGTTGTCTACATGGACAACTTTTTCTCTTCTCCTGCCCTGTTCACGGAGCTTGCGGATAATCAAACAGGAGCTTGCGGCACACTGCGGTCGAACCATCGAGGGGTCCCCCAAGAAGTCAAGTTGGCGAAACCCAGGGCTGGTGACCCTCCCATCACTACAAGAGATGGCAACATCCTCTATATGTCATGGTTTGACAAGAGGCCATGAATGTTATGACAACTGCACACGATGCGCAGACCTTCAGGAAGGAGGTCAGATCCAAACATCATGCTGGCAATGTGCGGATCATCAACAAACCATGCGCTGTTCAAGCCTATTCCTGTCACATGGGAGGTATTGATCATGTGGACAAACAGTTAACATACTACATGGTTCTGCACAGGAGCAGCAAATGGTGGAAGACAATTTTCTTCTATCTATTGGAAGTTTGCTTTGTCAATTCACTTGTCCTGTGGAGGGCCAAGTATCTGTGTCGTGTCAAGGTGGAAACATTCCATTTGCGGATTGCTCACGGGCTGCTTGATGGGTACCAGTCTAGGGTCTCACACCGCAGAGGAAGGCTAACCGACAATGCACCAGCGAGATTGGTTATGGGGGAACACTACATCACTCCTAACCCTAAACGTCTCGCTACCGGCAAGCCTTCCAGGCCAGACTGCGTTGTGTGTTCCAACAGGGAAAAGAAGCGCCACCAGACCCAGTTCGTGTACCGCAGGTGTCTGGTACCTCTCTGTACATATCCCTGCTTTGAGCGTTACCACACCCTGCTCAATTTCAAGACAGAATGTACTCCAGAGCTGCACCAGGAGTAGTTGAGTCTCTTCGTTTGTTGTTGTTGTTTTGTTTTTTTTTCATCTTTCCATTCCTCTCTTCTTATCACATCTAACATATACACCAACAAAACGTATATCATCAGATTCATCATTCATTTATTTATATACATTCCAAAAATTATAGCAATTGACCAAGAAACAAAGAAACTATAGACGTTACAAGTCACCCACTATAAAAAAGGGGGCGTTGTGAAAAAGAACAGAGTGGCAGGGCAAATTTCCGCCATTTTAATGCAGTGTGCTAAAGGTTAACTAAGGAGAAGCCAAAAAATGGCTTTGTTTACAGCGAATTTGCTCAGACAAAATGTTGTAAGGTGCAGATATGATGAAATGCAACCATACCAAACAGGAGTAACAGGCAGCATTTGGAAGTATAGTGTACAGTATCATGGTGCACCATCAACTCGTATAACAATCACTACACCCAGGTCTATTTAAGAAAACTAGACACCACACTCACCCTTATATCTAAAATGCCAGCAAACAACTCGCCATTTACATCTCAAAGTCTTATCTCTCTAATATAAGCATTTCTCAGACCATGCATACTTACTAACATGTGTTCACTCAAAATAAACAGACTGATTACATAATTCACATACTCAGATAACTTCATATAAAAGCTGTAAAAACATTTTTAAAATCAACTCAGCTGTGTCACAAACAGTCAGCATAGCTCCTTGTGGGGCAAAAGTCCTTAACAACGATACTATTCATTCTGATCTACGTAGGAATCACATGACAACATATTCAAATGAAATTATTGTGGTTGTTTAACTAGGGCTGCTGAGCTTCTCACTCTTTTGTATACCAAGTTAAAGACTCCTTGGTATTATCTATACTGTAGATCTAGGCTTTTCCTGCCGCTTTTCTGCCATTCTGAAACATGTTGAGTTGAAGTCATGAGCTCCAGTTTCTCAAGCTTGGCTTGCATTTAAATAATCATAATATCTGGCTCTAACCTAGGTGGAAGAAGCACGTGGCATACTGTGCATTCCCCACCATTCAAGGGGGCTCTCCAAATATGCAGAGCTAAAATACTGTGGTCTGGTTCTGGGCTCTCCCAAGGAATGTTCATGTTCTACACAGAGCCACTTCTCAGTTCCCCCTGCCTATCATTAGTCCATAGTGAGATCCTCCTGCATGCAGGCAACCAGGCCAAAGCCAAAGAATCACATCTGGGGCTCAAGTGACATCTCCAAGCTTAGTGAGCATTGCTGGGTCCTCAATATGTTTCACCATGGGGGGAATCCCTGGAAATGTGTGAATGATTTCAAGAGCCAGTGAGGGTGTAATTAGCCACACAGATAGGTTCATTTCCACATTTGAATACTATAGCATTGTGCATAGCTGGTGGTCATATAAAGATGACTCCAGATATGTCTCCATGCACATTCATATGACAAAGACATAGAATAATGTATTTGTTTTTGTTAAAATGAAACAAGATTGCAAGGAACAAACTATTTTTCAAGTGAAAAAGGGCTCACAGAACAAATGTTTTAGTCACAAGGAGGTTTCAGTGGGTAAAAGACTTAGAGACCTACAGAGACGAATAACAGGCACAAATAAATAAGGGTAAGCGGAGTAAAGAAATGAGACAGTAGGTCAGTAGAAATATGTGATTAAAAATTGAAGCAAACAACAAATTAGAAGAGACTCTTTGAAAACACATTTAAAAATTTGATTGAACATTCAGGTCTATGAGGGCAAATCTGTGCTAAACTGTGGAGGATTTTATCTTATTTATTGAAGCATCCTTGCATTTGGCCTGATTGTCAGACGACCTCCGATGTAATGCTCTGTAAAGTGCCATGTAGTTCCCAGGGTCCGTTATGAGACGAAGAAAGAATAGAACTACTCGTCCCCCAGGCTCGTTCTTCAAGGGAACTTAAATGAGGTTGTGTATGGGGCTGGCAATCTCATGTCAAACAAATAGCTTGATAAACCACCCCTGCAAAAGTGTGTGAAGGCTAGCTAACCTGCAAGGGAGCCAGCTCCAAGCTCCAGAGAGAGCAAAAAGGGAACAAAATGATGAGTGCTGTGTGCAGAGTTTCCTATTATCGATTGCTGTCTATTGTAGTAGTTACGCATTTTAAAGTCACTGTCATTGGAGGCTGTTTTTGGATATGGCACTCACTGTCATCAGTGATTGTTTTAGCATTTCATAGTCATTGTCATTTGTGGCTGATTTTATCTTGTCCATTTTAAAGTCGATGATGATTGTTTTAGCATTTCAGCCATTGTCGTTTGTGGTAGATTTTTTCTTGTCCATTTTAAAGTCAAGGATTGTTTTAGCATTTCACAGCCATTGTCATTTGTGGTTGATATTTTCAGCACCAAATGCAACAGAAGATGGAGGTAAAGGTGGGCTTCTGCACTTAAGCACTTGTACATGAAAAAAGCTGTCAGTGGCAACAGGAAAATTCTTAAGTAACTTCAGAGCAGAGGCAGAGACGTTAAAAACTTCAGCAGAGGTTCTAATGACAGAGGAAAGCACAGAGTGATAAGTTGTTTTCTTCACAGATGCACTGTCATAGTTGCAACGCTGAAGAGAGACTAATGCAGACCTAGGTGACCTAAGAATAGTGCTCTGCAAACTATGTCAACGATACAATAGGGTTGTGAAACAGTGGGTCCCCGGCAATGAAGAAGCTGACAGATTGGTGAAGGAAGATGGAAAGCTACTTCAACCTGATACAAGCAAAGCTTTCGAAGTGGCAATGAGTTTTATTAGAAACCAATGTGATACAGAGCATCCAGGACACATACAAAGTGATGCATATTACCAAGCTCGCAGAAAAGAACAGGGGATAGTCTTCAGACTCTACACGTGCCACAACAGATTGGGACATCATCTATTCAACAAGCTAAAGATAAGAACTACTGATGAGTGTAACTGTGGCAATGATAAAATGACTGCTGAACATCTGCTTCAAAGATGCCCAACATAAGTGGAACAGAGAAAGCACATGTGGTCGTCGCCAGTACAAATAGCCTCAAACTGACTACTGCTTTCTTTGAAAATATTAAAGTAGCTGTCTAGGAGTGAACAAAGAAGAAGAAATAGTCATTGAGTTCTTAAATTTGCTGCTTCTTTTTTTATTTTTAATCTCTGCTGTGTAGATTTAAAGGAACATTGTTTTTGTAATTAATAGGTATGTATTACACTGGTGATGGTGCTCACCGTCACCCAGGTGGCTACTACCAGATAACTGGACGCATGGATGATGTTCTTAATGTCAGCGGACACAGACTTGGAACAGCAGAGATAGAAGATGTGATGGTAAGCACAGAGTGAAAGATGTGATTATGGGAAGTGAATAGATGTGATAGTAGATGTCGAAGGTATAGTGGTAGACTTAGAATACAAGAAAGGCAATAAATAAAAGGTATAATGGTACGACATTGAAATGATGGTGGGCACTAAATGAAAAATGTGATGGTGGGTGCTGAATGGAAGATGTGATGGTGGGTGCTGAATGGAAGATGTGATGGTGGGTGCTGAATGGAAGATGTGATGGTGGGTGCTGAATGAAAGATGTGATGGTGGGCGCTGAATGGAAGATGTGATGGTGGGCGCTGAATGGAAGATGTGATGGTGGGCGCTGAATGGAAGATGTGATGGTGGGCACTGAATTGATGTTATTGTGGGCACTGAATAGATGTTATTGTGGGCAATGAATAGATTATATTATTGTGGCATTGAATAGATGATGTTATTGTGGGCACTGAATAGATGATGTTATTGTGGGTATTGAATAGATGATGTGATTGTGGGCACTGAATAGATGTTATTGTGGGCATTGAATAGATGTTATTGTGGGCAATGAATAGATGTTATTGTGGGCAATGAATAGATTATATTATTGTGGCATTGAATAGATGATGTTATTGTGGGCACTGAATAGATGATGTTATTGTGGGCACTGAATAGATGTTATTGTGGGCAATGAATAGATTATATTATTGTGGCATTGAATAGATGATGTTATTGTGGGCACTGAATAGATGATGTTATTGTGGGCACTGAATAGATGTTATTGTGGGCAATGAATAGATTATATTATTGTGGCATTGAATAGATGATGTTATTGTGGGCACTGAATAGATGATGTTATTGTGGGTATTGAATAGATGATGTGATTGTGGGCACTGAATAGATGTTATTGTGGGCAATGAATAGATGTTATTGTGGGCAATGAATAGATTATATTATTGTGGCATTGAATAGATGATGTTATTGTGGGCACTGAATAGATGTTATTGTGGGCAATGAATAGATTATATTATTGTGGCATTGAATAGATGATGTTATTGTGGGCACTGAATAGATGATGTTATTGTGGGCACTGAATAGATGTTATTGTGGGCAATGAATAGATTATATTATTGTGGCATTGAATAGATGATGTTATTGTGGGCACTGAATAGATGATGTTATTGTGGGCATTGAATAGATGATGTGATTGTGGGCACTGAATTGATGATGTTATTGTGGGCACTGAATAGATGTTATTGTGGGCACTGAATAGATGATGTTATTGTGGGCAATGAATAGATGTTATTGTGGGCAATGAATAGATGTTATTGTGGGCACTGAATAGATGATGTTATTGTGGGCACTGAATAGATGATGTTATTGTGTGCAATGAATAGATGATGTTATTGTGGGCACTGAATAGATGATTTTATTGTGGGCACTGAATATATGATGTTATTGTGGGCATTGAATAGATGATGTGATTGTGGGCACTGAATTGATGATGTTATTGTGGGCACTGAATTGATGATGTTATTGTGGGCACTGAATAGATGATGTTATTGTGGGCACTGAATAGATGATGTTATTGTGGGCAATGAATAGATGATGTGTTTGTGGGCACTGAATAGATGATGTTATTGTGAGCACTGAATAGATGATGTTATTGTGGGCACTGAATAGATGATGTTATTGTGGGCACCGAATAGATGATGGGATTATGGAAACTGAATAGATGATGCTATTGTGGGCACTGAATAGATGATGCTATTGTGGGCACCGAATAGATGATGGGATTATGGGCACTGAATAGATGATGTTATTGTGGGCACTGAATAGATGATGCTATTGTGGGCACTGAATAGATTATGCTATTGTGGGCACTGAATAGATGATGTTATTGTGGGCACTGAATAGATGATGCTATTGTGGGCACTGAATAGATTATGCTATTGTGGGCACTGAATAGATTATGCTATTGTGGGCACTGAATAGATGATGTTATTGTGAGCACTGAATAGATGATGCTATTGTGGGCACTGAATAGATGATGTTATTGTGGGCACCGAATAGATGATGGGATTATGGAAACTGAATAGATGATGCTATTGTGGGCACTGAATAGATTATGCTATTGTGGGCACTGAATAGATGATGCTATTGTGGGCACTGAATAGATGATGCTATTGTGGGCACTGAATAGATGATGCTATTGTGGGCACTGAATAGATGATGCTATTGTGGGCACTGAATAGATTATGCTATTGTGGGCACTGAATAGATGATGCTATTGTGGGCACTGAATAGATGATGCTATTGTGGGCACTGAATAGATTATGCTATTGTGGGCACTGAATAGATGTTATTGTGGGCACTGAATAGATGATGCTATTGTGGGCACTGAATAGATTATATTATTGTGGGCATTGAATAGATGATGTTATTGTGGGCACCGAATAGATGATGGGATTATGGAAACTGAATAGATGATGCTATTGTGGGCACTGAATAGATGATGCTATTGTGGGCACTGAATAGATTATGCTATTGTGTGCACTGAATAGATGATGCTATTGTGGGCACTGAATAGATTATGCTATTGTGGGCACTGAATAGATGATGCTATTGTGGGCACTGAATAGATGTTATTGTGGGCACTGAATAGATGATGCTATTGTGGGCACTGAATAGATGATGTTATTGTGGGCATTGAATAGATGATGTGATTGTGGGCATTGAATAGATGATGCCATTGTGGGCAATGAATAGATTATGTGATTGTGGGCATTGAAAAGATGATGCTATTGTGGGTACTGAATAGATGATGCTATTGTGGGCACTGAATAGATGATGCTATTGTGGGCACTGAAAAGATTATGTGATTGTGGGCAATGAATAGATTATATTATTGTGGGCATTGAATAGATGATGTGATTGTGGGCATTGAATAGATGATGCTATTGTGGGCAATGAATAGATTGTGATTGTGGGCAATGAATAGATTGTATTATTGTGGGCATTGAATAGATGATGTGATTGTGGGCACTGAATAGATGATGTTATTGTGGGCACTGAATTGATGCGATAACTGACAATGAATAGATATTATCATAAGCTTTGATTAAAAAATATAAGATGCATAAATAAATCGTGACAAGAATAAGGAAAACAAAAATAAATTGCTAAAATGTCGTACTAGTGTATTTTATTTTATTATTTTATATTTTTCATGTCTATAGGACGATCACCCTGATGTTGCAGAGACTGCTGTTGTTGGCTTTCCCCATGACATCAAAGGAGAAGGTGAATACCATGTTGTCCACAACTTTCCGTCTACAGTAATATTTATCAGTTCCGTTGTTGACGTCTTTCCGTGCCATAATGTTAAATGGCTAAAAAAATGGACACCTCTAAAAACAGCTTGTCAAACTACTTAAAAATGACACTTGTATGAAACAGGATGTCAGACAACTAAAAATAATACCTTTAAGAAACAGCATTTCAAACAGTATATCAGACAGCTAACCAAATTTCACCTCAAAGTAATGGCTTGTCAGACCGCTAAAAATGATTCCTCTAAGAAACAGCTTGTTAGACAGCTAAAAGTAATACCTGTAAGAAAAAGATTGCCAGACAGCTAAAAAATGACACTTCCAACAACAACAGAAACAGTATGTCACACTGCTAAAAGTGACACTTGTAAGAAATAGCATGTCCAGCAGCTGAAAAGACACATTTCAGAAACATGTCGGACTGCTATAAAAGTGACATTTGTAAGAAAGAGCATGTCAAGCAGCTGAAAAGACACCTTTCAGAAACAGGACATCAGACTACTATAAAAGTGACACTTGTAAGAAAGAGCGTGTCAAGCAGCTGAAAAGACACCTTTCAGAAACATGTCAGACTGCTATAAAAGGGACATTTGTAAGAAAGAGCATGTCAAGCAGCTGAAAAGACACCTTTCAGAAATAGGACATCAGACTACTATAAAAGTGACACTTGTAAGAAAGAGTGTGTCAAGCAGCTGAAAAGACACCTTTCAGAAACAGGACATCAGACTACTATAAAAGTGACACTTGTAAGAAAAAGCATGTCAAGCAGCTGAAAAGACATATTTCAGAAACAAGACATCAGACTACTATAAAAGTGACACTTGTAAGAAAGAGCGTGTCAAGCAGCTGAAAAGACACCTTTCAGAAACAGGACATCAGACTACTATAAAAGTGACACTTGTAAGAAAGAGCGTGTCAAGCAGCTGAAAAGACACCTTTCAGAAACATGTCAGACTGCTATAAAAGGGACATTTGTAAGAAAGAGCATGTCAAGCAGCTGAAAAGACACCTTTCAGAAACAGGACATCAGACTACTATAAAAGTGACACTTGTAAGAAAGAGCGTGTCAAGCAGCTGAAAAGACACCTTTCAGAAAGCGGATATCAGACTACTATAAAAGTGACACTTGTAAGAAAGAGTGTGTCAAGCAGCTGAAAAGACACCTTTCAGAAACAGGACATCAGACTACTATAAAAGTGACACTTGTAAGAAAGAGCATGTCAAGCAGCTGAAAAGACACATTTCAGAAACAGGACATCAGACTACTATAAAAGTGACACTTGTAAGAAAGAGCGTGTCAAGCAGCTGAAAAGACACCTTTCAGAAACAGGACATCAGACTACTATAAAAGTGACACTTGTAAGAAAGAGCGTGTCAAGCAGCTGAAAAGACACCTTTCAGAAACAGGATGTCAGACTGCTATAAAAGGGACATTTGTAAGAAAGAGCATGTCAAGCAGCTGAAAAGACACCTTTCAGAAACAGGACATCAGACTACTATAAAAGTGACACTTGTAAGAAAGAGCGTGTCAAGCAGCTGAAAAGACACCTTTCAGAAACAGGACATCAGACTACTATAAAAGTGACACTTGTAAGAAAGAGCATGTCAAGCAGCTGAAAAGACACCTTTCAGAAACAGGACATCAGACTACTATAAAAGTGACACTTGTAAGAAAGAGCGTGTCAAGCAGCTGAAAAGACACCTTTCAGAAACAGGACATCAGACTACTATAAAAGTGACACTTGTAAGAAAGAGCGTGTCAAGCAGCTGAAAAGACACCTTTCAGAAACAGGACATCAGACTACTATAAAAGTGACACTTGTAAGAAAGAGCATGTCAAGCAGCTGAAAAGACACCTTTCAGAAACAGGATGTCAGACTACTATAAAAGTGACACATCTTCTTCTTCTTCTTCTTCTTGCGATTGCATCTTTGATGTTTACACTGTCAGACAAGTTCTCATGATGAAATCGACTGTTGTTTGAAGTTCCTCTTTAGCTCCATACAGCTTTGAATTTAGTGTTGAGTCATTGGGCCAGTATATCTTTCTTAACTGGTCATACAGAGGACAATCCTGTAGAACATGCTCAGCAGTTTGTTCGTTTAATCCACATGTGCACAGTGGTGAAGCAGACAATCGTAGCTTGTGCATGTGTTTATTCAGTTTGTTATGCCCTGTCCTGAGTCGAAAAATAGTTATCTGTCCCTGCCGGTCGAGAGTGTGATAGTCGTCTTTGGGTTGGTTCTGTTCTCTTCTGATAGTCTGGATAGCTTTCTTTTTCTCAAAGTATGTGACTTCATTATCTTCTTGTTCACATTCTCCTCCCTTTTTTGCAAGTTTATCTGCCTTTTCATTTCCGGGTACACCACAATGAGATGGTACCCACTGAAGTATGGTTCTCTTTTTGGCAGCTACCTTGTTTAGTTCATTTCTCAGATGCGGGAGTTTACCACCCTTGAGAGCTTGCAGGACAGACAGTGCATCTGTGAGGATGACTACCTGGTGGCAGTCAGAGTTGGTGTTATAAATCATATTTGCAGCTTGCTCTAGAGCTTGAACCTCAGCTGTATAGTTGGAACAGAATTTACCAGTGGGAATGTGCCTAGTCTCATAGTGGTTGTCAGGATATGAGATAAAGATACCGGCACCTCCATTCCTAACAGCATTAGTTGCTGATCCATCTGTATAGGCATGTATCCATGATTGATCGGGATAGCTTTCTTGGATCATACTCAATGTAGCAGTTCGTTTTTGCAGATCATTATACTCATATCCACTTGTGAGACCACTGACTGATGTATTAATTTGGAGGGCACTGCTGGCCTGCTCCCATGGTACAGGGTATAGGGTGGGCTTCAGTGGTGTTGTCTTCATGGATAGGTCTTCTTGATGCTGTCTTATAAGTCTTTTCCCCGATGCACAAAGCTGCTACGCTTTAGACGTCCCAATGCCAGATCATCTAGTCTTGCCTTCATTGGGTGCATTGGCATACTGTTGTACTTTTCCATCTGGATCATGGGTTTTGTGTCTCTTCTATGGGACAATGTCTGTAATCCAGCAACCTTCTGCATCTCTGTTATTGGTGTAGTTTTCATGGCTCCTGTAATGAGCCTGAGAGCTTGATTTTGCACCTTGTCCAAAGACTGCAGATGTGAGTTAGCAGCTGATGACCATGCTGCTGAGCTAAACTCTAAGTGTGGTCTTATTACTCCATTATAAATCTTCTTTAGATTTCGTTCATTTGCTCCCCAGTTGGTACCTGCTAATTTTCTGAGTATGCCTAGTCGTCTTCGGGCCTTTCCTTCTGCATTTTCAATATGCTTATTCCATGTAAGCCTTTGGTCAAATGTCACCCCAAGATAGGTGGGGTAGCTTTCTTCCTTGATCACGGTTGTCCCTAGGTGTATGTTAGCTGATTTGTCCTTGGGGGCGAGGGAGAACAGTGTTGTGGAGGTTTTGTCTGTGTTTATTGTGATAAGCCATTTTCTGCCCATGACACTAGCATGTCTGCTGCCCGCTGCATTCTATAATTTGCTGTGGTGACATTTTCATCAGCGCACCAGAGTACTAGGTCATCTGCATATAAGGCAGCTTTAACTCCTGCGGGGAGATCTTTCACCAGGTCATTGATGTAAACAAGGAAGAGTGTTGGGGAAATTACTCCTCCTTGAGGTACCCCTGATGGAGCAACACTTTTCTGCTCTGCAGACCGTCAAGAGTGACTCTAGTTCTCCTGTTATGCAAGTATGACTGGATCCATTTCATCATGTTGCCTTGGATTCCACTTCTCCTAAGTTTTGCAATGAGGCCATCTTTCCACACCTTGTCAAAGGCCTGCTTGAAGTCGACCCAGATCGTTAGGACCTTTTTCTTCTCCTGGAAGGCATCTTCTATTGCTTGAGACAAGTAAGTAACTTGGTCTTCTATACTGTAGCATTCTCTAAATCCAGCTTGTTCCGGCACCAGGATCTGCTCAGACTCTAAATACCATTTCAATCTGTGGTTGACTATTCGCTCCATAGTCTTCCCAACACAGCTTGTGAGACTGATTGGCCGGTAACTTGCAGCCTCGGTCTTACATTTCCCTTTCTTTAGTATGGGTATTGTGATGGCTTCTCTCCATACTTGGGGTAACGTTCCTTTCAACCAGCTGTGGTTGAATATCTCAAGCAGTTTTGTCTTTGCTGCTGAGCTCAGATTTACTAGCATTTCGTTGCTGATTTTGTCTGGGCCGGGTGACTTTTGAAACTTAAGCTTGGAAATAGCCTTCTGTAGTTCTCCTATTGTGATGGGTTCCCTCATTGGGGCAGGAGTATCTGTCTGTCCCATGGTTGCCAGTATTTCTTTTCTTATCTCTCTCTGATGGTCTATGTTAATGGATAAGTTGCTTTCTGAACTGTATCTTCTAGCAAACAGGTCTGCAGCTTGTTTTCCTCTGAGAAATTTGCCACCTTCATCCAATGTGATAGTCTGCCTAGGCAAGGAACGCTCTTCATTTAGAGACTTGACTAATCTCCAAAGTTTCTTGCCGTCTTTCTCAAGGTTCAGCGATGCCGTTTTAGTTCTCCAGCTTTTCCGTTTTTCTTCTAGCTTTGTTTTCTGAAACTCTGCTACGGCCTTTTTCTATTTGATGTGAGTTTCAAGTGAAGCTGAGACTCTGCGTCCTTTCTAGCCCTGTCCATAGCTTCCTGGCATTCTTGGAGTGTGCTGGACCAGTATGGTATGTAGTTACACCGGCATCCTTTGGGAATGGTTTCTTTTGCAGCTAGAGTGACACATCTAAAACAGTATATTAATAAAATTGTCGAAGCACTTGTCTGATTGGGCGTTTTCTGATGTTTGCAGCACAGCATTTAGTTTATATTATTGGTACTGCTTATAACAAGAAGAAATATAAATTTTGCAACACATCTCATTGCCCTTCTTAAAGCTACAGTTGGGAACCCCTGGTCTAAAATAGTCAAGTGGCCGCCTCAGTATCTACTGAAATTATTCGGCTTGAAGGGTCAGTAAAAAAACAAGAGCACTCAAAATGCTTTGTGTAACTTCGGAAAAGGCAATCGAGCTGGCTATGGAACAACCACAATGACTGGAATTCTGGACAGTAATTTATATACAACAGTTTTTGCTTGCAGAACTGCTTCAGGTTCACAGAATAGATAAAACCAGGAGTGAATTTGGAAGGTGCAACAGAGGTGAAGTGGGTTCAGATCCCAGTGTAGATGGAAAAAATCAACATGAGACTGATACTTGTGAATTGTGAACTGAGTAGAGCCACTCCCTGTGAGTATAAAAGAGCTGAAAGAGCTGAAACACTTGTCTGATGGGAGGACTACTTCTGATGATCAGATTGCCTCCTGTTGTAATGATCTGTATAGTTTCTTATCATTGCACAAGAGAAAGTCAATTCATTAAGAAGATGCATAAGAAAAGCTGTTATCATCAACATTTATCGTTCAGAACTGTGATAGCCACTTTTGCATTGAACCGTGCAACCAAGTGCTGTGCAAAATATACAATATGGCATCCAAATGCATCAGTGTCACTCCCTAAAGCCAAGTTTAACGTCACAAACGACTTTGCTTGTGAGTCATGCAACATTATAAACATCATCCCATGTGAACGTTGCTGCAAAACATATATTGACAAAACTTGTAAACAACTTGGTGACCAGTTTAACCAATCTTACTGACATCTGTTTGGTAGATTCTACATCTGTTGCCATTCATTTCACTAATTTGCACCACGAGGGTGTCCTTAACATCCAGGTCACTGCAGTCAAATCCTGTTCTTCTGATAGCAAAAGTTGATTCTGTCTTGAACAACGTTGTGACATATTATGAAAATAACTTTCATATATCTTTCTATTATCTACACTTTTCTTTTACCCGACTTTCACCTACGTACTTTTTGTTAACTTAAACCCTCCTACACCCAGAATCTGTCCTATTTTCTAATTTAGCACACATTCTATTGCTGTTCGCTATTTCTTTGATGTATGTTCTCGGACAGACCTATTAGCTAACGCTGAGCGGGTATCTGTAATTTATTCTTAACGCCAGCAATTGAAAATCGTTGGACAGGAGATAGCGATCAAGAGCAGATCAGTTTGGATCAAAGGGGCAGACAATTTCTATTTACCTCCCTTGTAAATCCATTCGCTTAGAAAGGTAATTAAACACTGCGAATTGCCAGATCAAAAGACATTGCTTGCTGGAATGGCCATACGAGCAGAGACGTGTAAAATTTTCACTGATTAGCAAATTACGTTACGCCAGATCTCAAGCGAGTCCATACGCAACAGAGAGAGTCTGGATTTCGGTTCTAGCGTGAAAAGGGGCTTTGATTTCACATATTTCCCAAGATCTGAACGTAGGTGCTAACATCTGGCAGAGAGTCTGGTTTTTGGTGAATAGTGGTCATTTCCTTTGATTTCAGAGATATATATACCCTAGCCTTCTAACTAAAAATGTATCCAGTACTCATCAGACTGTAAAGACGTCTAGCTACGATTCTAGAATCACTTTGTATTAAGTGAAGTTCTTAGTTTTTCGTTGGAGAATAGTCTTAGAAGTTTGTGTGAAGGTAATATATCTACTAGTAGTTGGAGTGATTTAACTAGTTAAATCGTCAATTATATTTTACTAGTTTTCCTGTGCATTTACTAGATAGGTCCGACATTTATATTTCTCTAAGTTTTACTGTGTTACAGTGGATAGCAGAACAAATAATAATTTCTAGCTAAACTCTTCCAGCTATAATATAAATTTTATTAACTGATAGTAACCAGTCAGATAATATTTTAACAAACTAGTAAAGGCACTGATTCATCATGAGTATTGACGAAATATGTATTTATTTCTAATTCATGATGACTGTTTTTTTAAATGACTAGAATTTATTTCACGGAAGTTTTTAAACGATAAGACAAGCTCAAAGCTTGTAGTTTATAATTTAAAGTTAAATAGCCGAAGTGGATAAATATATTTTATGTTACGCAGGGTAAGGATAGGATTGTGTATAATACATATTGGTTAAGTATTTTGTATGTTTTTCTCTTTACACAGTATTTGGGTCAAACCCTAAACCTTACCAGCGGCTTCCATATGAATCTGAGTATAACCTTACAAAAGAACATTCTTATATAAATATTGGGTTTTTTCAAGGTGACCTGTCTGGCCTCGTGTTTTACACCCAACCCGAGTACCAACCCGAAGAATATTAAGAATACATTGTAACTGGACTCATAGATACCCAGATTTCTTTTCCCAAGTTCATATACATTCAGCCAGTTGTGGCGATAAAATCAAATATTGACATTACCTGAATAACGACCACTGTGTTGTGAAGAAGATTTATTCTGAACATATTTATTTACCTGACACTCGATTTAACGATTGAAGATTCCAAGCTACTGTACACTGTGAACATTAGACCTCTTAATTATTTTACTACCTGGACAAAAATTGAAGTGACATAATCAGCATCCTACTACCAGTAGCGAATCAAGCATTTCCCATCATTTGAATTAATTAGTCTTTGGAGAAACTGGGGCTTGATTCGCCAATAACCAACCCTGGATGGCCTGTGTGTACCTTACGATTGTTCCAGATGTTGTGAAAGCCCTATTTGGTAAGAGTGAATGGTTGTGATCACAGGTCTGTCAGAGCGAGAGAAAGCAGGGATAAATAATTCTTTCATTGTATAACCCATGTACTAACTTTGTATATTTTTTATGCAAGTTTTGCTAATGCTGTCCTTTTCAGAATAGATTAACGTATAAACTCTGTTCTTTCTTGTAGAGGGAAATCCTAGACCATAGCGTAAACACATTTTGACTCTTTGGGGGTTAATAACTTCTCTTC